>NQII01000261.1:1795352-1871543 GCA_002778355.1 Clitarchus hookeri
TACTCTGGCAAATATCCCCCGAGCGCACGGCTGCCTCCCCGATACTTGAAGACTTTCATCAGAAGGCAAGAGTATCTTTCAGCCACGCCATTCTCCACTCCCCTTCCCGAGCCTCGCCGAACATCCCTCTCTCCTTTTCAAATTCACTCACCGCATCAACTTCCGTGTACGTGCGCGACAAGTGCTGCGATTGACGCGAGGATTCGCACTCGAGGCGCNCAAGTGCTGCGATTGACGCGAGGATTCGCACTCGAGGCGCCAGGCCCTCCTATGGACTGCATTTGCCAGAAGCCAAGTACAGTTTGTCCGGCTCATTTCACAATGCGGTGGGGGGACGTAGCTGACGTTGTGTTGCCCAGAGTACTTCAGGAAACGTTAAAACAATTCAGTTCGACCTCATCATCAAGTGGAAACAAGATTTTTCTAATGTTTATATTTATACCGATTGTGCGACCTACTGGAACTAGTTACAAAAGGAAGAATTGAATAAATAAATACATGTGTATATATAGTGAAATAAAACATTTTTTACAATTTGAAATATGTATAATTTTTAATTTTATCTTTATTTATAATACTACCACATATGGTTTGCATAAATTTTAATTTCCAGTTCATTTTTTGGCACAAACTTTCCAAATAGAATTGTGTAGCGTGGGTTGCAATGTCGTGAATCAAAGAGTAACTCACGTCTCTTTCATTATGTATATCCTGTTTTGAGATTTAGGTTCATCTAATATAATTTCAGTGAAATTTAGTGCACAATATCTCCAAGCGGTTATTGTAGAATTCTGAAGCAGGGAATTGTGTAGCGTTTTTAATACCCGAAAGCTGGAACTGAGCTGGCGAACTTCACGAGTAAGCTACACGTGTGGCCACTGCGGTTGGAACAGACGCCTTTGCAGGTATGCAACCCGTCTGACATATCTGCAAAGTGGGTGGCTTGAGTGCAGCGAAGAAGATACTAGGAGCCGGCATTCAAAGAAGTTCCTATAAAGCTATGTTGCGGCTTAAGTAATATCTGGACCTTATCAGTATTCACTTACGCTAAGAAACAAATCAATGCCNTATAAAGCTATGTTGCGGCTTAAGTAATATCTGGACCTTATCAGTATTCACTTACGCTAAGAAACAAATCAATGCCTCATTTGATGTGGACCTAGTATCTTAATTATAGGACACATATGTAGGTAATCTTACCATGACCTAAACCTACGCATTAGCGTGACCCAATAGTCCTTTCAGCCACAGTGGCATATGTTGTTGTAGGAAGTTTCTTGAGAAATGGATTCAATGGTCATCTGCGTAAACAATAAAAAATAGCGTCCAATAAGGAAGTTCCTTACGTGGACGGAGGCAGGGGGAAATCGTTTGTTGTCGAGACAGTAATCCGCAGTCTCATTAACAGCTTCTTCCAATACAACAAACTAAAGCACACTATTATTGAGCTCAACTTATGAAAGAGGGTTATACTGATTCTTTTATGGTTACGAACAAAGTATTTATCATTTCTGAGTCTAAAATTATTTGTTTATCAGTGACTGAAAACATTACGGAAAGCACAACATTTTGGCGTTCACCTGTCGATATTCCTGCCTAACACGACAAGTTAACATCGCTGTTCATTGTGATACTGGTATTTAAAAAAGAGATAGGGAATAAACTGAGTAATATGTAATTAAAATAAGATGATATGCCAGCAGAAGTACTACTTAACATGCCATGCTTTTTTCAACAGTTTGGAATATCGGCCGAAGTCTCATTTTATTTCCACACGGCGTCCATGTTGAATTTCCGGCTGATAAATGTTTCCTCTCTTTTGAAGCCGTGCTGAACTTTGATGTACCTGAAACTGCAGTGGAATGGTCACTGATATTTTTGAGTTCAAAGTGTAGATTCATGTTCATACGTTCAATGACAAAAATCAAGCTCCAAAACTTTATGGATTGCAATGAAATTACCAAGTAGGCAGTAATTTACATTAGTAAATTTAACTTTCATTATCAATGTTACCCAAAGATAACTGAAAAGCGTATACAAATGTGTAAGGAGACCGCATATCACCTACCAATGTTAGCCTAGTTAAATATTTATGCTGTGTATTTCGATTATTTCAGAGTGCTTGTTTACTAAATATATGCCTTAATCTGAAATAGGCAAATGGGCTCCAAATCAGTGAAAACCAGCGAAGAAAGCTCTACATTAAATCACCGGCAGATTATTGATGGCTGAACTTCATATTTAGAACCATGTAAATTTAAACTTCTGAAATATATTTTGAAGTGACGAATCTTTTACGTTTATAACAAATATTATATTTAAGCAAAACAGTTGTACAGGCGTCTAACGATATCCCGTGGAATATTGTCCTATTGCTGTTGAAACTGCCATCCAAGCTAACTCCATACATATGCATGTGGACGGGCATTATCCTATTCGAAAATTGNTATTGCTGTTGAAACTGCCATCCAAGCTAACTCCATACATATGCATGTGGACGGGCATTATCCTATTCGAAAATTCTCCATTCAACCTGAGTCTTCTAAGGAATAACGTGAAGCTGCAGAACCTTCTGAACTTTACACTGTATCAAAGCTGTTTACGTCTTTACTAAAAAGAAAGGCCAATAACCATAGCAGATTGCTCTCCACGCCATGACAGCATCAGTGAAAGCAATGTCTCTCAGCAATTAAGATCATATTTGGTCGCTGTCCAGTTGCTCCTCGATACTTGAGTTGAGTTTAGAGATTTGGGCGGCTCTTAACAACAGCCTATGAACATGAAGTGGGTGAGAATGGAACAGCGCCAGAAAGCAGGGGGGGGAGGAAACGAGAGATCCCCGAGAAAACCCGCTGAACAGTGGCATCATCCGACACGATTCCTACTTGCTAAACTCCGGAGTAACCCTGCTGGGGATTGAATCCGGTTCGCCTTGATGCGAGGCGAGCGGTCTAACCGCGACATCTACTCTACACTATTCAGGAACTGAGTTTTTCCCTGTATCCTTTGAGCTCTTAGTTGAGGAAATAACAATGATTTACATACTGTATGCAGCTTTTTTTATTAAAGGTAAGGATATCTAAGAGTGCCTAAGAACATTTTGTTCCCTCCTTCAGGATTTTGTACCTTCTACCCCAACCACCGTTCCTTCCCTTCAGGATACCCAACCGGTAGCAAGGAAACCCCATTTAAAATACTTAGAATACGACATGCGTGCAGAGTTTTGGGCATAGCTCAAATAATTTTTGCATAAATTACCTCGCATTTGAATACAACAAATATAAGTTGAACACAGCATAATAGTACACTTTTGCACACATTGAACCCGAGATAATGTCACAGAGTACTATTGCACACAGTTAACGTCGGTGAGTATGTAGGCGAACAGTGATGCAATCTCTACTTGAGTTCTCTTAAGCAGCTGTTTTTTTTGCTTGTTTATAATCGCAAATCAAATTTCTCCGCTAGAAATATAGAAAATAGCACACACAAAAAAATTTAAATTTTTCTTTTATCTAAGTCTTTATTGTGTACGCAGAAACATTTTCAAGTTGGTATTTCCTAACAAAACTGCAAATTAAATAAGTGAATCTCCGTACAGTTTTGTTTACAGAGCGAATTAGTGATTGTTTCATTTAGGATATGAGGCAAAGCCGTAACAACAGGTATAACTTGTGATTCACTTCGTTTGGTTGAAAAAATGAGCCTGGGAAAACAGTGAAGTAATCGAAGGTTTAAACGTCACTTCGAAGGAAAACAATTTTTGCTTAAAAAAAATTGCATTATCTCGCCAGACTTAAATTAATTTTTTTTTAACAAGTTAACTTTTGCTGACATTTGCATGTCAACCGTAGTGAGGGAGCCATAATAATAACAAGAGACTTTAAAACCAATTACCTGGAACTTAGTTATCAATCACGGTTTCGCTTATAAGACCGAGATTACGATGCCTTCACGTTACACGTAACACGCATTATGCTACTTTCACGTTTACGTAAAACGTGGTATTTTGTGTAGTATATTATGATGCGTAACGTAAGCACGTAACCTTTGTTGTGCACTAAATGAAAACATCGGGGATGCGGTTTGTTTCTTTTCAAATCGAAAACTCTCAAAATTCAAGTTATACAGGCGTATTTGTTTTTTAATATTGATGTGGCAAGAACAGGTTGCTGAAGTATGGCGTTCATGATTTATACAAAGTTTTAAAACCACTAGAACATCGCCACAACATCAAAAAACGAAATGTCTCTGTGAGATGTAGACGCGTTTCACTCCAACCCTGTTTATCATTGACTGATTGCCCCACCCCCATCACTCCCTCCACCAATTAGTCACCTTCGTTCGACCAATTAGTCCGCAGGCCTCCAACCCCTGATTTTCATTGGCTAACCACGTCATGTGACAATCTCTTGTATTGGCTAATAGCTCGTGCGTTTTCGGAAACCTTCGTTGCTACCAATCGGCGGCCTACTTAAATCGCGAGTGCGGGCTATTTTTCCCACTTTAAAACTCAAAATAAGAATCACCTTGAAACCCCACGGGAAATCAGTCATTTTTCTCGCTCTTAGAAATGTACGCGTGTTGTCCGAACGGCAATAAAATTCTTTCGGCCATTTTGGCATTTGAAAGAGTGTGCTCTCTTAATGCCTTGGACAAACGGGACAAGTTGCCGTACCTGTCAAAATAGTTTCTCCTGGTCTACCCACATTACGAAATTTCGACCGTATTCAAGTATTTGCCGGCGTACCTACAGCAGGACGAAGACATACGGCACTGCCTCCCGTGCAAGGAGTGTTTCGAGGACTGCACCACCTCGGTTCCCTACACGCCGCATCGCAGGGGTTGGTGCAAGGCCCGCCGAGCAGCCCTTGCGACGTCTGCACCCGTAAAGGACACCCTCCACGTAGAAGACGACGTCCCCGTGCAAGCTACTGTATCTACTGTATCTACTTTATCTACTTTATCTACTCGCAAACTGTACCCGTGGAAGATGCTACCCTTCAAGAAATTTACTTGCAAGCAATACCCGCCGAAGAAACCAACCCAGAACACAGGTGCCCGATGTGTATGGACCTCAATAAACTTGAAATGACTTTGTAAAAAAAAATTTAAAACTCGTGTGCAACGGAAGCAAAATTTTTTTATATAACAAAAAAACATAAACTGAAAAAAAATGTTTTGCGCATTCAAGGTTTTCGCTTGTTGGACTCGTACACCATCAAGCATATTGCCATCTTGTATAGTGACAAAGACGAGAAAACCAAATTTTTCACTTTTTTACCGCCGTGTCCATGGCAGCACCATGCAACAGGCACACCCCCTACAGACGTACGAAACGCACGGACTAAGGTGGGACGAGGAAAATATTTCGTACGTGGAAATTCCGGCAATGCTGGACTCTGCCATAATTCCCTATTATGTGTTTGGAAGACGCCAANAAATATTTCGTACGTGGAAATTCCGGCAATGCTGGACTCTGCCATAATTCCCTATTATGTGTTTGGAAGACGCCAAGAGACGGCGATTCGCAATGTGTGCCCCATCGGAACGAACTTTGTAGACCTTCACGAGTGTTGCCGCTGCCTGCCGTTTCGACAGCTCGTTGAGACGTACGCCATAAGACTTCACGACTGCAAATATCAAAGATACTGCAGTGGCCTGTGCAACGCCGAAGCCCTGAGATTGTGGAGANCATAAGACTTCACGACTGCAAATATCAAAGATACTGCAGTGGCCTGTGCAACGCCGAAGCCCTGAGATTGTGGAGTTATGATAACCCGTGGTACATTAAGGAAATAAAGATATGATGATCCTATTGAAAATTTTAAACAAATATTACGTGTGNTATGATAACCCGTGGTACATTAAGGAAATAAAGATATGATGATCCTATTGAAAATTTTAAACAAATATTACGTGTGCAATGCCATTTTGTTAAACGTTTCCTGGATGTAACTGCGCGCCTCGCTTGTACTGGGCGCTGCAACCAAGTGTTGAGAGTCGTGATCCACTGTGGCATCAAAACATTCACAATACTTCCGTTCTAAGACAACTCGACTGCTATTGCATGTTTTACATCTTGCAAAGGTGCTTGTGCACGTTCTTCAAAAATGACTTCAAAACAGTCTTCGTGCTCGAGCTAAGCATAGATTATTTTAAGTACGGGCATAGAAATTGTTATATAAATATACATAGGTGTAACTGTTAACTGTGGAAGAACGGAAAAGTTATTTGGGGTGTTGAATTTATCGCATAGCGTTTATTAAAATAGTTTACTTGCTAGAATCAGTGTTACAAGTTATGAATACAAAACGTATGGGTAAATTAAAAATGAGTGATTTAGAAAACTAAGTAGTACTCGCCTACAATAATACGTGACAAAATAGTCAGCAAGTGCATTCGACAGGTTGTTAACACTTTCCTTGTGAAATGGAAACTGGCTTCCTAATATACCCAATACAGATCAATTCTGTAAGGTAGGTTTCAATCTGAATGCGATAGCTATCATGGCCGCGATGGTTGTTTAAAACTTCGAACTATTCAATACATGTGTGTTCTCGCTGTTCCCAGGGTCGTGGGACGCTGTGGTAACCACTTGAATTATCTGTACCCGACAATTGCCAGTTCACACGACCTCTCTTTACATACTTTGATGTTTTCTCTGCATCGAAAGCTGAGGATCTCCACAATCCTCGATAAGTCTCTAACTGCACAACTTGCTTTGTATGAAAACATAAGTCAAAGATGGTAGTTTATTTGCTTTTTTTTTCTATCAATTATTATTTTACCCTTAACGTTAGAAAAAAGCTTTGATTTTGAATGAAATGTGGTTTTTGATAATAACAAAGAAAAAATATTGCAAGTGCCGGAAAAAGCTAAATTCTCAAGTATATGTAACAAATACGGTCGAAGTGATCTCAACTTCTCTTAAGAGCGGTGAAATTATCAGTCCACTTAAAAAATTAGAAATAACATACTTAGTGTAACTTAGAATACGTTCTGTATAACCTGCCGTGTTGAATTCACTTGAAAAATAAAAATAACATATTTTTTTGTATTTTTGGCACCATAACTAGCTGGAATCTCAGGCAATAGGGAACTATTTGCAGCAAGTAGTGGTTAATGAGACACAAAGCACATTCCCAGGGCCTCACACAGCCAATCAGAGAATGGATGCGCCCACATGAAAGGCATCTCTGCTCTGTATAGTTAAGTATAGTCCATTCACGGTTATTTACAACTTTTCTGAAGCCTTGCTTAAGTTATACTTCCAGTATATTCTTACTCCTCGTGCAAACAATGCTTAGACAATTACACGAAAGGACCAACGCACCACATTCGTGCACCCTCAGTGTGATAACATTTCGCATAAGAACTATTTGTTANAATTACACGAAAGGACCAACGCACCACATTCGTGCACCCTCAGTGTGATAACATTTCGCATAAGAACTATTTGTTACTAGGCGTTACCAACACACGTATTTTCTCTCTGTCTTTATTCATACCAGCTACAAATAAAAAAATTAAGTAATGGATAAACTGCAAGAAAAAGTTAATTTTAACCAAATGTAAGATAATTAATATTAACAAAAGATGATAAAGCTTGCGACATACGACATATTTAGGAAGCAGCCAAACACGTCATATATGGTTTTTTTCTCCAAAGTTGGATTAAACAAGTGTGAGGAAACCGCGAATAGACTATAGTGCGTGGTCGGTACTGTGTTTGAGGGCGATGGACGTTACTTGCCTGTATCCTGTCCTCTGGAAGGTCAGTCTTGAGAGACAGCATCTCCCTGGCGTAGACATCAGGGTAGTGCGCCTCCTTGAAGGCCTTCTCCAACTCCTCCAGCTGGTAGCTGGTGAAGATCGTCCTGCACACACACACACACGACCACGTGTCTCCAGCTCACCTACCTTCCACTACTCTACTCAACATCTCAACCCTTTCAGATAGTCCAGTGTAGCCATGGCAGGATTCGCTCAATCGACCACGCGACCACGTTAATAACGTCTATGTGTGAGGATTTAGGCACCAAATTAATGCAGCCGCAGAAGCTAGAAAGTATCTCTGTAAAGGCTTCTGCTATGTTTACTTAGAATTTCACTCGTGTTTCCATTAAAATTATTCAAATCATAACCACAAGCAAAGAAGGAAACTTCAACGATAAATTACTTATGCATAATTCTCTTCGTTACTAGCACTAGCGATATTTCAGTTGAGGAAAATCAAATTTAATAGGGGCCCCCCCGCGGTGGTGTAGTCGTTAGACTACTCGCCTCGCACCTCGGTGAACCGGGCTCGATTCCCAGCGGGGCTGCTCCCCGATTTTCGCTCGTGGGAAACATGTCGGACGATGCCGTATGTCAGCGGGCTTTCTCGGGGATCTCCCGTGTCTCCCGCCCTTTCATTCCAGCGTCGCTCCTTACTCACCTCGCTTTACTCTCATCGGCTGTCAATACCTCGACTCACTCGACCTTCACTCATTTAAATTTAATAGAAATACCGTGAAAAACTTTGTAACCATAATTTATTTATTTTCTTTCAACTGCCCGTGTAACAAAGAAGCATCGAAACATTCAATGTTGCAGTTCCTTAGTTTATTTAAAACTCCAAATTTCAAAAACCTAAATGCTGAAATAACGGGATTCGGACATGGCTCGTATAGCGAACGTTGCACAGGAAGTTATCTATTGGTGTATGNCTAAATGCTGAAATAACGGGATTCGGACATGGCTCGTATAGCGAACGTTGCACAGGAAGTTATCTATTGGTGTATGCTGCACACAGCAGAAAACAGCGCCCAATAAGGGAAGTCTCACGCGGTAGGATACATGATTCGTTGTTGAAAGTATGCTGCCAGTGGCGTCTGCTATAAACACAACTTTATTGGTCCTGACATTTTACAGGGGGTTATACAGATTATTACATAGTTCCAAAAAATGTGTCCACTTCAAAGTTTAAAATTATTTATTAATATGTGCCCGAGAAGTTTTAGACGCCATATAACCTGTTTATGTCGCTCTAACCCATTTTGTAAAGTGTTTCCAGCAACAAGCCGTCCAAAACACATTCCTGTACATATTGAACCGTTCTTTGTATCTCGCAGTCAAATGTACAGATTAACGGCGCAATAAATACAGAACATTATCCTTTGTGGTTTTTCTGCTTTGGCTTCCAAAATAACTGTACATTTATATTTCCTATTAACGCGTTAAGATTTAATTTGTTCTACGAGCTGTTGAGCCAAACACGACTAAGTAATAGGAACCTGAGCAAGTCGCGTATTGGCCAGGCAGCACGCCAGTTTTCCCAGTTGTGTTCTCCAATCACTGCTGTCGGTGTATGGGCCACTACCACAATGCACACCATTGTACTGTTTTGTTCATCACCCGGTTACACTTATTTTCCTGTGTGTTACTGAGCTTTGTAGGCTTACTTAGTGTTTTCATAAACACAGTTATCCCGTATCTTAGCCTGCATTGTGTTAAAGGTGGCTTGTAAAGACGAGAGCCCGAACAATTCACGGATATCCGCATTCACAAAATACGAAACGTGTTCGCCTACAAGGTGTGAAACACCGCTGCTTTGCTTGAAAGTAAATGCTGGCAGGAGAGATAATCTCAAGCAAGACTCGACATTTCAGATCATTTTATAAATTAAAAAGCAGAAAATATAAAGAGTGTAAACAATATTAACGCTTATGCTACCGATGTGCGGTTACGGTGAAGACTCCATAATAAAAATGTTTCTTTGCTCAAATTCGATCAGGTTACATTAACAACACGAACATGTTGCTATTAAATTAATAAAGACTTATTTATGAAGCAGACAAAAGAATATTGACCAAATTTTAAGTAAATACATTTTAAGGTTGCGGCATTTTATAAAGATAGTCTGAATAATTTGGTAACTCTATGTACCTACTTAAGATTTTAGAGTGTAAAATATTACCATGCGCAAAGTAAATGGAAAGCAAATGAGCTCAGAAATATTTTTCGTAATTTAAAAAAACAGAACATGCAAAAAAAATTATAATTTTGTTAGACTTTCCGCTTTTTATACAAGAGATTTGGATTTAAGTTACAATTATTGTTGTGAGTTTGGAAAACGAACCAGGTTTTGTAGCAAGTTATTTTGAGGCAGTTTCCAATGTAACATGTAATCGTTAAGACTGGAATAGGGAAGAGAACACACAATAAAATACAATAAACATAAATAGACTAGGGGTTAGAGTTCGTTGATTTTAAAAATGTTGATTGGAAGCAACAAACAACTGATATGTATAATTAACGATATGTTTTCTCAAAACACGTAATAGTGATCGAGTCTTACTTTTTGTCTTCTAAGGAATTGAAGCCAAACCATAACCTTTTAAATTGTGTTGCTTTAGAGATTGAATACGAGCTTTATTACTAGAGACACAGGAAAATCGCGAAACGTGTGTGAACCAACAATTCTTAGATAACGCACTAGGTAGTTTATACTTTTATGATTGAACGATCAGGTACTGACTCAGCTAATTTCTTTGCAGACCAATCACAAACGTTGTATTACAGTGGAGTATCAGGATCCCCATTGTCCCAATAAAATAAAATATCATCTTCATACGTGCATGGTAGCCAATAGCGAAAGAAAACTGCAGCAGATTTGTGTACGTTGAAGCCTAACAAATAGTCACATGTTTTCACGGTGCATTTTACATATACAAGGGTCCTTATTCTATTTTTCAGGTTTTTTTTTATAAATCTGCACCTTTCAAGTATTCGAAAAAGAGATGGTCGGAAATTTTTTGTTCTACGAATTCTATTTAAATTGATTCCAAACATAAATATATATTTAGGTGCATCGCTTAAACACATAAGACGCGTTGGGTCCATGTTTAAACATCGTAGTTCTAGTAATATGTTGAAATCTACTTGGTATTAATTTCGTTTTTGTAGGTAGCCAAGAAAATAATGGTAAACGCAAGTCCTGATGTGAAGTTCGCAATTCGATTCAGCATTAGCGTAAAAATATTATTCATATTTAATTCCAGATAATACTTAAGGTATGTTAAGGGACTTAGTGGCAAGAAATCGTTCCATTTGCAACTTTTGATAACCGAGTAAATTACGAAACCTGCTGAGAAGTCGTCCGTGAGTTATATTACATTTGGCAAAAGGCTTAATGGGTTTTCAAGTCCTCGAGAATTGTGAGACCGTTAAAACACTCAGTGTTGATGTTTTAGCGCCTCTGCCTCCATGGACTTCATCGAACATTAAAGGTGCATCTTAAAACGTAAATTGCTTTTCCTTCCTTTCTTCAGGGAATAATGAGTACAACACTCACGGAGATCGTCAGTCTTGGACAATATTCAAACTGCTACATCCAAGACTACTTCTCTCACACGTTTCCTGACCATGCAACATTTGTTATCTCTGCTTTTATCATTATCGAGTCCTAAAACTAATGCTACTCTTTCTTTCGTTATCAACTTACCCAAAGTATTGATTATTACTCCAGAGTAGAACTACTTAAATACTTTTAGAAGTTAGCAATTTTAATTACATTTACCATTATTGCACTGCGAAACAAGGTCACAACTTTTGTCACAGAGTGTGGAATTCAGTACTAATCAGTTTAATTAAAGTGTATTTTTTGCTTTGCTCGTATGTAAAATTCTGAAAATCTTCCTAAGCTTTTAATACTAGTATAAACATTTAAATGAATAGTTTTTTTGTTGTTCCACTTAACACTTATTTTTTGTCTCTGCAGCAATATGACTTGTGTGACTGCTTCTCACTTAAGCCAATGGTCATGCGTGAAAGGTCTAACAAAAATATTCAACAATTGTTTCTTACGTGCATGTGTAAATGAGTTTCTACTGGAAAAGAATATTCACTTATAAGCTTATTGAACATAAAAAAAATATATTACATTCACAAAATATTTCCGCCTAAAAACCGAGTAACACCTACAGCATTAAGCGTATCACTTCGTACTTTTGTTCAACAGATCCATAACATTTGTATTTTACCTATACGCAACGGCTTGTACCTACTCAACTCGAAGCTTATGTAGAAATAATTTGAGGCATGAATCATGAATTAGGATAGAGCAGCATTAGCACACTTGTAAAATTACCGGTAAACATGTGATTTTTCTCAAAATAAAAGGATCTAAATATTTTAAGGAAAAAACATCACTGATTACAATTATCAAGCAATAAATTATTTTCCAAGAGGATAACTAAAAAAATTCTTACTTTGGATTGTAAATAGTGGATTAATCCTCTAATAGTCTCCGAATTTTAAATANGAGGATAACTAAAAAAATTCTTACTTTGGATTGTAAATAGTGGATTAATCCTCTAATAGTCTCCGAATTTTAAATAATCTAATTTCATGTACACTCGATATAAATATTTACATTGGATGTATCACAAAATTAAGTTGGCGAGTGACTACGAAACATATGAATATGCAACAAAGCGAAGCATTGATTCGCCGTCATGTAGTTTGCGTTTCCTAGAAAATCAGTTAACTGCAATAGAAGTTTAAAGTTCAATTAATTTCACCACAAGTGAAGTGGTTACTCTGTGCAGATCACTAAAAATTAACAATCTTTACATTACTCATTTAGTACTAGGCCCTTCCTATTCAAGACCCATTGTTATAAAAATAGTTTATTGCTATATAGTTTTTGCCCCTACGTGTACGGGTATTGCACATAATTAAAAATATAATTTTCCCGTAATTTGTTATAAACCAAACAAAAAATGAATGACAATACTTCAATTTAAGGAAAGATTATCGTAGCCTGACGTAAAGTGCTAATTTTCCCGCTGAGATAAAAAACTTTATAAGTGTCCCAGAAATGATAGCGTTTTACTGGCCTGTAAGTTCGTAGAGTTGCACAATAATAATCNGGGACTTAGTGGCAAGAAATCGTTCCATTTGCAACTTTTGATAACCGAGTAAATTACGAAACCTGCTGAGAAGTCTTCCGTGAGTTATATTACATTTGGCAAAAGGCTTAATGGGTTTTCAAGTCCTCGAGAATTGTGAGACCGTTAAAACACTCAGTGTTGATGTTTTAGCGCCTCTGCCTCCATGGACTTCATCGAACATTAAAGGTGCATCTTAAAACGTAAATTGCTTTTCCTTCCTGTCTTCAGGGAATAATGAGTACAACACTCACGGAGATCGTCAGTCTTGGACAATATTCAAACTGCTACATCCAAGACTACTTCTCTCACACGTTTCCTGACCATGCAACATTTTTTATCTCTGCTTTTATCATTATCGAGTCCTAAAACTAATGCTACTCTTTCTTTCGTTATCAACTTACCCAAAGTATTGATTATTACTCCAGAGTAGAACTACTTAAATAATTTTAGAAGTTAGCAATTTTAATTACATTTACCATTATTGCACTGCGAAACAAGGTCACAACTTTTGTCACAGAGTGTGGAATTCAGTACTAATCGGTTTAATTAAAATGTATTTTTTGCTTTGCTCGTATGTAAAATTCTGAAAATCTTCCTAAGCTTTTAATACTAGTATAAACATTTAAATGAATAGTTTTTTTGTTGTTCCACTTAACACTTATTTTTTGTCTCTGCAGCAATATGACTTGTGTGACTGCTTCTCACTTAAGCCAATGGTCATGCGTGAAAGGTCTAACAAAAATATTCAACAATTGTTTCTTACGTGCATGTGTAAATGAGTTTCTACTGGAAAAGAATATTCACTTATAAGCTTATTGAACATAAAAAAAATATATTACATTCACAAAATATTTCCGCCTAAAAACCGAGTAACACCTACAGCATTAAGCGTATCACTTCGTACTTTTGTTCAACAGATCCATAACATTTGTATTTTACCTCTACGCAACGGCTTGTACCTACTCAACTCGAAGCTTATGTAGAAATAATTTGAGGCATGAATCATGAATTAGGATAGAGCAGCATTAGCACACTTGTAAGATTACCGGTAAACATGTGATTTTTCTCAGAATAAAATGATCTAAATATTTTAAGGAAAAAACATCACTGATTACAATTATCAAGCAATAAATTATTTTCCACGAGGATAACTAAAAAAATTCTTACTTTGGATTGTAAATAGTGGATTAATCCTCTAATAGTCTCCGAATTTTAAATAATCTAATTTCATGTACACTCGATATAAATATTTACATTGGATGTATCACAAAATTAAGTTGGCGAGTGACTACGAAACATATGAATATGCAACAAAGCGAAGCATTGATTCGCCGTCATGTAGTTTGCGTTTCCTAGAAAATCAGTTAACTGCAATAGAAATTTAAAGTTCAATTAATTTCACCACAAGTGAAGTGGTTACTCTGTGCAGATCACTAAAAATTAACAATCTTTACATTACTCATTTAGTACTAGGCCCTTCCTATTCAATACCCATTGTTATAAAAATAGTTTATTGCTATATAGTTTTTGCCCCTACGTGTACGGGTATTGCACATAATTAAAAATNCTTTACATTACTCATTTAGTACTAGGCCCTTCCTATTCAAGACCCATTGTTATAAAAATAGTTTATTGCTATATAGTTTTTGCCCCTACGTGTACGGGTATTGCACATAATTAAAAATATAATTTTCCCGTAATTTGTTATAAACCAAACAAAAAATGAATGACAATACTTCAATTTAAGGAAAGATTATCGTAGCCTGACGTAAAGTGCTAATTTTCCCGCTGAGATAAAAAAACTTTATAAGTGTCCCAGAAATGATAGCGTTTTACTGGCCTGTAAGTTCGTAGAGTTGCACAATAATAATCAAAAGACTATAAAGGTAATATTAATATTATTATTTGTTACATAATGATAAGAATCCCTTCTGGGTCTCGCAAATGCTCGTTGTAGTGTTCGCTGAATGCTAAAGGGGCATTTTACTGTGCAGTTGCCAAATTATTTTGTCACAGAATGACCATACGGTTAAAAAAAAAATTAGTAACTTGTCGATTGACACTGAGATCTGAGAGCTAAACTACTTAAAAACTATGATTAACTCAATGGCTACGTGGATACCGGGCAGGTAGCAACGAGGTGTGGTTTCACATTGGGTCGTCAAGCCATTACTCTGGCGGCTACTGGTATGAGCGCAGTAATGGAACCACGACATACCGGTGTCTCCTCTTCTTCTTCTTCTTCTTGTTGAAGCCAATGCCCTCTGCAGAGAAGTCCTTCCCCGCGTCCAGATGGGAAAGACCTGCAACACCAAAACAACCACACCTTTGCAATTCACAGTTTCAGACTTTGGCATTTGGCATTGCACTTCAACTAAGCAGTAGAATTTAAAAGTATTTGCTTGCAAAGTTATTAACATATTATGGTACTCTATTATATATCCTATTGCTCCTTCTGTACAAACAATGCCACATTTATAAACACTGGGTTTAGTAAGTTGTGACGGAGTAAATAAGCGCAAAGATACGAAATGGCTTGGCAGTTCCTTTAATGTGAACTGAAAAAACTGTTTGAGTAATTTTACACAAATATATGTGTCAGCAGAGTTTCCTCAGAAATAGCTGTATTTTTACACCTGGAAACGTAAATGTTTTTACCCTGCGTACAAATAAATTTATATCAAAAATTTATAAAATAACACGAATACCGTTTTACTTATTTTACACTGAATGGTGTAAAATTACTAAAACTACGTAACATAAAATAACCTGTAATGTTTGTACATATTTTCTCCACTACAACAAAATATACACAGACATTACAATTGTAATTTAACCACAGCGTATGTCTTTTTACACTAATAAAAACGTAAAATTACAGGTTCGCTGTAGTTATAAATATGCAATGCTTGTACATTTTTCACTGTTTCGCCAAGTAATTTTATCAGCCATATCACCTCTTTCACGTGTCATGTTAATCCACATACTAGGTACATGTAGTTTTACAGTGTTTATATTATTGTACTACGTCCTGTAGTTTGGAAGCAAAGAACATATTTCCAAAATATGGATAACAATTTGCTTCAGATACATAATATTTATGTCCAAACAGCAAACACATTCCATCAGCGGAAGTTAGAATCACAAGAAGTTCGAAGTAGTTTTGCGTCCTACCACTATATGACCTTGTATACTAGTACATTTATGTAAATTGCACATAATACGTCAATAATGAACGAAAATTTATATTACTTAATGTAAGAAAGTTTTATTTTTAAAATGATGTAATTTCAAGTTTTATGTTACTGCGTTAACAATGTATGTTCTAAAGAAATTATTTTTTTAAATATTTTAATTCATGCCCTGTTAGAAATATCTGTAGATTTACGGAAACTTTTACGGAGATGTAGAGTTAATTTATTGAAAGGCACTCCGCAATGACGAAAAACGGAAATGAGCTCCGTAAATATAAAATACGGAAGTTTTTCGTATTCTTATGGCTTCGACTTTGAGACACAAACAATGCCAATGATACCTGAAGCGTATAAAATCCCATCTTCACAATACTACTTCGTGTAAAATAGAAGTAGGTGAGTGGCGAACCACTCATGGAGTGCCAATTCGTTTATTCTTGTTAAAATTCCGCTGCAGGAGAAAACCTTCTGTAATCACAGTTAAACACGCACATAACGAAAATAAAACAATTTTTTTTGTAATCTCGTTTTATAAGCGGCATATATAGCAAGCGCTCTAACACGACTTGGAACTAAGACAGGCACGTTCGTCACTTTCATTTTACATCCATATTTACGAAATACTTCGTGTAAAGGTTAGTGGTTCGATTTATTGATTGTTGATTTTTCGATTCGTGTTCAAATCTCACAGTGAAATACGAAAATATAACTCTTTTTCTTACCCCTGTTTTATACCTGAAGTAAACAAAAAAAAAATCGCACACATATGACTAGAAACTAAGAGGTGCGTGCATAATTCTATATTAAATCCCTATTTACAACTTTACTTCTTGTGCAAGTGTGGTAGATGTGTGAATGATGTGTTGGAATGTCAGAAATATTCCCGAGTTCATATCCCGACACAGGACAAACATTTTTATTTGTTTTATGGTCATATTTATACACAGTGGTATCACCCACATAACGGAAGTAAAACTTATTTATGTTACCCCTTTTGATAAAGAGCAATTTTTGAAAAAACTTACAAGTTTGTGGACACGTTTCGTGAATTCACGGAGATTTATGTGAAATTTAAGGAAAGAATTTTATTGAAAAAAAAAAAACGAAGAGACCATTATTTAACGCAGATGTCTGAATAATTTGTAACCGGAATTTTCCGTTATTTTAAGAACATTTTTTCTAACATTGTTGAACATTAGTGTATAATTACAAATACTGTATTTGTTTTTGCAAACTGCACGTTTCTCTGTACTGTACACTCACAGATGCTGCAAGATGTAGTGTAGGTTTACACATACAGTACATGGCCGTTGTAAAACTACACAATGGACGATGTGCAATTACACTGACAATGAGTGTTTATACAACAACCATGTAGCAGCTAATATACACAATTTGAGAGTTTAGTACAAAGTGTAAATTAACACCAACATAAAGCCATACATTACTGAATTTTCACAAAATACTTGCAGTACTCTCTGGATCACAACAAACATTTGTGGAAAATTACACCTACTCTTGTTGTTATTACAAATTACACATCAAAAAATGTTGAAATACCAAAACTTTGTAGGTGTCAAATAAAAATAATATGTTACCGTTTGGGCGTATTCAATCTATGATTGGCTGTGCGAGGCTCTGTTAAATGGCCTTGTGTGTGATTGGCTACTGCGTGCTGCGAAAGGTTCTCTGTTGGCTGGGCTACCGGCTGGCGAGAAGGTTATCCAGGCTCCAATTGGCCAACTGCGTTCCAACTTGTTATTGTCATTTATTCGAAAATACTGCTAATATTTCTCACTTGAATTAACAAAACCTCTCTGTGGGGCCAAAATAAAAGAGACTAGACTGTCAACAAAACATTTCTTGGACAAACTGTGTAGGCCTATATTTGTTTCGCCATTAATTTGATTGCTTTCGTTCGAAAATACAGCTTGAAGGTATATTTGTATTGTATTGTGAAAATTAGGATAGTTGCAGTGTTTTTTAGTGCATTTATTGGGGCTTAATAATAGAACAAACACCCTAATAAAACAATTCCAACAGGAAACCAATTAGTAAAGCTTTAAAACTTGAAATATTTATTTGCGCACGTCATCCGGTACATACCCGGAATGTATGCATGTAACAACTTTCCTGTTTTGTCAGCAGTGGCTCCTGCTGAGTTTGCTGAGGCGTAACGCTCGTGCGCAAACGATCTGGGTTTGAGTCCCGGTTGAGCTTCCAATTTCTGATACTGTGTAACTAACGTAGAGCCAAACCAATCTTTAGTTGCGCCAACCGAAAATTAGTTTGCGGCGACCAAATAAGAGAAACAAAATAATTTGGTTTCGACAACAAAATATTTCATTTCCCCTATACAAACAATTAATTCGGTTGCGTCAAGCAAAATTTGTTTCATTAAATAAAACTGGTTTCTCATTGTACGTGACTCATCTACCTGCAAGCGAATCATCAATTTTTCCTCGCGATTTAACTCAATTCTGAATGGTTGACCGAAGATGGAAGAAGAGAGCGCGTCCGATATAGACAACTGCAATTTAAACACAAAAACCTTATTGTAAACGACAAGTATCTGTCTGTGCAGAGAAATTACGAGGCTCGAGTCTGTAACATGTAGTTCAGAACATACTATAATTAATTCCAACGATGTAAGGCTTTGTGCACACTCTCGTGCGGGATGGAAGAAGAAACTTTTCCGCATCTCTGATAATATCTATACTCTGCGAGCTATTGAGAGCTATTGATTTGCAAGAATAACTACAAAGAGTGCCGTACAACGGGCCTTAGAAACATAAAGATCTATGTCCAGCGTCGTTATGCTTATCACTGCAGTCACCACAGGCTTACGAAAGCAACAAACGTCCCGCCATCACATCATAATACACATTTGATCATTCTTATTACATTAAAATCACTGTTTATTTATGAATCACAGATTAAAATACTATTATCTATGACATAATAAGTGCTGCAGCTTATATAATCGAAAACCTTAAACTATTTCACGCCTTCTACAAGAGTTGTTAAACCTAACAAATGTGGAGCACAATAAGTTCACGATATAGAACAGAGATTAGATCGTAACCATTTAATATTGTTCTGAAAGTGCTACATGTAAATGTAAAGATACCAGGAAGAATCGGGAACTTTACAAATTGAGTACCAGAACTTGATTTAATAGCACCTTTAAATGTAAACTATTTTTTATTAGCCATTGCGAACATAGCACTTTCATAGCTGCTTTTAATTCATACTGTTTATGAAATACATGTTATAATGTATAGATAGTACATAGGCTACTGTAAGTCCTAGTTTCATTTCATAAAAAATTTAATCCTTAATTTGAATAAAAGTATATGATTTATTTGAATTGCAGACAGACATGGCAAACCTGAGGTGATTTTTCAAAGGTCGGTTTAAACAAAAGTTCAAACATACCGTGAATGGGCTATAAGTGAAGATTTACCACCACTATTGTCGCAATAACGTGATCAAACACAAACATGACTTTAATGTTTTTTCATATATTAGTTTCCAAACAGGCCCGTGCTTTTATCAACACAAATATATGTGTATATATTAAATATATTACCCGTTTTCATTAATACCTGAAGTTACAAAGCAGGCATTTATGTGAACAATTGTGCTAACTTAGAGTTCGCCGTACATGGTCTTGAAAGGGCTATTAGCAAAACAGTTTTTTTTCAGTATTAGGACTCTCAGATAAGGTACTGCGCAGCACGCATGCGTCTTCTACCCTATAGCTAGTTAGTTAGACGTTTATTAAGTTATAAAATCAAACTTTAAAAAAAAAAATATTTATGCTCCTAAATCTAATTCCTTACAATTTTAAGGGCACTTTTGTTGGTACTCTGCCAGTAAAGTTGGCAGCGAAAAGAGGAAATTAATTCGCTACCTTAATGTCGTACTAAGAAATCTGAAGTTTACATTACACTCAACTGATTTATTTTCTGCTGGTTTTATGACACTTTACGTATCAATCAGCACATTAAAGTCTATTCGCTGTTGCTTCACAAATTTTTAATATAATCTTTGAAAAATCACCTTCTGTATTTGGTTGTTTTCTAAATATGCCATGTATAACAAGCGTTTTATAATAGTTTTAACATAAAAATACCTTATTTTTGGTTAAATAAAACTTTTACCTATATTTAATCTATAAATTTTAACACTTCATTTAAAATTAAAATTAATAAAAGCAGAAAAATATGTGTTGCTAGTTCCTAGTAAGAAGTAGTTTTTATGCAAATATTATTACACTGAGTGCGCACGAATGCGGTGCGTTATCCTTTTGGTGTAATTTATAGTCAGACACACTAGAGCTTTGTTTGCATCAGGCAGAGGAATGTCCAGGAAGTAGAACTACAGCAGTGCTTCAGAGAAGTTGAAAGTGTCAATGAATGGATTATAGTCACATGTAGCTAACAATTTCGCGGTTCCTCTCAAGGAATGAACGAAGTAAGCAGACGGATGAAAATGTGGATATTGCATATGGCGGAAGGGCACAAAGTGGTTATAGAAGTAGATCCTAAGCAGGGCTTTCAAAAGCACTCGACCACTGAAGCTCATACATTTCCCGTACGAGCGTTATGCCTCAAGCTGGACTCACAAACATCCGTTGCATCCGTCAGTCATCCGTCCGTTCCCATCGCAGGGCAATTCTTTTCTATCCGTCCATCCGTCAAATATTTTCCAAACGATAACTTTCGACGGGCGGACGGGCCACCGCGTTCTGATGACATTCCGTAGACGTGATTACGCACTTTGAAATAAATGCAAGGCGATGGATGTGTTTATTTATCTATAGTGGTAAATTCAAGAGTCTAAAATGTAAACAATAATTTAATATAAATTTCTATCACGTAAAAAAAAAAATGATTTCCCCAAAATGTTCTTGTCTTGAAAATGTATGTCCAACCAAAATATACATCCAACTAAAGAAAGATGACGATGTTAAGGTGTCACACTGGCATTTTACTGTACAGAAGGACTGACGGACGATGGATTGTTTTGAATCGCTTTCAACTGACGGACGAAAGCACAGACGGATGACTGGCTGACGGATGTGAGGTGTGGTTGTGAGTGGAGCTTTACCAGGCAGGTCCTAGAGGAGGAACATCGGCTCTGCTCGGCGCCATGCAGGCCCGCCATGTTGAAGTGCTCCCTCGGGGTGCGTCTTACGCCACGCTACACCGTATAACGCGATTCCCGCCCCCACGCACACACCCTTCTCTTACTCATCCTCCCCGAATTATCAGCGATGAATTGAAAAGGAAGAGGAGGTGGCGAGGTGGTGGGCCGGGGGGCAGCAGAGGGCGCCGAGAGGAAATCTCCTTCGCCGACACGCCGATGATTACGTATTACCAGCCAGCCGGGGCCAATAACTGGCGGGGAGGGTGCACGTAATCCGCCAGTCATCAGAAATATTAAGACCTCAGCTGGCGATCTGCAGGTCACTTAGAGAGTGGCTACTGCTGCTGTCGCGAGGCCGCGAAAACATCTGTCGCCGAACATCCACTGCACCGCTCTTTCTCCTCATCACTGCTTTGATTATCCTGGCTTCATTCCTTGCGCGTACTTTTGTTTTTCAGTGAGCGAACTCCGTGGCTGTGGTTCCGGGTTTGAATCCATCGTGGGACAAGGATAGGTTTTGGTTATTGTACCAGCAACCCCTTCGCCCCTCTCTCAAATAAACTTCCCGGCATAAAAGCAGGGGCGTGACCACTTACTCACCGAGGAATATACCCATTGTCCCAAATTAATGTTTACACTTTTTGTACATGAACAACAGAGAAACTATTGCAGACAGTCTGATATGGCTGCGTGTGCTTGACACTGTAAGGACAACAGCGAGTGTTTGCGAGCATTCTGGTGTTGTCAGTTCCGTTTGCAGCCACGGGTATTAGCACTGTAATTGTAAAATAAATTACGTATGTGACAAAGTTTCCGTTCCAGCAACGTAGGTATATTTTAAAGTGTTAATGGAAATGTGAGAACATGATTGAGGGGCAGAGAAGATGGAGGGCAGAATTTCATACTACGCCACAGCCGTATAACAATGGCACTATTAGGTGACATGTTTGAGATGGATGAAACTGTGTGTGATGTGAAGAAAGGACGGTGCAGCAGGAAGAGAAAGACAAGGGACGAAGAAAATGTGGAGGCTCTGTTGCAACTATTCACACCTCCCCCCCCCCCCNTTTTCGCAATAAGTTGAAGTCCGTACGGCAAGCTGCGAGTAAATCAGGTGACTGTATATCAAGAGTGAATCAAACTTTAAAACAATTAAAGTGAAAACCCTGAATTCCCACGGAAGAAAACAATTTGCCAGCTGTTACCCAGATGAAGATTGTTTTTCCCAGCAAGATGGTGCACCGCCACAATACCATCGAGAAGTACAGTCACTCCTGGATGAAACATTTGTTGGGAGGTAGACAGGCAAACGAGGAAGTGTAGAGTATCCACCCAGATCTCCAGATGTAACGTTATATTTGTATCTGTGGGCAACCCTGAATAACACTGTGCACACCGCAAAGCCATGAACACTGGATGCTATGAGAGACGCGATTGTGACCCCTGTGAACCCACTCCATAGGGAACAGTAGCTACTGTCCGTCGTTCTGTTCTAGTGTCGCAGACGATGTCTTGCTGCTGATGGCGGACATTTGAACATTTGTAACTGTTATTAACATCAACACATACGCAACGTTGTTCTAAAAGCGCCAAAAACAAGCAATCCCATCAGATTGTATTTAATAGTTTCTCTGTTATTCACTTGGAGTTCAAAATTAATTTGGGACCATCGGTATAGTTTTAGGCTTTGAAGTGAACTAAACTGTTATTGGTAACTGTACAAAAATCAGTATAACATCCTGTAGCATGTCAGGACCGATAATAACGTGTTTGTGGTTATTGGCAGGAACTGTTTATGAGACTGCAGAATATATNCCTGTAGCATGTCAGGACCGATAATAACGTGTTTGTGGTTATTGGCAGGAACTGTTTATGAGACTGCAGAATATATTCTGAACAACACGGGACGGACTTTCCTTGTTGCACACTGTTTTCTGCTGTGTACAGTGTGGATCATTAAAGCCACTTCCTTTGCAACATTCCATATAATGTGACCGTAATCCAAAACAAATTGCACCTTCTTCCCCTAAAACAAATTTATTTGTAACTCTTTTTCGTTTAACCTGCTATCTTTTCGTTTGATCTTCCGAAGTGACGGGGCTGCCCCGAAAGTAAGCATGCCTCTAGACAACACTGAATGGCACGATGAGCCACCTGAGGGGCANCAACATTCCATATAATGTGACCGTAATCCAAAACAAATTGCACCTTCTTCCCCTAAAACAAATTTATTTGTAACTGTTTTTCGTTTAACCTGCTATCTTTTCGTTTGATCTTCTGAAGTGACGGGGCTGCCCCGAAAGTAAGCATGCCTCTAGACAACACTGAATGGCACGATGAGCCACCTGAGGGGCANGAAGTGACGGGGCTGCCCCGAAAGTAAGCATGCCTCTAGACAACACTGAATGGCACGATGAGCCACCTGAGGGGCATTACCATCGAATGAGTGAGTGAAGAGATTTGGGCAGCTCTAAACATCGAGGTCTTGAGAGCCTATGAGGGGGAAGCGAGGTGAGTATGGAGCAGCGCCGGTTTGCAAGGGGGGAGGGGAACGGGAGATCGCCGAGAAAACCCGCCGACCAGCGTCCGGCACGATTCCCACATGCAAAAATCTGGGGTCGACCCCTCCGGGAATCGAACCCGGTTGACCTAGGTGGGAGGCGAGTAGTCTAACCACTTCACCACTGCGGCCCCTTATTACCATCGAACATGAATAATAATATGCAATACATTCCGAGTTTCTTCAAGCTAGTTTGCTGTCTCGACACAAATAGTTATTAAATCTTGCTCATGGTGGCGTCCACGGGCAGACAATTAGCCTGATTCTGGAATAATGTAGCTCCGACGAGATTGAGTCACCACTAAAATCTGAATGTGAAGGTTACGATATTTGGCCATATTAACAAGGCGCTTATACATAGAATAAATAAGTTTAAAGGCGGTAGGCAGAGGGTGAATTCGGAACACATGAGGTAGACAAATACTGCAAATATTTCTCTAAAGCACGACAAGTTATGTTACTGAGTTTAATTCAGTTAGTGGGGACTAATTTTTTCCTTTCAAAACGCAAATTTTCCACTGGGTAGGGAACCATTTTGTTTTACTATTTTTTCAGGGCTGCACGACACGACAAAAAATTTAAATCGTTTCTAATGCAGATCTGCTGGTCGTACGACAGTTTTCGTTATGTTGACAACATNGACACGACAAAAAATTTAAATCGTTTCTAATGCAGATCTGCTGGTCGTACGACAGTTTTCGTTATGTTGACAACATAACTGTCTCGTGTTCGATTGGCTGTTCGAGTTTAATTGTCGTGCCGCAAGTGTAGTGTAGTGCTTGTCGGCACTATNAACTGTCTCGTGTTCGATTGGCTGTTCGAGTTTAATTGTCGTGCCGCAAGTGTAGTGTAGTGCTTGTCGGCACTATTTGATTCCGGCATAACTATTGCAAGCCATCGCGGTTTCTCCTTCTAACAAAGTGCACCGCTATGGTTAGCCAGGGGAGAACGGTGACGAAGGAACTTAACTGCAAACTGTACCGGCATGAACGCCACAGCGACTTGTCGTCAGAAGACGGCATAAACAACGCCATGTTCTATTTACACAGTTTGCACCATACAACTATTGATGTTACCTCGAAATAGTTTCATCGTGAAGTCTTGCTTTTCCGTCGATAGCCAAAATATTACTCTATGTTAAAATCTGAATTTTTTCCTTGTTTAAGGGTTTGAATAATTTCTTTGCTTATTCGTAACGCACGTGCTTCTAGGTATATAATTTATATTCAAGTATTAACGGTTAACAATAATAAGGGGGGANGCTTATTCGTAACGCACGTGCTTCTAGGTATATAATTTATATTCAAGTATTAACGGTTAACAATAATAAGGGGGGAAAGCGAATTTTAGGTCAGGTATTTCTCATTCCTTTATAGTTATTCTGGTTTCCATGGCAATGAGAACATTGACGCTGCNGCGAATTTTAGGTCAGGTATTTCTCATTCCTTTATAGTTATTCTGGTTTCCATGGCAATGAGAACATTGACGCTGCCTATCTGTAGAAATTAAAACATTAAATTTAAAGAAATACCATCTCTAGCCTATATATCTTCAGAACACAAAAAAAAATGCAAAAGAAAATTCAAACTATTGTCTTCTGCTGTAATNCATCTCTAGCCTATATATCTTCAGAACACAAAAAAAAATGCAAAAGAAAATTCAAACTATTGTCTTCTGCTGTAACTTGAAATTCTTATTTCTGTTTAACTTTTTTTTTGTATAGGAAAGTATGGTGATAGAACACAAATATTTTGCAATTTTTTTTCTTGTTTGACTTCGATGGGACTTAAATTTACGATAGGGAACAGGTCATTCTTGTAAGTGATCACAATAGATCACTTCTCTCGTTGTGATTTTGCCAAGCGACTCTTAAGAGAGTAACCGAATTCAAAGACACATTTGGGTGCAAGATACTGCGTTTGAATTACTTAACTTCTTATAAAAGTGTCTGGAAAATTATATTCAGCCCTAGGTGTTGGGGCAAATGATTTTCAACTGGACCTCAATTCACAACATTATTTTATACTTGTTCTTCTGTATTTGCACTGAAATATGGGACGTCACCAAGTGTATGAGAATACACGCGTGCTCTAGTAGACGAGAAAAACAGGACTGAGACACATTTAAATATTACCAGGTTCCGTTAGATAGACGGCTAATTCATCCGCTATACACCCCTCTTGCATAAGTTCTATAACATGCATCGTGCAGACAGACTTTCCCAGGGCATTTTGCAGAGTTTCTTTAAGTAAATTGTATTTGAAATAGAACCAAATAACAGTTTATGCCACAGGTTAACCTGCTGATAAAAAACGCACAGCCAAAGAAATGGTTTGTATAGGAGCAATTAATCATTTTGTCACCGAAATACAATTATTTTATTGTTACTTTCCTGTTGTCTCTAAAGTGTAACATTTGTTTGGTGCGACTAAATATTTGTGTATCTGCAAGTGTATTAAAGTTTCTGTCACTGTTTAAATAATATGAAAATATAAGCGTGATTCGTACCCGTGACTCTCGCGCCCGAGCACTGCACCTTCAGCGACTCCGACAACAGTGGTTATACGTGCCGAGTACTGTCTCGTGCACACTATCCACGTCGAACGTTTGCACGTTTTAAATATTTACCTTCTGTTTTATGTTGAAATTGTTTCCCTGGGATGGTTTATGCCACAACTAGGCATCGACAAATACACTAACAAACACAGCTGTTATCCTAGTTGTAGCAGAAATGATCAACTATCAAGCTGTACATTCTAGTGAAAGCGATTAAATTACAGGATTACCCTACAACCAGACATGCACAGGCCGTTATTAGACTAAGCTGAGTTTCTTGCCACCACACATTCTGCAATAGTGGCCATCAGTTTTTTCCAGCTAACCAAACTTTTATTCACTCCGAAAAATATATGCTATTTTACTATACGATTCTATATATTTACAATGTTTACTTCAACTAAACGGATTAGTTGAACTTACTTGTAAAATTGTTGTTTCTGCTTAATGCAAGCAGGAACCATTCAAAATAAATGTCAAGATCAACAAATTATTTTTAAATGCTTTGCTTGGTAAGGGAACGAAAGCATATATTTATATCAAGAGCAATTTAGTTGAGTGAACAAAATATTGTTCTACACAAAAAAATACTAGTAAAAATAAATTTTTTTGGTATGTGAAATAAAATCTGTTTCTCAGTGCAAAACGTAGCAGCAAACTTCCTCGCCTATTTTACTATAATTTTTAAAGCAGCATACAAAAATACTAATATGTTAATTTGTCCTCAAATGTTCTATCTAAACCAAATTTTACTTCAAGCAATGCTATGAAAGTTTGCCCAAATTACTTCCGGTCATATAATGTTAGCATTAGAGTAAAAGTGATCATCACTGTGTACTATAGAGAGGTGTGCCACCAGCCCAAGCAGGCGCATCGGCACATCACAAGAGATAGCCTTTGCGGTGTGCCCGCACGACAGCACAAGGACCATGCTCTACAGGCGTCTTGATCTCGGCTAGCCAGGTGCAATACACAAGCAAAAACAAAGGATTTACAGCCTCCCAAAATCCCTTCATTCATCAAACACCTATGGAGAGTCTGTCAATAAAATTTTAAATATGAAAAGGAATTTCACATGTCTCCTTTTTTCTTAATATTTTAAAACAAGAAATGACACACTAAAGTATAATTTTATATTGATTTATTCTTCATAGTTATATATGAATTTTTAACATGGAACAGTAGCAATACAATTTTGTCTGATGTAATTTTTGATGCTGAAAAAAAATGCACATAACAAGGAAGTACAAATTTTTTTTTGCATTAAATTAATTTTCGGAAAATTAACCTGGTTGCGCACTGAAAGAGAGATCAAAAAAATTATGTTTTACATATTAATACATTAAATGAAGAAAACATTTATAAAAATATTTTGTCTTATTATTTTTTGTTTTAACCTTTTGAGTATTTTAGTATCAACAAATTTCAACAAATTTCACTTTTGATTGCGAAAAGTCCACAAAGTGACCGAAATTCGGTAGCTGCCGTTTCGTACTACATAATTAGTAGAACACTGTTCTTGCCGAATTGAGGTGGTGTTCCATGCGCACGCAATGGAGAACAAGTACATTTTTATATGTGTAATAAAATGTTGGCTTTTGGGCGCCACGACATCAATCGCCATCCACAGCTATCAAGCACAGCATCGTCAAAAGGCAGGTATAACGTTGCTACCTCTGACTGTACAATTTATAGCAAACAACTAATTCAAAATGTGAACTACTTAGTGCAAAACATGACTGGGAAAATATAAAGTAATGATCTACTCACATAGCGGCGTTAAGAGGATTCTACCTCATGATTGCAACAGATTTAAAAGTTAGCCCAAGATANAATGATCTACTCACATAGCGGCGTTAAGAGGATTCTACCTCATGATTGCAACAGATTTAAAAGTTAGCCCAAGATATTAGCACTTCAAGCCATGTTGAAAATTATCGAAGAAGGAAGTGGGCACATTCTAAAACCACACGATCGAACACTCTCTCTAGGTACATATAGATAGTACCGATATGCCAGCCACTATTTACCACATACGTAGTTAGAACGAGTCACACAAATTAATTTCTACAATAAGCTGACAAAAATTCTTGTAACAAGAGAAATGACAAATAAAGCGCAATATTTCAAAATGCACTGTCAAAAGTATACATAAATTAAATATGCCATTTATATAGTAAGTACCAATGACTCTATCCAAAATATATACAATCATTTAGTTGACAAAGTAATTTTCTTACTGGCACACAAATTATTTAAGGGGATGAAGGAATAAATTGGGGAAAAAAGCGAGCTTTGGCGCTAAAAGCATCAGCATATAAATATATCCAAGAAGATACACAGAGTGGCAAAGGAAAGTTCGACACAAAAAGCACAGAGGAACAAGAAGATGTTGCGTTTTGAACGACCTAACTGCTAGACTGCACTGCAGCTGCTATGTATTCTCGAGCCTCAGTTTTCTGTTCGTTGACTGCTGTCCCAGTGATCAGCTAGTTTAACCTCCGACCAAGGGTACTGGGTTCTGTGCTTCTTTTCTTGTACGACTGTCATTTGCTCAGGGTTCCCTTGGCCGTGTTTAATGAACTCTGATCCGATTGCTTACGTAAGGGAAATGTACATGTGTTTGAAATATTAATGAATTTGTGAATTTTTTTCAGTTCCTAACTATGAATACAACCACACGTCGGAGAAACTATTTTAATCGTCAAATAAGGAAATCATAANTTTTTTTCAGTTCCTAACTATGAATACAACCACACGTCGGAGAAACTATTTTAATCGTCAAATAAGGAAATCATAAAGAAAACTGGGAAATCGCAACTAAGGGCAGTCTGCACTTAATTAAGGATGTCTCCTTGAAGGGTCCACAGAAAACCTGCACTTTGCTAGTTGGTGCTTGAATGAGAAGTTGGTTTAAATTATGGGAGTATAATTAAAAGTAGTTTACAAAACACAGGACTTGGAAATAAGTTTTAATTTCTGCTTTCAAACATTTGGTGTTGCAGTGTAATAACCTACCTATCATCTATTCAGTTTATAGTTTCAGAGTTTAAAAGCAAGAAGTCTTGCTTTACTAAGACATGCAGTACGCTTCTTTAATAGTGTCCGGATGTTTCACGTGCCTTGAACTGCTGTCAGCGTCTCCATTGAATTCAAAATTATTTCTGGCTTTAAGGTAGAAATATTTGTAGTTCTGGGTGCTTGTGACTTTCTACGTCTCACGATGTTCTTAGAATAGGACTCGAGTTCGACTTGAATAATCGCTGTTAAAGTTAATTACAGATTAGATAGTTTTTATCTTCACGATACTGGTTGTATTTTGGTTTTCAGACAATGAATGAAAGACATTACCACTCGCTGTCAATTATCGACTCCTAGGTATAAAGTAAAGATAAATAGAACAAGGTTGTACGGCTCTTGTTTTGTAAGCAAGAGTAGTCCGGTTTGCTGCCGGCAGTTTACGGTATTTTTGTAGAATATGCTGCGGACTAGTTTCCGGAAACAGGTTTTTAAATGAGAGAAACAAAGTTTGTGTAGAAATCATGGTAACGATTTGTGTACTTCTCACAAATAAAAACTTAATATCGCTGTCGTAATTTTTACCAAAAAAGTCATACGATATATTTGTTGCTTTGGCAAAGATCTGGAACATCCTAGTCTTAAAAATTTTATCGAACGTCGGATCAATTTACAAAACTGTGTTTGCCTTTCTTGGTAAAGCAATATATTTTTTTTGTATGTGTTAAGTGTGTGTGAGTGAGTGAGTGAGTGTGTAAACGTGTGCGTTTAGTATTGTTTAATATTTCAATTTGATGCCTTTGGAACTGTCAAAATCACGTAATTTCGGCTACATTTTTCGACTGATTTTTTTTTTACGTAATGCATGTTTTGATATGGTAGCACTGGAACACGTCCTCTTACCCAAGTTTTAACGCAGCTAGAATCTATTCAACTTACGCTAAAAAAAAAATTGTTCATAAGAGATATAATCCGCTGGAAATCTAAATGTGAACAAGCATTGACGTCATTGCCTGCCAATTGGTGATTTTGACAGTTCCGTAGTGCATAAGACACAAATCAGCGTACCTTTAGTTTATGAGCACAAAGAACACGAAAGTTAAATTAGCTATTTATATCAGTGAAATGCTAATCAGTGGTATAAAGGTAAACTGTAGGGTAAATATTGGGAAGAGTGTGCACGCCAACTGCACATTGATCAATCTCCGCATCCAAACATTGAACTGCTTTTTCCCTACACAACCCTACAAACTAGGTGGTTTTGGACTAATGCTAGCTTAAATTGTTACCGAAATAGGTGTTTCCATATGCTAGCACGCTTCGTTTTGGCAAGTTGTAACGTAAATGCTATGTAGATCTACGTACTCAGGTTATGCAAAGTGTTTTTTTTTTAAAGCGCGGGTTTAAGTTTAAAACAAAAGCCATATTATTGCTTAAATTTGTTTAAACACGTCAACATGATAGTTGTTTGACAGCGTTGACTACGTGCGCAGAGGACAAAAATAGGTCTACCTCATCTTTAGTCTGAGCAGTGAACAAGCGGCTAGTGAAAGGCAAACAGTGAAACACTGGGAACCAATGCCTGGGCCTGTGACATTCATTCAGCCAGCAAAACCACTGTTAAATCAGTGAAGTTCTCTAGGTTACCAGTCTAATTAAAATAATTTGGAGTAATTTCCGTAGAATGAAGATTAGGTAGACCGAGTTTCGTCTTCTGCGCATGTAACCAACATTTTCTCGTCTACCGCCAGTAAAATTGTCGAAGTTACATGGTCAATACTGACGAATGTGTTTGTTTACATTTGAATTTCCAACAGGCTCGCACTCTTACAGGAATAAACTACTCTGAAAAACTTATATATATTATAGCTGCACTTAAAAAAGTCTCAGAATGAGTGTGCAGATATCACAAAGCACTTTTCTACGTAGACAGTGTTATAATTTCAATTTCTGTCCAAGTTGTTGTGGGCAGTGCTATTGGCAGAAAAGCCATCCGATGTCGGAACACGGGGCGTGACCACTCTGCAGCTCGCATGCGCACTCTACCGCATATCCCCATCACAGTAATTTCCACGAAATAATGGCCTCGCAAGAAGGCGAGAAGACACAACGACCTTGAGGCCACTGCGGGAGGGACTTTGAGAGGGAGGGTACGTGGCACACGCCAGGTCAGAGATCGAACCAGCGACTTTCAGATCTCGACCGTTCCATGCGGTCAAGTGTACACTGAGGCAGCGACCCTGAAATGATAAACATTGCCTGCCCGACATGCACAGGGAATGACCAAAGTATTGACGCAAAGCGGGNTGCGGGGATGATGGAACAGGTGTGTATTGACAGGTATTGTACACAACAACACATCGTCAGTGCCCATTCTTTCTTGCGACTAACCTGGCTACTAGAATTTGAGACGAGGCGTCTCATTTTCGTCAAATTACTACCTATCCGCTACGTCCAGCCCGCCTAGCAACANACTGAGGCAGCGACCCTGAAATGATAAACATTGCCTGCCCGACATGCACAGGGAATGACCAAAGTATTGACGCAAAGCGGGTATGATGGAACAGGTGTGTATTGACAGGTATTGTACACAACAACACATCGTCAGTGCCCAGTCTTCCTTGCGACTAACCTGGATACTAGAATTTGAGACGAGGCGTCTCATTTTCGTCAAATTACTACCTATCCGCTACGTCCAGCCCGCCTAGCAACANTACTAGAATTTGAGACGAGGCGTCTCATTTTCGTCAAATTACTACCTATCCGCTACGTCCAGCCCGCCTAGCAACACGTCTAAAACGTTTACTATCCATTGCCGTATTTTTGCAAAGCCTTGCGAAATGACACGCAATTACCTTGAAGCAGATATCCTGCCTTCTGATGCGAAAACACCACGTCGTTTCCCTGCGCTGCCTTGGGCAAGGCAGCCACGGTGGCCGGTCAAGTTGGGGCAGTGCCGACGGTCAAGGCGCAGTGGATGGTTGTCACATCACGCACCGAGTAAAACTGCCGGCGCGGCGATGAGTCTCCAAGCCTGCCGCGGAGCAGCGCTAGTGTCGTTGTGACATACCAGAGCGCTCTCATACAGAAGCACCGCAACGCGAGATGTTGCGATAACCACAAGAAAAATAGATTATTTTCTTATAATTCAGTCCTCTGAATGGTGAAGTTAAAAATGTAATGTTTTAAGCCCCTGATTGGGGAGGGGAGCTATGAATTTGGTGTCATATAAGCCAGGGTAAGCCGCAGGCTCATGGAAAAGTNAAGCCCCTGATTGGGGAGGGGAGCTATGAATTTGGTGTCATATAAGCCAGGGTAAGCCGCAGGCTCATGGAAAAGTAGCTCCTGGACTTCATGCAGAGGTAAAAAAAAACTTATTATCAGATCCGTCTGGTCATGATATTAAAAGGGAGCATTTGGGAGTCCCTTAGGTTGAGACTAATGTTTTTAGAATTTTCCTCTGGATAGAATTTGTTTTTATAATGGTATGTAAATGGTTGTACGTATGTTTNAGACTAATGTTTTTAGAATTTTCCTCTGGATAGAATTTGTTTTTATAATGGTATGTAAATGGTTGTACGTATGTTTAAGTATTATTAGTACAAGCCAAAGCATATAGTTTGTATAAACAAACGTACCCAGAAAATGTTATGGGGTGACCTTTACTGTTTTTCATAAATATCGTAATCATATATAATGGCACGCAGTTGTGATTTATAGGCAAAATATATTTTCTTAACAAAGCAACTCGTATTCAATAATAATTCATTAAAACAAATACTCATACTCTGCTGAAATAAAATTATTGATATTAAGGGATTTAATATTGAAAAATTTTGCGCGATTGCGACATCTGAACCAAGAAATTAATGTGTGACCGAACGAGCTCAGAAACTGGAGAGACGTTCGCTGTTACGGAGATGGTGAACCACTGGAGAAGGAGCACCGCAGCACAGCAGCCGGGACCGAACCCAGCACCTCCTGAACGCCAGCCAGACACGCTGTTGAAACAGCAAAGACGCTCGGCGCGCCTCTGAAATATTCAGTGTTGACCTCCGGGGGTGGTTTGACCGTCGTGCGCGCTACGTCGGGGCCAGGGGTAAACTCCCGTATGTGCCTGGTTAGCATCCGAACTGTCTGGCGCCGCTGGGACAGTACAGTAGGGGCAGGGATGCACCCTCGCTGCAGAAACTCTCCCCTGAGACACGGGGGAAGAGAGATAAGGACGCGCAGAGAAGCAGAGAGATGAGTGCTGTAAAACAGTTTTCGGTCCGCACAGGGGTGGCTTCAGGAAAGCGGACTCTTCCCCTGCCCCCTTCCACTACTCATTCTCCTCGCCGTCGCTACGTACACGACGTGATCACGAGTGTTGCGGCCGCAGAATGGCTGACGGTACAGAAGCGCGGTGCCCAACTCCAGCCAGTTATCTCAGTACTGAGTATTGTCAGCTGGTACAGAGATGTAGTTTCGTTTGATATTAGTGCGTGAGCTGAAAAAAAATTTGAGGCAGCCACAAAAATTTGCAAATATTTTTTGTAGTGTACAGAAGATATAATTTAGTTGACACCAATAGAATTGTGTGCCCAGTAGAAATTAGTTTTGCTGTGACTACAGACAATTATGCCCTGTGACTTGCCTATAAATGTGTTTTATCCTCGTGGTACATAAGTTAACGGCAAAGAGGTGACATTAATTAAAGTCGACATGTTTTTGGAACCCAACACAGAGAAAAGTTGTCAGAATATTTATAATAATAACAAGCGCAGCAGTTGGTTGGTCCAGCTGTTTTGGTTTTTAATTTTAACATAAAACTTGAAGTGATTTTTAAACGAACCACTTTACGAATTCCCAAGTAATTTTTCAAGTAATGCTGGTGACTTTACAATTTATTTTGAGCACTAATCAGATAATTTGCGTGGTTACAGTACTAAAATTTTTTTTGACACAAGATATAAAATTAAAATTTTTATTTTACTGTCATTTATTTTTAAATACANGCTGGTGACTTTACAATTTATTTTGAGCACTAATCAGATAATTTGCGTGGTTACAGTACAAAAATTTTTTTTGACACAAGATATAAAATTAAAATTTTTATTTTACTGTCATTTATTTTTAAATATAAGCTTCCACTTTTTCTCACTTTCACTGCATTCGTATTTGAAAATATATACAGAAAGTACAAAATATGCTAAGGAATATAAAATTGTTTTGAACACGTTAACAGCCATTCAGTCACACGTCAGTGAGTAATTTTAGGCGTTGCATTGAATTCATTTTATTTTGTTCGGAGCAGTTATGCAGCAGTTTACGTGCAACGTCCTCTCTTGCATCAGGACCAATGAAAACGTGTTTGTGCTTGATGCTATTNAATGAAAACGTGTTAGTGCTTGATGCTACTGGCAACAGTTGTTCACGAGAGTATGGAATATAGGATCAGCAACGAGTGGCTTCTCCAGCACGTGACAGACTTCTATCATTGCACGATTGTTTTCTGCTCTGTAAAGTGAAGATCATTAAAGCCACTTACTAGAGTCTACTTGCGGTGTCATCGCACTTGTTTAAACAAACCTTCGAAAAATCACCCATACTTAACGTGTTTGGTTTTTTCCAGAATATGTCTTGTATCACATGCGTTTTATAGATCTGTTAACATAAATGTTACTTTTTTTTTTGTTAAATTGAACTATTGTTTATATTTTATCAATACATCATAATATTTTATGTATAAATAATATGAATAAAACAGTGAGAAATTGGGTGTGTTGGTAATGCCTAATAATAAATGGTTCTTATGCAAACTATTATCACACTGAGTGCGCATGAATGCGGTGCATTGTTCCTTTGGTGACATTTCCACAGACTCGGTTTGGCTTTGTTTGCACGAAGCGGAGGAACATCTTGAAAGTATTACTCAAGCAGGGCTACAGGAAAAATGGAAGTAACCGTGAATTGACTGTACGCAACGTCCCAAGTACCGGGCACCGTGACTGAAACTGTTAATGGTGACGTNCAGACTCGGTTTGGCTTTGTTTGCACGAAGCGGAGGAACATCTTGAAAGTATTACTCAAGCAGGGCTACAGGAAAGTTGGAAGTAACCGTGAATTGACTGTACGCAACGTCCCAAGTACCGGGCACCGTGACTGAAACTGTTAATGCTGACGTNTGGAAGTAACCGTGAATTGACTGTACGCAACGTCCCAAGTACCGGGCACCGTGACTGAAACTGTTAATGGTGACGTTCCTGGCGGGATTACCACACACACTATAGATGAGGCAGACCGATCTCGCTGGCCGCACACAACCAATCTCCGTGTCCCAACATTCAACTGCTCGCCTGGAAACACGTCTAGCGAAAACGTCATGGTATGGATTTTAGGTTAGGAAACTTATTTGTAAACAGACGTTTTGAGGTACCTATATGTATGCATCCTATAACCGATTTCTAATTAAGTTTGATTAAATTAAAATTTGTTATTCAGATAACAGCGCTCGTCATTTAAAAATTAAGATATGAACAAACACTTTCATCGCTGTTGACCATGTGGCTTTGACAGTTGTGTATGAGTGGGGTAGGTGAATGTTGGGTACATGCGCAGAAGACGAATAAGCGGTCTAGCTGATGTTTATTCTGTGAATTGGCAGGGAATATCTGGCAGCGCTGAGTGACGATTAAGCCTAGCGCAAGGCCCGCTGCCACGGCACCACAGGTGGCTGGCTCCTCGTGAGCCTAACTCCCCGTGTGCCCGGCGCTGTCGTCATGGCGACGAGAAAGGCTACGAGGGTGTTGTTCCACATGTATATTTCCAGTCGACTAATTGTATTCCTGGTTACGTTCTACTTTCCGGAATCCCTGCTCAAGGTTTGCCTTCCGCCGACTTCTGTATATCCTTCCGCAGCATTCAAATAAAACGTAAACAATTCTGGAATAGAACGCCAAGGAGACACTACTGTATTAGTGCGCTGCGGGGGAAATAAAAATAAAAATGTTTTCTAACGTATCAACGACATGTTTCCAGCAAATCGTTCTTGGGAACATAATTGTAACTGCAAAAAAAACAGTTTACTTTACCAGTAACATAAACAACTTAATTTAACAATATTTTGCATCAGAACTATTTCTTANGCAAAAAAAACAGTTTACTTTACCAGTAACATAAACAACTTAATTTAACAATATTTTGCATCAGAACTATTTCTTTTTAGTAATTACGGACATAGATCTGTTCTCTCTGCTTTTATCTCATGTTGAATATGAAACAAATATTATAACGAGTAGGCAAAATGTAAGTGAAAGTGTATTTAACAAAAAAATATGGGTTGTTTATGTTTACAGTTGTACAAAACACTTGCGATGTGTGATTTATTTAGGAAACAACCGTTGTGTTATACGTACGGTGATTTTTCAAGAGTTTTATTCGGAAAAAGTGAAAATAACGTGAACAGACTCTACTATCACTTGTCCTAAATGCCCAGGAATCCGTATACAGACAGCTATGGTGTCTGACAGACACCAAAGCTTTAATGTTTTTCGACTAATCGGGTAGCCAGTTATATAACAGAGTAAGCAACGTTCTCATTACATCTCGGTGGTTTGAATCAAGAAAGAGAGTTTAACGAGTATTCATTTGTTCGGTAGTTATTTTCTGTGGAATTAATTACATTGTGCGCCTTAAAAATCAAAGAAGTTAATATACTTATTATTTTGTACATGTGGCGAACATATATATGATTACCTGCAACGATAGTTCCCTCAAATTAACAATTATGCTCCCTTATTTTGCATTATCACGTGAGAAAAGTCTTGCAATTTTTTAATTAAAAAAAAAACGAAAATATTAACAAAAATTTAAAACAGAAGATGAAGACGCGGTATTTATTCCGTTTAAATTACGCTTAGCAGAGTTATTTTTGCATAAATTCAGGTCCCAAACTGGTGAAATATTTACAAACGGTCAAGAAGCAAAAAATGCTGTACAAAGTAACTACTAAGGTTTGCTGACAATTTTGACACAACTAAAATGCCAATAAACTGGTATATTATCAGACGCAACAAGCTATCATCTCCATGGATAGCGTTACTTATAAGTATATTTATTTCAATAGTGCCTATGTATTGCTCCAAAAATTTACAAGAGAATCTATACGTAAGCGTGTAATACACAATTTAAAAAAAATTGTACTGCACGCTTTACAACCGATTCTTTGGAAAGTAGTTGTCAAACATCTTACTGTATCACTGCAGGTAGCGTGTTTTCAACTTCCGCTATTATGAAACATACAACATAGTTGATGTATCTCTGCGTCTAGAATAAACTTGATCTGTAAATATTGTTAATATTCAACAATAGTTATACATATTCCACAGTAACGTATTGTAAACTTTCCAATTAATTGGGGCTGCGGTGGTTGAACGATTAGACGGCTCGTTGGGTTCAATCCCCGGCCGGGTCACTCCCGGATTTTGTCAAGTGGGAATCGTGCCGGATGATGCCGCTGGTCGGCGGGTTTTTCTCGAGGATCTCCCATGTCCCCCATTCCTGCATTCCGGCGCTGTTCCATTCTTGCCTCATTGTTTACCCTCGTTGGCTCTCAAGACCTCGATGTTAGTCTCTTAAATCAACTCGTTTCCAATTAATTGCTAGTTAAACATACAAAAATGTTTTACAACGTATATTTAAATTACAGTAACATTTTAACTAACGAACAGTGAACGTTCTGCTAACTTGAACGTTGCCACTTTGTACAAGATGCACAGGATGTTTCATATGGCCACCTAAGACGTGTGGTGTCTTATTTAACACACGCCCTGTGACGGGTGTTGTCTATATGCAATCATTTCAATTATTCATCGATACCATTTTATGTTATACATTTATTTATCTTACCAAAAAGAAGAACAGGCGACCACGCAGACAAAATAAACAGGAGTATAAATATGATCTAGAGGATTTATGGCTCACTTAGCCAGAAGTTTTCATTTGCTGTCGCCTCAACCAGGTCTACTGTGGAGTATCTGACTGAACAAAGATACCTGTACTGCGAATAATCTGTGATTTCTATCTTTCCTTACTCACAAGACACTTATTCAATCGTTATATTCCATTTTTACTGGAAGGTCCGGTATCTTGTGTCACTCAATTCTAACAGTTTTATTCAATAGTTCCTCAAAAATGGTGTCAGGATAATAAGGCGTGTTGAGTTTTGATTCTGTTAACTGATTCAAACTGATATGCTCACTGATTGAGATTAAAAGAGTGTTCTGAGATACATGTAGAGCAAAGAAGGTGTGCAGACAACACGCCCAGTTGACTGCGATGGACTGCAAATGACCTTGGTACGAGCTGCTTGTTCACATACTTCGTCATGTCGTAGGTCGGGCGGAAACATCTTCCACGGAGTAGGTAAGTTCATACAGACGAAATGGCGCGGCGGTTATACTTTGATGTGGGCACACCCATTCTCTGATTGGCTGCGCGAGGCTCTAGGAACGGGCTTTGTGTCTGATTGGCCGCTGCATGCTGCGAAAGTTTCCCTATTGGCTGGGCTACAAGTAGGTTACCAGGAGCTGATTGGCAAGTGACACTGACTTGTGAGGCTAGAGTTCGCGGTATAAGCGCCTGTTTTACCTCTGTATTCTTATGTATTCTGTACTTCTGTGATCCGGCGAGCGTGATGCAGTATCGAGTACGGACACCGAGCAACAGTACCTTATTTCTTTGGCGATCACTACATAGACCATTCACAGTATTTTCACCCTTTTTGAAACATGCCTTTGAAAAAAAATCACTCCTGGTGTAACATGTTTGCCTGTTTTCTAGTGCATATTACCACAAACGATTAAGACCGCTATTAATAATAAGTTATTATAATTTTTTAAATTATACTTTTACTTGTACATTGTCTGTTAACTGTAATATTGAGTTCGTAATCAATTTGAGTTAAAAACAATGAGAGCAGCGATATGTTGGCAACAGTTGATAAGAAATAGTTAACAGTAGGCCTACTTGTAAAATGTTATTAAATTGAGTTTTTTACGCTGTTTGTTATGTAGACGTTTCTTATTGAAATATTTACATTTTAATAACACTGGTAGGAATATATATTATTGTTCCATAATACATTTTTTTTTTTATGGTTTGATTAGTGCAAAATAAGGTAAGTAGGAACTTTTGAAGAACCAGGGAGGATTTTGTAAAGACGTAGTGTCATTAATTTTTGTTTTTTCATACTACATAGTGTTTCGCGTTTGTGAGGTTCCTAAGCGCCTTTAGAAGGTGAATTATATCGGATTTTATACTTATAAAACAATAATGTTTTAACTCGTGATCCTTAATTAAATCGTAATTTTAACGTTCTAAGGCGCATTAAAATACGTTTCCAGGTGTGATGGAAGAATAGTTACGGCTTGCATTTTGGCCAATTTGGTGACATGGCGTGCTGCTAGATCGTTCGTATTTCTCCCCAGGAATATTACTTAAAATTGCCTAGCGAAATTCGTACGTGTGGTTTTATTGTACCTTACTAATTAAGTTACAAATCTGTGATAAAATTACGTTTCTACTAAAGGCGTAAAAATATTTCAGCGTGAGTTGTTTTGGTTGGAAGTGTGAAAGTGACAATAATGAGATAGGCCTAGCAGTTTGTTGACAGGTTTCGTAGGGATATTGGTTCATTGTGCGACATTTGGTATTGGACGTAGGCAACAAGGCCTACTGGTTTTCATGCATATTTATTTGATCCTCAGTATTGGTAAGTAAATGTGTCAGTACCGAACAGATTATCCACAACACTGAAGGTAAATAATGCGTACAACTGTGAACACTTAGGCAAACATCCGCCAATCACATGTTTCTGTGGGAGGCGCCGTAAGGATAATCCTATTTTAGACTAAAGACTTCAGTGCTAGTGTTCCAATATCCTATCCACTACCGAACCAGGCTCCCTTCCCTCCTACGATATTCTTATTTGTGGCTTTGTGACGTTTCTGTAAACACGTCATTGTCCTGAAAACATTAGCAGTTTCTGATAACAATTTAAATAAATTAACTCTCTCGATTTCGAAACATTTGGTCTGAAGTTAACCTTAGTAGGCAAAAAATTGTTTGAAACGTCAATACATTGCGTAATTCACTATGCGAAAGTATGTTAATCTCAGACATTGTAAGGAACACTGTTTAGTAGGGCTTTGTGTACATGTACACAAAGCCCTACTGTGTACACAAAGCCCTAATATGTACACAGAGCCCTACTGTGTACACAAAGCCCCCACTGTGTACACAAAGCCCTACTGTGTACACAAAGCCCTACTGTGTACACAAAGCCCTACCAAACAGTGTACATTACGTATACACAATCATATAACTGGTTCAAACCTAATGTAGCACTTTTGAAATCAAGTTTTAAAGAAAATACTATGCCCTTTACTACACATGTATGAACAGACTTATAGTAAAATTGGCAGTGGTGTAGAAAAAGTGGGCTCATGTTGTTTTGTGTATTAATAATTTGATGCTTATATTTGTGAGGGCCAAATTTATTCTATTCAGTTTTGACTTGCTTTATGGACACGGTATTAAGAACTGATATTTTCGCTCGTTACGTAGCATTTATATTTCATCGGCCCATGAATAAAGTGATCTAATCAGTAGCAATATCAATTTGAAGGTAAATTTTACTTATAGCGGAAAAATCAAATAGGTATAGGCAGGAAGATAATAAGCATGTCTTTCAGAAGTGGNAAGGTAAATTTTACTTATAGCGGAAAAATCAAATAGGTATAGGCAGGAAGATAATAAGCATGTCTTTCAGAAGTGGTCAGTTAGGCCTAACTTTGAACAGTGTGTATATGTGTAGGCCTAACTTTGAACAGTCTGGCTATATCTAGGCCTCAAAACATGCATACAAACATAACAAACGTACGCTTTTCATTGATACATGCATGCAAACATAAAAACGTAAATGTTTCATCCATAAATGCATGCAAACACAAAAACTTACAATTTGCATCCGTAAATGTATAAAAATTTACACGATATTAAAAAGACTAGGACAACACGCAGTATATGATACATGGCGAATATGGGCATTTAACGTTAAGGAAATGCATGGTTTCTCGAATTTATTTTGAAGTGTATAAAATCCGTTGATGTAATATGTAGTAGACGGCAAACTGCCGGCGTCCCTGAACGTGGGTTTAGCTCAATTACGAGCACGTAAGACGTCTGCATAGAACTTGTACATGAAAAGTGTGGTTCATAGTGAGTGATCTCATCTTACGTTTAACCAACCTCACACGAATAGAATTTTACTGTACTTCGGTGAAGAGGTGACATATTAAGTAAATAATGCGGTTCAGACGTACTATTTAAGCACGAATAGGAAAATTAAAATTTAAGTTTTCTTTCCAAATAAAAACTATAAATAAATACAATAAATAATTTCTTCATATACTTGTTACCTAAAATCCTATTGGATAAAGGCCTTACACACACAACATGCAATAAAATAGCGTAATTTAGTACACATCTGCACATCGCTGATGCTCCTTACGCGACACGTATACGTGAGATGACAATGCAGAATGATGTAAAAAGCATTGTTTCAATTATATACATACGTGTTCATTATGTACATGTTTTCCATCGTGAACCCAGCCNAATGATGTAAAAAGCATTGTTTCAATTATATACATACGTGTTCATTATGTACATGTTTTCCATCGTGAACCCAGCCTTACTACTCTGAAGACGCGGATACAAGAGCATGTAAGCACACAGATACGAAATATCGTGTTGGTTCCTCTGATGTGGACGTACCCGATCTCTCATTGACTGCGCGAGGCTCTGGGAACGGGCCCTATGTCTGATTAGCTACTGCATGCTGCGAAATGTTCCCAATTGGCCGAGCTGCCGGATAGCGAGTGCTGATTGGCGAACGGCGTTCCGACACGTTTGCCGGCCGGTGACGTCATCTCGCTTGCGCGTGCGGCTTAGAGTTGGCGGCATGAGCGGCTGCTGCACCTCGCTTCGTGCCACATCGTGCATTTCCGCCGGCGGTCGGGGACCGGCGCTGGCGCGCGCAGTGCCGCTCAGCTCGGTATTAGTTAGGGTGAGTTAGTTACGAGCCGTCCTCGCGCCAAGCAGCGGCAAGTAATGAACAATAAAAGTTAATAACGCGGCTCCCTGGAGGACGTTGGCTGGGAACGACGCCCTCATTTCGCGCTGCGTAACTCCCCCCACCCCCTCCCGACCACGACAGCAGTGACCGTGAGGGCTGGTCGCAGGGGTGGCGCGAATGGCCAATGACGTGGACACGCTGTGAATAATAGTCCTACGCTTATGCGCTCTGCTATATCCTTAATCTGTCTCCTCCCACCTCGTTCGTTTCATCACCGATATGCGGGTTGCAATCCCGTCCCTTCGGATACCGTGGACCCGTCTTAAGTAATGAATAGTAGTCCTGAATGCGGCTTTAAGGGCTGCCGCTACAACTGATCTGATTATGGAAAGCTGCAATTCTCAATTTTAAACGCACAACAAATTTTACTAGCCACCACAATGTCATTCTGCAAAAACGTTTACTAACTAAACTTATTTTCAAAACGACTTAATAATAAAGAAGTACCGCCAATAATAAAAAGGTCTTGTTGACTATTGCGTGAGGAAAATAGGAAAATTATTATAATATGTTCAGTTTACGCTTAAGCATTCTAGTATTGAACCAATCAGCAGTTGCTGAGAACGGAAAACAAGATAATGACAGAGACTTTAGAAATACGAATGTAAAGGAAAATCAAAAACTCGGCTGAACAGTGAAAGGGAATTTAATAAAGGCTGGCTATACCAACTGAAGGAGAGAAGAATAATACTTTACTCTACCAAAAAGAGGAAAAAAAATTTTTTATGAGACATTGTTTCTGAAAATAGATTCTTGTTAACAAGAAACCTTGAAGATAAACACGACGTCATTCAAGCATTTCGTGGGAAACAACACGAACATGACTGTTTGCCTCGCATTATTTTGCATAACAAGTTTCTTGTTTAGATGGATATTTTCTAAGAGCGTTAACCTTAATAAGTTATATTTTCTCCGGGTTGAGATTTAGCTAACACTAATCGCCTTTAAGCAGGATGCTGCCTCCTGCCACCTTGCTGCTACTAAACATCGTTTTGCCTGTTGACCACTGCTANAATCGCCTTTAAGCAGGATGCTGCCTCCTGCCACCTTGCTGCTACTAAACATCGTTTTGCCTGTTGACCACTGCTAATCTCCATATCGCTGTTACGTAAATACTGCTCGTTCGTTTAACATCTACACGGATACCGCACACACTTCATTTTGTGAAATGAGCATCGTTCTCCAGCGTTGTTTCAATTTTATTTAAAGTCCCTGCGTTTATTATACGGTTTTTAAAGGCTTTAGAAAAGAATTTGCGGTTGCAAAAATGTCTAGTCTTGGTCTATAAATCTAAAGGCTATTGCAGAAATCTCGAGACCAGCAAAGCGAAATTTTCTCCAGCGTGATAGTGGTAGCAAACCTTTATGAAGCACAGGGATTGTATTAACCACAAGCGGCGGCTTCCGCTATGTACTTCCTGTGCGAAATGTCACGTACCGTGACTTTGGCCAGCTGAAGTAAGTAAATCAGCAGTCATGTGAGATGTTCGTCGTCATAGTTCGCACTTGAAGATGGTGCCGTGGTGAAACGTTGCTTGAACTGGCTGTGCGAAACTTGGGCAGGAATTCGCCTTGGGGCATGCACGGCAGTTGCTTCGCGCTCCCTCCGCTAGAGGACTCTGGCGTGCTCGTGCGTCCCTAGGACCCGGGAGGACCAGTAAAACGTCATGCTTCTAGCGGGCAGAGCGGCCGTGAATATTTCACGGGAGTTTCAGCCGAGCGAGCAGCCAGGTTTCGTACACAGCGGAGGAGCGAACAGCCGCGGGCACTGCATATTTCAGGTCTCGCAGGTGTTGTCCGCAAACCGCTGTCGCCTCTCTCCCCACTTAACAACATTCCCCCTTCCTCGGCCGGGGGAGATCAGTGTCGAGTGTGTTGGCTGCTCTGGTAAGTCTTCTTTCTTTTATATATGCCTCGCGTGGTCTCTCTCTCTCTCTCTCTCTCTCTCTCTCTCTTCGCCGACACAAGTGTGGCACCAGTTTACTCCCCGGACGTGAGGCGGCAAACAGTAAACCGCGTAGCGACCCACTTCCCTCCCGAAGGCACTTCTCCCCGACGACCCGCTCAGCGCCGGGGCACAGAATAACCACGAGCACAGAGGCGCAGTACCCGGCGAGCAAACTGGTCAGCACGGTTGTTCGCAGATAAAGCTCGGTTCACGATGGAAAACTTGTTCATAATGAACGTGTACGTAATAAACGTGTACGTAATAAACGTGTACGTATCGAACTGAAATACGGTATTCTTACGAAACACTTCTTCATGGCCATTGTGTACGTGTCGCGTGGGAACTTCCTAGACGTGTAAAGTGAGTGAAGAGATTATGAGAGATTTGGGTGCCTTGAGAGCCGATGAGCGTGAAGCGAGATGAGTATCGATCAACGCCGGAATGCAAGGGCAGGGGAAATGGGAGGTCTATGAGAAAACCCGCCGACCAGCGGCATTGTCAGGCACGATTCCCACATGCGAAAATCCGAGGGTGACCCCGCCGGGAATCGAACCCGGTTCGCCTAGGTGGGAGGCAAGTAGTCTGACCACTACACTATCGCGGCCCTCTTCTGCCTGTAGACGTGTAAGAAATGGCTATATGCTATTTATTGTCGTGTACATAAAGCCATNTATATGCTATTTATTGTCGTGTACATAAAGCCATCAGCCAATACAATTTTAGATGTAAAGAAAAATAGGAACTAATCATTTGCATTAATTGCAATATTTAAAAAAAAATAATTACGTTCTCATTATTTTACTCATCTAAAAATAAGTCTTAAATTATGTTATTTTCTTATAAATCATTACCTTAGTAAAATCAAATTAATTTATAGCCGTGTATGATTAGTTAACCAGAAGACGTGTAAATTCACTATGAACAACGCATATGTGTACACATTCCATGCTTACTTGTCTTACGTACATGAAATGAGCAAATGTCCAGCGGCATGACGCAACTGATCAGAAAAGCGAGCATATCATGAGAATCACATGTTAACCACAGGTGGGCATTAGTCAAGCAGCTTTGCTCTCTGCGAAAACTTAGTATCTGTAATATATGCTGATCATGTGAGGTGTTTTGAAGCATAACAAATTACATTCTGTCGTGTTTGCATGATAAGTTAACAAAACGTTTTTCTATTTTAAGCACATTAATAAAATAAACTTCATTATTACGAAAAAAAAAAAAAAATAGAGAAAATTAGAGGCTTTATCTAAATTCAACTCAATTACGTATCTCCAGGTAGAAAATTTACAGAAATTTAAGGGCAGCCACTGATTAGAAATATTGTTACACGCTTGCTGCTCTGCCTCGTCCCACGCGAGCGAGCGATACAGTGTGCCAAGGACAGAGCGAGAACGCGAGAAGTGCGTGGCGATTTACAAAGGCGAGCCAGGCGTGTGCCAGATATGCTTCTCAGGATTTGTGTGCTCCTGACCTTCAGCTGATTGAATTTCTGGGGTTATCGCTGGAGGAACGTTCTGGTCAACCTCCTAGCCTGCCTCAGCGAGACTCAAGGTGCGGGGAACTATGTAGATCGCTCCATCCAGATTACTTAAGCGACGACGGGTCTCCGAGCAGACAGTTTGGATGTTTGTACGACCATAAGCACGAGGTGCGGGAAGACAGCGAAGACGACGAGCCAGCAGAGCGTCGAGTGGCAGCGAAAGTGAAGTCTGCGGACTGCGAGCGTCGGTACAGTGGATAGTGAGACTGACTGACAGGTGGGACTGCTGACCTGGATGCGTGAGTGACAGACATTAGGAATGGTGACGATAAACAGATTGAATATGTGGAAATAATGTCTGTGAATGAAGTGATTGTAATCAATATAGAAACATTGATAAAGACTTTAATTAGAATTGAGAAAGACATTAAATATTTAGCTCACTGAGAATAACAAGAGTAACTAACAGTGGAAATAGTTTAATGTCGTAAATAATTGCTTTATGAATAAATTAAAAATCAAATGTATTGTTTTCATTTTATTTTTATTAAGACCTCTATCCCTTACGAACTAAGATACGCTCCTCTGGTGGCGTCTTGTAACAATACGCTAATGGTTTTATAATTGGCACCTTAAAAATTATAAACAGCTTTCTTTGTGCGATTATACATATACTGTATATGACTTGTGGTATCTCATGACATTATTTCCACATTATTTTAATCCTTTATATGCTAGTAAGGTTGTTTATAGGCATTCTCTCTCTCGCTCTTTCTCTTTCTCTCTACGCTACACTGTACTGCTATATTCTCGTGCCTTTCAATGTTTTCCTTCACAATTCACCAAACTCGTCACTATAGTAGAGCGCTCGTCACTGTAGTAGAGCGCTCGTCACTGTAGTAGAGCGCTCGTCACTTGTTGCATGTGCCCAGCAAAAGCGGCGTAGTTTTCCCATATAAACATTTACAGCTTGGTAACGTGATCTTTCAGTTACAATATCCTTTCATTTGTGTTTTAAAATATGGTTCATTTCGGTGAGATTATGGCGCTGTTATATTGACATATATTCTGGAGGATTGGGAGCTTAAAAATTCGGTTTGCCGACTTCCGAAAAATATTAGCAATCCATGAACTTTTACCAGTTGTTTGGTTTTATTCCTTGAAGATGTTAATATAGGTAACTTCATACCGTTAAGGTTTTTAAGAACTTGCCCTGCAACGGGTGGGTTAGTATAGTTTACACTACTTATTTGCAGTTTTATTCATTTCATTTTTCTGATGGATAACACGGACGCTTTGATGACACATTATTAACAAACAAGAAAAAAGTAAATAAGCCTTTTTTACTGAAGAAAACAATGCGTGTGATGAACACGACAGATATGGTGTTTTTAAGAAATGCAGTTTTGAATTATTTGTTAACCAAATCCAAAGACGTGCTGCTTATATTACACATTCTAATTATTGGTTTATATCTCTGTCAAAGATTGACGTAACTTCAAACAAAGCAAGTTAATTAATAATTGACGAAGTGAACTCATCGTGGTTGAATAATTTTTGCGTATTTGGCAGTGGAAGTCTCACTTTTACCTTCTCAGACTGAACCAGTACATGAACTAAAACGATACTACTTTAAAAGAAAGTTACTAAGTATCCCCGTACTCGATAATCACTGGATTCAATAGCAGTCAGTGACTTGCTGTTGTTGAACTATATTCGCGAGTCGATAGAAATCACTGAAGAACCCTTAGAATTGGGTCCCTGAAAGGAACAGCAGAATTTTTCTCTCCCTAATCACTTGGCCTTACGAACCAGACACAATTTCCACAGTGTCGCCTCTACAATACATTTCTATCTAGTCACAAAATTAACAAAACTAGTCCACGCAAACAGCGACGCATGAAACACAAATTAACGTCACAGTCGTCATATTTCCATGGAAATCAATATTTACAAAATCATGAAGGGGGAGTTATATAAGCATTTCTACCAAAAAGCAAATATTTTGTTATACCGTTTCTCTATAGAACTATTTTGCATACCATATACAAGAAAATTTCCTTGCGGTGGAAGATATGTCCCGGTGAAATGCGTAGGAGCAAATAAGTATTTAAACAAAGGTATTTATAAAATACATATTCTTCAATAATACCTATTTTTAAATTATTTAAAAAAATTTCTTTTGGCGACACAAAATGAGAATGCAACAACGGTGATAAAAATTATCTCATGGACTCTTAACACTTGACAGCATTTCCACGGGTTACCTCAAAGCATAAAAAAGCGTTATTTGCCGTTCACGGTAAAGTAAATACTTTTGAAAACAACCTCTTGAAAAACATACTGGCCATTATTACATACTATCTGCAGTACACACTAGCATGAAAGTTCCCGTTATGGTTGGCAGGGAATTAAGTAAAATAGTCTAGAAGTTGTACTGCGAGTGTATATTTAAATTTATGGCACATCAATTTGGTGTTTTTTTTTTGCCTTAAATAAATTAGAATAAGAAGTTGCATATTAGTAACATATTTATGTTCGTAACAATTTCACTTATTCACTTGAATGGCACATGAACAAAGTCGTTAGGCCCATGGCTACGTAAATGCTGCATATGGCGGAATGATACAAAATGAGAAAAAAAAATTTTTACACAGCTTTCAAAAGTACTCAAGCAGGAACCGCTTATATACTTTCATATATACATACAAAACAGTTCTATGTAAGCGTTGTTATAACGATTATATATGTATTCAAACATGTATCCGATTTTTAACCACGTTTCCTTGCTCTAATCATTTTGTACAACGTTTAGCATTCAATAGTTGTAGTCCTACCTATTAAAAAAAACTTTAACTTTGTTAAAATAATTGATTAGTTCATAAAATTAAGTCTTGCATTATATTTCAGTAATACAATACACGCTCACCGTAAGACAAATGTGTTTACTACAGACATAACTTTCCTCTCTCCGCTCGCATAACTGTTTTTACGAGTGGACAACTAAATCGATGTCGACAAACATGAACGTTTAAATTTATCTAAAAGATTGTTTTGAAAAATAAAAAATGTGTATTTTTTTTTTAGTTTTTTATTGTCTGGGAGTGTGAATTTTAGTTAAAATAATGATCAGATGCTAAAAACTTACCGGTGTAATATATTACATAATTTTCAGTAACTTATTGACTGTGTTTGAACTTCCATGCATCACTCTGGCAGTCCACGAGAACGCCAGTAAAACAATAAAGTTGCGTATTTTATTATTGCTACTTTTGCTACTATTACTTACTCTTAGACTATTTTGAAGTAATTTTATTGTCTAACTGGCGTTCTCGTGGACTCCCAGAGTGATGCATGGAAGTTGAAACACAGTCAATAAGTTACTGAAAATTATGTCATATATAACATTTATAAGTTTTTAGTATCCGATGATTATTTAATTATTTTAACTAAAATTCTCACTCCTGGACAAAAAAAAAACTAAAAATAATATTTTCCAATATTTGTTTTAAACAATTTGTTAGATCAATTTAAACATTCATATATATATATATATATACAAACATATATATAGAATTTCAATTTAGAACTAAAATTATATTTTCTGAAAACTTATTACGTTACGTACAAACGGCAATGTTCTAAAATTTGAGATACGAACAACGATCATGCGAAAATCCTTAAAGATAATTTGATTTTTAAATGATTTGCCGGTGAAAAGAGGACTTTAATTCCACATCTGTTGCCAAAGTGAAAAGTCGTGCGTGAACATGACGTGACCTCTGAGCTCAGGGACGTGACGTGGTTCCGTGTTGAAGCCGTGCGGAGAGTGAAGCCAGCGAAGCAGTGCGGTAAAGACGACAAGGCTGAGACAATGCGTGTGTTCGTTGTCAAGCGTACCAAACCCTGAATGTAATATATACACTTCGCTACACTTCGAAACGATTTTTGAAGATACTTGAGAAAATTAACAGTTATTTTTTCTAGTTTACGTACCCGGGTCGCTTATAGTTTTGTTAGTACTCAACCTGAATTTGAAGAGCAATTTAAACTAACAGGCAGAAATCAAAGTTTGTGGAACCAATGTAAAATACACATAATAGTTTCGATATATTATTTTCATATTATGGCTTAATGTAAAACCGCTAGCAGATAAATAAATAAATAAAATTGAAATTGCTCTCAGTATCGCTATAAAATTACTTACCACCTAAAATCCTTAAAACGGCTTTAATGAAAACGTTGCGTATTGCATANTCTCAGTATCGCTATAAAATTACTTACCACCTAAAATCCTTAAAACGGCTTTAATGAAAACGTTGCGTATTGCATATTAATTTTATTTACTTTTGACAATTTCAGTAGGCGTTAAAAGACCCGCAGTATTGCATTCCCAGATAACGTAGGCCTACTTCCTTCAATAATCGCTGATTTATAACTCCACTTTATACCATTACGCTAGCGGAATGTGGCCCATACGTTTATTAATTACAACTACAGTTATTATTGTGATAATCCTGCTTGATGAAGGAATTAATTTTTGCTAAAAGTTCTTTCTATAAGATCCAGAATTGAAATATGTTAAAATTCTGATTGAAAGTAGACTCTTAATAACGTACTAAAAAACATTTTAATAAGTAAATATTAGCAAAATATGGTCGGTGATGGAGTACACCTACGGATTATTCTAATCAGGTTTGTAGGTGGGAAAGTGTGTTTTGGGATGTGAACCCGTTCCCCCGTCATTTACCATAACGTAGTCGACAATTGCAATTAAAATAATTCGTAGTTATTTAATGTTGTTGAAAATATGAAATTTCTGTAAACTATTGTGTATTTTTTTCTATTGTGAAGTGATTTTCCTCGTAGCATTTATCGTAATGAGCACGTGTATGAGCACGCCTAATGCCATTATAACTTCCTTATCTTCACTCCAGTTCGCGTGCACTTCCTTTGACCCTCCACACGGGGCATTTCTCGCTACGCCACTGATTGTACTCAGGTTAGCGAGCTCAATGTTATTAGCATGGCAAATATTTGCCTTACTAGATTGTCTCACTTTTGTATGTACACAAATGGGATAATTGAAATGTTCATAAAATATTTTTTCTTTATCTTCCGATTTGTATTTGTTAGAACATACGTAAAGAATTACATTTTTTCTTCACACTGGAGTAAAAATGTAACTATCTATATATATATATATATATATACACATATATTTATATAACTACGTGTTGTTTGATATTCTGTCGTAAAACTTGATTTAGCAAGACGCTTATTTATCGGCTTCGTTATTTAAATATTACAACAGATTTTTAATATTCCTGTTAATTTTGCTTTTAATTTTTTTTTCCCTTAAATTCGTAACATTTTTCTAGTAAAATGAGCACGTTTACTCAAACTCAGTGCAAAAAAAATTCTATTTTTTACTGCACACTGTTAGGAATATCTGTAGTTTTACAGAAACTGTTACGAAGATGTAGAGCTAATTTACAGAAAGGCAGTCCATAATGACGAATAAAGGAAATGAGCTCCGTAAATATAAAATACGGAAGCGCTTCGTATTTTCATGGCTTTTTGAGACACGAACAATGCAAATGATACCTGAAGCGTATAAATCGCATCTTCACAATACTACTTCGCGTAAAGTGGTAGTAGGTGTGTAGCGAACCAGTCAAGACCCTCTGTACACACAGTAAAACACGCACGTAACGAAAATAAAACAAATTCTTCGCAACCTCATTTTATAAACCGCAAATATAGCAAGCGCTCTAACACGACTTGAAACTTGAAACATATTTACGAAGTCCTTCCTGTAAAGGTGTGGTAACCGAGTGGTTCGCGTTATTGGGTGTTAGTTTAACGATTCGTGTTCAAATTCCACTACATGACAAANAGGTGTGGTAACCGAGTGGTTCGCGTTATTGGGTGTTAGTTTAACGATTCGTGTTCAAATTCCACTACATGACAAAATATATTTAATTTCCCTGTTATAATACATTATGAAAACAAACCTTTTTTTCTTACTGCTGGTTGAAATCCAAAAGGTAGATTCATCATTTGAAATAAATTTATCATTTACAACACTATTNAGGTGTGGTAACCGAGTGGTTCGCGTTATTGGGTGTTAGTTTAACGATTCGTGTTCAAATTCCACTACATGACAATATATATTTAATTTCCCTGTTATAATACATTATGAAAACAAACCTTTTTTTCTTACTGCTGGTTGAAATCCAAAAGGTAGATTCATCATTTGAAATAAATTTATCATTTACAACACTATTTGTTGTAAAAGCGTGGTAGGTGAGTGGATAAGGTTAGGACTGTCGAAGTTTTATTACGAGTTCAATTCACGCTACCGGACAAAATTCTTTATTTTTATAGCCATTTTTACGCACAGTGAACCCCCCATATAATGAAAGTAAAGCTTTTTTTTCACCCGTTTTGTAAACAGCAGATTAAAAACGATTAACTTTCAAGTTTGTGGACACGTTCCGTGAATTCACGGAGATTTATGTAAAATTTACAAAGATAACGTTTTTGAAAAAAAAATTCTAAAAGACCGTTTTTAAACGCAGATGTCTGGATAATTTGTAACCGGTATTTTCCGTAATTTTGCGGGAATTTTTTTCTAACAGTGTGTCTACATTTGTAAACACCACTGAAGGGTGTCCATATTAGTTACAAGATTATGTCAACGCGATATTCTGGCAGAGGAAAGTAATATCACAATTCGTAGTAAACACAAACTCTTTCAAAGTAAATTAACATGATTACCGCCAGTTTATAAGTAATCTCTTTGGCCACCGGCAAACCTTGTGTCGCTACGCAAAACTCTTCCATAAGGAACCTCGTTTTCTTTCCAACCTGAGCAAATGAAGCGTTATCATGGCCATACTGGACGTCATGCAGACTTCCCAATGCTCGCCTGGGTGGAGGGTGAGCCAAAGCCAGTTATATTGTCAGTTTCTTCGCACTTTTTGAAGCAAACTTTTGAAAAATCACCCCATGTTTGGCGTGTTAGGTAGTTTCTTGAACATGTCATCTACCATAAGAATTTTATACCTGTGTTAACTTATAGTAGCTTACTCTCGGTTAAATTAAACTTTTACTTATATTTTATGTGTAACTTATAAGATATTATTTGTAACTAATGTGAACAATAACAATATATGTGTTGGTAATGCTTAGTAAGAAGGAGTTCTAATGTGAAATACTATTACACAGCGTGAGTACAAGTGTGGTGCGTTGTGTTTCTGATGTAAATTATAAACCTACAATTTCAGCACACAGCACCCATGAAACTAAGTATGTTTCTGAGCTGGCGAAAATGTCTGATAGTAATGTAAGTAGGTGGACTTGCACCGGGAGTTGTATATACAGCGGTATATTCGCAGTTTCTTCACGCCTGTTGAATCAAACCTTTGGAAAATCACCACCCACCCCCTATGATGTGTTTGGCTTTTTCCTAAATATGCCATATATCACAAAGTTTTATACTTCTGTTAACATAAAAGTACCTTATGTTTTGTAAAATTTAACGTTTACTAATATTAGATCTAGAAATTATAATATTTCATTTATAATTAATGTGAATAAAAACAGGGAGAGAATGTGTGTGTTGGTAACGCCTAGTAAGAAATAGTTCTCATGCAAAATAATATTTCATTGAGTGCGCACAAATCCAGTGCGTTGTCCTGTTGGTTTAATTTCCTATACTCCAGGAAGAGGAATATCCTGGAAGTAGAACTTCGGCCGGGCTTCAGAAAAGTTGGGAGTAACCGTGGATAGAGGATATAGTCCATTCACAGTTACATTCTACTTTTCTAAAGCCCTGCTAAAGTTGTACTTCCAGGTTATTCCTCCGCTTCCTACAAATAAAGCTTAACCTAGTCTAGGAAATCATACTAAAGGGAGAACGCGACGAATTCGTGCGCACTCAGTTTGATAATATTTTGCATAAGAAGTATTTCTTACTAGGTATTACCAAAACACGTATTTTATTCATGTATTTATTCGCATTAATTATGAATGAAATATTATAAACTATATATTAAATATAAGTAAAAGTTCAATTTACTAAATACGAGTTCACGCAAGTATAAAACGCTTGTGATACATGACGTATTTAGGAAACAAGCAGGACACGTCATACTTGGGGTGATTTTTCAAAGGTTTGATTTACGAAGTGTGAAGTAACCGTGGATAGAGTATGGCAGTGGGCGGTGGAAGTGGCCGGGCGGACACCAGGCGAAGTCTCTTCAGCGTGCTTGTTGCCGGGCTTGTTTGCACACTAGGGGTTGCAGGGTGCGCCGGCCCGGATTGATTCACGGGGCTGATTGTCGCGGTTCATTGACCGGCGAGGGTGGCAGCTGCTCCCTAAGGGAGTGGACCGTCCTGGTGTGTCGGCCACTTGGCCAGGGCTGGACTTACTTCCCGCCCCCGACACAAGCTCTCGCTGAGGGTGTTAACGGGATGAAGCCGCCGTCCCGTGGGATGTCCGGGATGCGAGGCGGGCCGGGGGTTACATGTGTGCCGAGGGTCAATAGCGCGCCACTGTCGTAGGGTCCACGTCCTCGCCACAAGTCCCCAAACTGTAGTCCTTAAGTGCCGGCTGAACACCGCCCGCACCACCAACATTTCCGTCCACGTCAGAGCTCTTTGAATGTCAATGAAATACATTTTTTGGTGCAAACAAAATGTATTTTTCTCAACCAGTTTGCTGATATACAACTAAGCTACACTTTTCAAGCAATGCAAAACCGCTTCATGTAATTTTTGGAAATAAAATTAATCAACTCTTAAGTTCAAAAATTTTTTTTTAACAAATTAAAAAATATTTAGACACGTTTATACGAACCTACAGTCTGTTGTGTAACTGTAGTCTAGGAAAATATGAATTTATTTTAAGCAATTATTCCTATTAATCAAATTCAGTGCTATTTCTTCAATCTCGATATGAGACTTTTACTGACTCATACACTAATATAACATCAAGGAGGCCTACGCCAGTAACCGCAGCGCCTAACCTTAACTCAAATCTAAACGATAGTCCACTATGTACCGTGTCCGGAGACTTCAATGCATCTTTAAATTAAGCAATATATTAGTTTATTTTTTTCATTCCAAATGTTATCGCTTACTCTGATATGTATCCGTCAAAGAGATTTAAAATTATTACTTGCTATACTTTGCATCTTTATTTTGATATTTTCTAATAGATCACATTACGATTTATCTCATGAGACTTATATACTGTAACGTTAATTAATTATGTTATTCTAATTATTTTTTATTTAAATGTTTTTTTTTATAATTAAATGTGAGCGTTAAAAAAGTAACATTACTTTAAGTTTTCATTTTATTGTGAAACAAATGAAGCATTCGGTACTTAATTCATTTAGCTTACCTACCTTGTACTTCAATTCCACTAGTCCAGTGAGAGGCATTAATGTCGATATTTTTATTGGCTCTGAATTTTACAGGAGGACCTGCAAACTGTGTAACCACTGTATTGCACCAACAGAAACATCAGCATCCGTAGGAAATTTAATCAATCTTCGCAGAGTTATCTAACATATATAAATAATTCATCAACTTGCCATATAAAAATGAAACTTTTCATCACGTACATTGGTTTGAACCCTAAAAACAATATTTATAATACTTGACAATAATATTCTCTGTTTTTGAAACTTGTAACCAACAGCATGAAAACAATGAATGCAAATATCCAACTTGAGGGTCTTGATTCCATTCCTGAAGGTAAGAGAGAAAATGTACTTCGTATTAAACAAATTATATAATTTGGCAGTATTTATTTCAACTTTTAATATATGTGACTTATCCTCTAGGAAAAGATAATATGACCATATCTGATATTAGCTCTCGCTTCTGACCTTTCGAAAATGTATAGTTCATATTTCTATGTTATACACCGGCATGCCTCGGCTGAAACATTGCAAACGTGCATATGTATCTCAGCATGTCCATAGTGATATGGGGACTATTTTGGAATAGGTATTTATCTCTGATATTATGACGCATACTCTGTAATTTACAAAAAAATTATTAGGTGACTGGACTTCATTAATTTATTTATTTTCAATGACCAGGTCTTTGGTGTGCAAACATAGACGTTTCCTCTGAAGGTTCAACATTAATACAACTTAAAATAATAAGGGTTTTTCACCTCGGAATATCGCTTCGATTAGGAAATATAAAAATGAAGCCATGTTTGGGGCATGAAGTGTATTATCTTAAGTTCGTTACTGGGAAATAGTTTTTCCTCTTTCTGTAATGGATGGTCTGTTTCTCTTACCATAATTTGGTTGCGTATGAGTGTATATGTGTGTGTGTATATATATATATATATATATATATATATATATATACACATATAAAATCGGTGCAAACATGTCATAGCTTTACCGTCGCAACAAGCGTTAAAAATTTTATTCATGAAAGGATGTTTACACTCGTATTTGCAGATGTGAGCGGGTCAAATATTATGCTATATTTTTTCCCTTCAGGTGGTTTAACATTAATTGAGCACTGTGGGCTTGGACGTTGAAATATTTCTTAATATATGCATGAGCGGATGAAAGGACTCGTTCATTGGGTTATGAAGAGAACAATAATGACCTGATTTGTTATATATTCCTAACGGTATCATACTGGCTAACAACGAATCGGGTGCAAAATTATGGTTTTAAATAACTGGAAAATGCAAAAATAGCAACCCGGTATGCATGAAAAATGCAAGGAATTTCTGATAACAAATAAATCTATGTTCTCAATACAACGATTCTTTTTAAAAATTGATACGTACGTATTTGTCTGCATTACGTGTTGCAATTTTTTTTATGTCTGTTCGTCCTCGAAACGAGGGTGGCTCGTGATAGTGGAAGCCGATGTGGTGGATTTGCTGCGAGAGAAAAATGTACACCCCCTTTCCTCCTTCCACCTGTTATGAACATTTCCCCTTTCCACTTTTAATGAAGATTTCCCCCTCCCACTTTTAATGAACATTTCCCCCTTCCACTTGTAATGAACAGATGTAAATATTTTTTATTCATGTCTGTCTACTCGATTTTCGTAAAATAGTTGTGTGAACTTACATTTTCTAGGTGGTGCGCAAGCTAAAATAATAATAAAAGTAAAGTTGACATCCTTTTGAGATGGAGCTAGTTGCTAGGGCAAACGGGAACAAGAAAGGACTCGACCAAGAAACCATTTCGGCGTTCACCTGAAGTGATTTTTCAAAAAATAAATTCGACCGAATCGAGTATCGAACACGGGTCTCAGTGAATATGGATCACCCCTGATGCTGAACTGTGCATGCAGATATCATCTGTGTTTATTATCCTATGAATTAAAGTTGGCATGCGTTAGAAATAAATCATGCTGCTGGGCCCGCTCGCCAATGGAGGCTTCGCACAGCTCTCGAGCGGTCAGTGCGCTAGGGCAAAGTGCAGTTGAACACCTGGCTGGCCGCGTGTGCGAGCTCAGGCCACGACTGCACGTGTCTCTCGTATACTTCTGTAATGGCACTCGTGTCAGCTTCTTTAACTATGCTTTTTCTTAATAGTTTTTTAATGCGTCTATCAGTCTCGCCTGAAATTGGGATATTTCAGACTCGGTTTGTGTAAGCGCGAGAGTGCTCGGCGTATGGGAAAGTGAAGAATGTACCATTTTGTTCTTATTTCTTGGTTTCACTGCATCACAAAGTAGCTTTGGTTTCACAGGAATTAAGAAAAAAAATTAACTTTTTTATTTACACGAAAATAAAACAAAAGGTGGAGTTCGAGCCAGAATTTGTTTATAAAACAATTTGTACATATAATTAATTTTCTGCATTCGAAAGGGATTAACATAACTCAAAAACTTCGTGGCCCCCGAATTCACTGGTTGCAATGTCCTCTAATTTTTTTCGCACTTGTTAAGTCTTTCCTTATATGTCTCGACGAGGTTGAAGGATGGTGAATGAGAGCTGTATGCGCGTGCCTTTGCTGGAATTCGTATTGTGGTATAAATCTGCATGGTGGACTAGCATCTCGGGAATAAAACTATGTTTTAGTTCGCGTAACTCATGAAGAGTGAATGATATTGACATATGCTGGATTAGAGGCCGCACATATACATACGCATGTTCGCATGTTACTTCTCACTCGTCTAAAGTCACCTGGCAGAGCGGTTTTACTCTGGAGGGGGAGGGTAGGGGTGTTTAACCGCGAATGACCTATCTATAATAGAGCGAGCGCACACGAATGTGTGAAAATACCAATTCTTTTGTCTGCAGAAGGTAACGGTTTTTTATGATTTTGTGCTTGTGGTGTGTGTACCTGTAGGCCAGCGTCTGCTCACAGTGTATATTTTTTTCTCCCGCAAAACTTACTTCACGTTCATTATTTGCATTTATTAAGAGTTTTATATCCGGACACTGGGAGCTAGAAATAGCGCTGCACGTAGAGTAACCATATGAATATTATTTCCCATTGCCTAAATTTCCTAACATGCTGATTTTAAACTTGGGAGGGAATGTTTTTTAATGATGAGCGCCTATGCTTTGGTGAGGTGGAATACATGGGATCCTTCACTTTGCATATTCCATACCGTGAGGGGTAGCGAAGTGCTTCTAACTCGGTTTTTTTGGGGGGGTTTTCGAGCCATGGTTATTCTATAGAAAGCTACATAACGCAACCATACACGACAAATAATTTTTTCCAACATGAATTTTAAACAAATGTTTGGCTGCGGGGGCAAACATTTTGTTTAGAGTGAAAGGGGCACTCGGTAATTGATTTTTCGTTAATATTTACCCCGAAACATGCTCTTTGTATGCTTCTTTCTCATGACGTATATTTCCAGTACGAGGTTTATACAGTATTTTCGATATCTTGCCTTTCGATTAGAGTGCCTTCCTTTCGTTGAATAGGGTCAAGTTTTGCAATGCTGCGTTTCAGCCATACATTACATTTTATTGGTAGAGTGTTCATGTGGAGAGACAGCAGCGATATTACACCCATTCGAGTTAAACATGTGCAAATATCCTTCAAATACGCGCTCTCGTTGTGGAGGCATAGGTCTTTAGACTGTGATGGAATGCAGTTTGGGCCTCCATGAAACCATTGACATTGACCAACCCAGACCCTGCCACGATTCTTGGGCCTGATGGTTGCTGGCACGATGGTGGATGCTCATCCTGAACCCTTGGTTTTGTGGGAAGAACATTGGTACGCTTCTGAGAAGGAGACTGTACACGACAGANGTACGCTTCTGAGAAGGAGACTGTACACGGCAGATTTTGGCAGGTGAAAGTCTTACAACTAGGCAGGTTTTTGCATGCCTCTGCAAGTTATCGCGCCTAGCAAATGCCATGCCTCATCTTACACACTTTTATATAACTCAATCTGCATTATTCGAACATTCATACTTTTCGTGTCTTCGAACACATTTGGTGAATGCAAACGAAGTGGTACAGTAGCGTCACGGGTACTGAGGTAACGTATTTGCAAATTAATTAGGTGGTAAATATATAAATAAAAAAATTTGTTCTAGTACTGTATTTAATGAGGTTACATTCCTCCAGAGACTAGATGGCCCAGACCGATATTCCAGATTTGTGTGGGTTTGTAAATTCGCGGGAAAATATATACGGCTCGGGGTGCGTCTTATAAAGAGATTTAAGCGAAAAAAATAGTCCGCTCTCGTTATTTAAGTAGGCCGCCAATTGGTCGGAACGAAGGGATTTGAAAACACCCGAGTAATAATCCAATGAGGAACATTGGCGGAGATTTAAGTATATTGGAAGGGGTGGGCAATTAGCCAATGAGAATCAGGTTTGGGCCAATTAGTCAATTAAATATATTGGAAGGTGAGAGTTGAGGGAGTCATTCGTCTGCTGGGCACGGTACTGGGAACAGCATTAGCAATGTAAAACAAATGACAAACGATATAAACCATGATGGTGGTCGAAGGAAGGTGAGTGTCAAACTCCAGTTATGCATAAACAAATGACAAATGTAAAAAAACAAGATGGGCGATCGTGGCTGTGACGTCTACCAAAATGGTGGAATGAGTTTGGGTTGAGGGTGTGTGGGGATCCTCTGGAAAATTATTTATTTTAAAATAAATTTTTTAATATTTTTTAAAAATGTTTTTTGGAAATTTGTTATTTTTTGGGTTTTAAGGTCAAAAGTCAAATTTCAAGGTCGCCTTGATCCAAAATAGCTGTCTGCCGACCGGAATGACAGAGAACGAACAGCTCCCGTCGTTTCGGTCCCAGGTCCCGATGTGCCAAAATCCCCATAATTCTCAACCTTAATTAGATTTAGATACGATAGCGTGTTTGTATTCAGTCATAGAGGTGTAACCATTGAAAATCTTTCTGTTCGCCAACGTGGCTGCCTGGAAAATTTGGTATAAGCATTAGTGTAGCAAAACCACCAGTATTTGCGTTAAAATACACGCAATGACGTTTGGGGCGATTTTCGACGACAAATTCCGAAAGCGTAGAATTTACCGAGAAACAGTTATGTCATCACTTGGCTTCAACCTGGATGTACAGTGAATGATATTTGTGCAATGAGACAATATCACTCATGTTATGACTGATTCATTTTTCACGTCCATTGTGTTCGCAAAACATTTGAATATCGTTAAAGGCTGTTCACAGTAAACTGAGCACTTTTCAAAGCCCTGTTAGAGATCTACTTGTATGCACATTGAGTATTCTTCCACCGAACGCAAAACCAACATTGCCATGGGCTTTAGCACGAGAGAGAAAGAGATAGAGAGAAAGAAAAAGAGAGAGATAGAGAGAGAGAGAGAAAGAGAGAGAGATAGAGAGAAAGAAAGAGAGAGAGAGCGAGAGAGAGAGAGCGAGAGAGAGAGCGAGAGAGAGAGAGAGCACTTTATTAATGCGTCAGCCAAGTGAAACTCTGTCATTATTAGGAAAGAAAATGTTTTAAAACTTGGGTAATTCTCACATTAATTTTCATTAAAAAGATTCAAAAGCAAAATAAATAATTTCAGTATTCCATAATGTTTACTTAACACTTTAAATTGATCGTTAAGACACGGGACTACTCTCCCTCCGTCGTTACCAACTTTACAGGCCACTTTCCAGTGATGTGCCAGTTATAAAACATAGGCAGGTAGAGGCAGTGACATTTCTCAAACGTTGGTTTTAAAAGTGCTCAAACAACAGTGAACAGTGTATACCATCAACATGTGTTTGAATTCATCCCCCATCCCCTTTCTTGTACAGTATTTATTCCTCGGCGAGCAAGTGCGGCCTCAGTTCTTGAAGGTCCCTCGGGGACCTCACACGCTACCTCCCCAAGGACACGCCGCACCGGAGCGTATCACGTGAATTGAAAAAAGCGCTGTTACCCATGTCTGATTACAAGTTAACGGTCGATTACGACCAGCCCTCGAGGGACGCCAGCTGGGCAGGGGGTGGAAGCCGTTACCGTCCTCCCCCAGCCCCCTTCAACCCGCTGTTTTCCTCGCCATTGTGCCCTTGCACCCCCAACCCCGGCGGTCACTCAAATTAATTTTCTTATTTGGCCAACACCACTCCGTCCCTGGCTCGGGCACGCCTACTGTCCGGCCGGAAAACATCGACCCTGGCTCTGAGTGCACAGCGACTAAATAGTGTGACGGTTCCTTTGAATTGGTCGTGCCTACTCTCTTATTCGTTGCGCGAGGCTCTAAGAGCGGGCCTTGTTTATGACTGGCTACTGCGTCCTGTGAGAGGTTAAGGCTCCCTCTCGCCTGCCTAAGGCGTTTGAGGCAGAGAAGCGCGGAGGCGATAAGGGCGACACTGCCACGCGCATCAAGTACTCCATCGCCGCTAAGAGAACGGCTCTGAGCTGGCGTGCAGTGTCCTCGTCGCAATGCGTATACCCCGTTATTTTATTGGCGGATAGTTTGTAGTAAGGTTCAATGCAGGGCCCTTTAGTAATTTTGTATGGATCTAACGCGTATATTTTGAGATACAGAGCTTTGAAAAAGCCATTTTTAGCCATCTTGGAATACTCTGAAATGTTGTTTCTAATGTACGTGACGTCTTGAAATCACTCAATAGCCCTCGTATGAAATGTGTGTTCTTTTCATAGATCTGCACATTGGAGGCACGTTTAATAGTTTCGTTGAAAAACGTGTATTCCAAACACAGCGCAACGTAGTTCAAGCACCCTGTAGGCGGGGTCCTTAATACCCGGCTTCACCTGTTATGCAGAAATCCTTCGTTTTAATGTCATAATCTTAGCTTCAGAGGCATTGCTGGAAATGTTTGATTATAGATAATGTACTATTTACTAGTTGTTTAATACTCGTATATCTAATTTTCACTGGGTTCTTTTTTCCTGCTTGCGAAAGGCAGGATATTATTGAGAAATATGATTAAGCAGCTGACCTTTTACAAATAGCAGATAGCACATAATTAAAATAAAAGATCAAATAATTGTCAAATTTAAATTTTCTACAATTGTACATTGTCAGTAATGACCCTGAATTCGAAATGATGACACAAAAACTAAGAATTTCTGCGAAGGAGGTGAAGCGAAGCTGTAACTGTTGACGGGGCTGGCGGCTGGCGATTAGGCGCGGAACAACGCTCCAACGTTTTTCTAGGTAGTGCCGCCATTTTGCTGGCGTGTGTGGCTGGAGTTGGCGGGATAAGCGGCTGTCTCACTTACAGATGTAGTCGTAGGAACTCAGCGGCAGGAGTGTACTGCCTCGTGAAGGAACACAGAACTCTCGGAGTTGCAGCGAGGGCGAGGCACGGGCCCATGCACTCAAGACAACACGCCAGTTTCCTGTCGCAGCATACTTCCAAAAAATGTGAGTTTAATTTTGCTTCGATACGTGACTTCGTAAGGTGGCAAACGATTTGTCCAACCCCTCGAAAGGAATAGCAAAGTTAATGTGACGTGTAAGAGAAGAACCGTAATCACGCTCAACTTATTAAAACACAATTCAATTTGCGGTTACAGGTGTTGCAAATAAAAAAATGTGTGAAGCGTGCTGTAGTTCAACCGAGAGAGCACGTGTTTTGCTACCACTACTAATGTCTTGTAATTTTTGTGTTTGGCTGTNTGCCCTTGCACCCCCAACCCCGGCGGTCACTCAAATTAATTTTCTTATTTGGCCAACACCACTCCGTCCCTGGCTGGGGCGCGCCTACTGTCCGGCCGGAAAACATCGACCCTGGCTCTGAGTGCACAGCGACTAAATAGTGTGACGGTTCCTTTGAATTGGTCGTGCCTACTCTCTTATTCGTTGCGCCAGGCTCTAAGAGCGGGCCTTGTTTATGACTGGCTACTGCGTCCTATGAGAGGTTAAGGCTCCCTCCCACCTGCCTAAGGCGTTTGAGGCAGAGAAGCGCGGAGGCGATAAGGGCGACACTGCCACGCGCATCAAGTGCTCCATCACCGCTAAGAACACGGCTCTGAGCTGGCGTGCAGTGTCCTCGTCGCAATGCGTATACCCCGTTATTTTATTGGCGGATAGTTTGTAGTAAGGTTCAATGCAGGGCCCTTTAGTAATTTTGTATGGATCTAACGCGTATATTTTGAGATACAGAGCTTTGAAAAAGCCATTTTTAGGCATTTTGGAATACTCTGAAATGTTGTTTCTAATGTACGTGACGTCTTGAAATCACTCAATGGCCCTCGTATGAAATGTGTGTTCTTTTCATAGATCTGCACATTGGAGGCACGTTTAATAGTTTCGTTGAAAAACGTGTATTCCAAACACAGCGCAACGCAGTTCAAGCAGCCTGTAGGCGGAGTCCTTAATACCCGGCTTCACCTGTTATGCAGAAATCCTTCGTTTTAATGTCATAATCTTAGCTTCAGAGGCATTGCTGGAAATGTTTGATTATAGATAATGTACTATTTACTAGTTGTTTAATACTCGTATATCTAATTTTCACTGGGTTCTTTTTTCCTGCTTGCGAAAGGCAGGATATTATTGAGAAATATGATTAAGCTGCTGACCTTTTACAAATAGCAGATAGCACATAATTAAAATAAAAGATGAAATAATTATCAAATTTAAATTTTCTACAATTGTACATTGTCAGTAATGACCCTGAATTCGAAATGATGACACAAAAACTAAGAATTTCTGCGAAGGAGGTGAAGCGAAGCTGTAACTGTTGACGGGGCTGGCGGCTGGCGATTAGGCGCGGAACAACGCTCCAACGTTTTTCTAGGTAGTGCCGCCATTTTGCTGGCGTGTGTGGCTGGAGTTGGCGGGATAAGCGGCTGTCTCACTTACAGATGTAGTCGTAGGAACTCAGCGGCAGGAGTGTACTGCCTCGTGAAGGAACACAGAACTCTCGGAGTTGCAGCGAGGGCGAGGCACGGNAGGAGTGTACTGCCTCGTGAAGGAACACAGAACTCTCGGAGTTGCAGCGAGGGCGAGGCACGGGCTCGTGCACTCAAGACAACACGCCAGTTTCCTGTCGCAGCATACTTCCGAAAAATTGTGAGTTTAATTTTGCTTCGATACGTGACTTCGTAAGGTGGCAAACGATTTGTCCAACCCCTCGAAAGGAATAGCAAAGTTAATGTGACGTGTAAGAGAAGAACCGTAATAACGCTCAACTTATTAAAACACAATTCAATTTGTGGTTACAGGTGTTGCAAATAAAATCATGTGTGATGCGTGCTGTAGTTCAACCGAGAGAGCACGTGTTTTGCTACCACTACTAATGTCTTGTAATTTTTGTGTTTGGCTGTNGCGTGCTGTAGTTCAACCGAGAGAGCACGTGTTTTGCTACCACTACTAATGTCTTGTAATTTTTGTGTTTGGCTGTAGTTACTATGAACCACAAGCAACTTACAAGATAAGCACATATTAAGAGTAATTTACTGGCAGGGAAGATCATTGCACATTGAGCCACGCATTGTACAGTACAGGCCAAAAAAATATTCCCTGTGTGTCGTGTGCACATTTATGCACACTGAGTGTGAATGAGAGATATTAAAATGATCATCATCGTAGTGCCTGGCGCTTGGAAGTCAGACTTTCTGTAATCTCGCAAGGCATCGCAGATTATCTTTACCCTTCGTCTGGTATCGCACAGTGACTAATATTAATTAGCCTGGCCTACACTTAAATATCAGAGTAACTATCTGTGACACATACACAAATATCTTTATGTTAGTGTAATGGTTCTAATAAACGTACAACATCAACCAAATTTTTAGGTCAAATTGTACATATTTTATCAATATCAATTATATGACCATGAAAACGAATCACGTTTATTTTCATCTTGATTGACAATCGGTAAGCTACAGAACATAAAGTTATAAACTAGAAGGAAGAAAAGGAAAATTAATTATATTTTCTTACTTTGCTCAAAGAAACATGTGGTTGTTAAATCTTACAATCCGTCGGAGGAATGTAAAATTCCGTATTTATTTTATACTGTTGGAAATTTAAAAATATATGGTATCTACAAAATTGAATTCATTTAACAGTAATTATAAATAATGACTATCATATTCCCATCCTTGATAAGGCTTGATTTAAAGTGTTTATTCATATTGCTCGTTAAAAACTTCTGAAAAAAAAAATTATTTAATAAAATTTTACATTGTTTAATTTTAAATAACTAAAACAAAAATAAGTTACCAGTAGAGTGTCTCATACTTGTAAAACGACTGGCGTTAAATGGAAGCCACTTCTGTGGAGCGTGAAACGATATTTCAAACGAACAAACAATCTTATATGTGAAGGACAAATTCTATTTCTGCAGCTACAAGATTTTCATCTTTAATTACTAATAGTTCCTACCCCATGTAACACAACCCATCTACTCCGCACGAAGTGTATCGCATGTAACGAATCGTTTGTGAAGTATATTTCAATTACGCGCTTCTTTAACACAAGAAAATTTGTTGCGAATTTATTGACCTACGAAATACAACTGGATGGATTTTCGGATTTATAATATAATGTCATTATTAGACAAGTGAAAATTTCTCTAATTCGTTAAATACGTTATACAATTGTGTTAACTTTTGCTCGTGGTCATAACTTCTTTTGACGTTACCTGGGTGACTATTAGGTAACTGTAGATAAGGAACGGCAACCTGGCCGAATGATACGTGATTGGGTCCTTATAGTGAATATTGTTTCACTTTGGCGGTAGTTAAGAAACTGAGTTGAGCTCGAGTAAACCGAAGTCTACGAACAATTTCGTAAAACTTGAGCGCGTCTTGGAGATACCAGGGCAGCACAATCGCCGTCTTTCACCCGAGTCATAGTGCTGTACGAAGGCGCTGACTGCGGCAGGCGGCTGAACTACTTCAGTGCTGTGAGCGAGCAGCGAAGGCAATAAGGCAGCAGCACAGAGTAGCAGAGTATAAAGAAGTGCAATAGCCTGGCAGTTCGTATTATATGGACGTACTCATTCGTCGATTGGTCATTTGCCACGCAACGATCTGGAATAGGCTTGTTTTCTCATTTATAGCGGCCTGCAAAGTTCGCGTTATCATTTCGGAACACGTTAAACATAAAACACGCGTACCTTGGCAGTATGCCTGGCATTGGGCCATACTTTACTTGACACGCCCCGGGTAACCTACGCTAATAAATTAACACTTCTCAATTGCATGCTCCAATCACGTGCAGTTCAGCGAGAAAGCGACACATGTATACAGCAGCCAATGGAGAAATTATGCCGACTTGTGTATACACAGTACTGTGAAGTTTAGCACGATGACAAATAATAACGTTAATTTGCCACGTCCCTACTCATTGATTAGTGCGTGATGCAGAATATTTCCTATTGGATGGCTGAGCTGCTAGCTGGCAAGTAATCTTCCAGGCGCTATTGGGAGAATGGAGTTCCGACATTTTGCTAGCCAGTTGGCGTGTGCGGCTAGAGTTCGCAGTGACTCATTGAAGGCGATCTGTTTCAGTTCTGCGCCATTTTGTGGTTGAAAACTTCATTCCTTGTAGGCGTGTGACAAGTCTGGATACTTTGAGAAACACAGTGGTTTTATAATTACAGTACATTCACGGCTACTTTCGACTTTCCTGAAAGCCTTCTGAAATGTTACTTTCAGGCTATTCCCCAGCCTCATGCAAACAAAGCTCAACTGAGTCTACAAGACTACACCGCAGGGACAACGCACCACATTCTTGCGCACTCAGTGTAATGATATTTTGCATAATAACTATTCTTTACTTGACATTACAAAAACACGTTTTTTCTCACTATATTTTTATTTTTCATATTTATAATGGATGAAATATTATAATTCATAAATAAAATATAAGAAAATATTCATTTGAACCATAAATTTGGTAATTTTATGTTAACATATGTATAAAATGATTGTGATACACAGCATATTTAGAAAATAACCAAACACGTCATACATAAGGTTATTTTCCAAAGGTTAGTTTCAGAAAGTGTGAAGAAACTGCAAATAGACTAGTCATTAATATATATATATTTTTTTTCAACAATGCTAAGTGCTGACGTCAGTGAGAATCAACTCCTCAGGATGCTAGCCGGTGTCAGGACGTCTTTAGTCCTTTCAGACACGCATTAATTTACGGTTTCAGGTGTTGCAGACCAAATATTTTATGACGCGTGCTGTACTGGTCGACAGGGCACTTGTTTCTTTGTCACAGCCAGTGAGTTGTAAGCTACACGTTCGGCTACAGTAATGTGTGTGAACGAACTATGGCCTACACCAGCCAGACGCTTTGCGCGCCATCTACCCACAGGTAAGGTCATTGGTCATTGAGCTTCGCACTGTGAACTACAGACAAACAATTACCGACACGTGTGTAATGTGTAAGCTGGGTGTGAACGTGTAAGGAAGGAGAAAACTGCCGTCTCACACGCTGTCTTCGCGAAACCTATCTCTGTAGACACCACAACTGCAGAGAACTAAGATGCCGTCCGCCGGTACGAAGTCATCATTCTAAAACCAATACGCGTGAAGTGCGACAATATTACAAGGCACTGCGATTCATCAAGAGTTAAATGTACTACGGCCTTTGAATGCTTGCATGTCGTGTGCTCAGAGAATCTTGGCCGGAAGCCACGTGTTATAGAATGGAGTTACAATTACATGTATGTGACCAATAAACTTGTGTGAATATTGATTTGGCAACGTCAGTCACGAATTTAATTACAACTGACCGGTTTTCCAGAAAACATTTTCCTAGTAATTTTCTTATTATTTTCATTTAAAATTCATTGGTAGGTACCACTGAAGTTTTATATCATTCCCTTAAGTAAGACTTTCCTGTATATATATATATTTTTTTTTAACAATGTGACGAAAATTATTCATGTACGTACATCACTTTAAAATGGGGTTCCAAGATTTCACTATCTCTAATATATAAATATAAATATATATATAGAGAGAGAGAGCAGAGAGAAAGATATATATATATACAACCTGTCTTCAATAAATTACTTTATAAACGTGTGTTGGTAAAAATGTGGCCAAATTGCTACAGAAACCAAAATACTGTCAACATTAATTATTTGATAGGTTTTCGTTTGATAGCATCTTGTTTTGTAATGGGAAACGTTTAGGAAGTCCGGAGCTGTCGCCGAGCTGCGATAAAATACAAGTGAGGAGAAGTGTTGTCGCGGCGATGAGGTGGCGCTACAACAGCGCCTGTGCGAGTGTGGAGCGAATGTGTCTCCACGCCGCTCTGAAGNATTATTGATTAGGGGAACGTGCGTGAGGCGCGTACAGGCGCGCCCAAGAACACGGCCTCGCCCGCAGCGAACCAGGTGCCGCGCACTCTACCGCTTGCTCGCTACTTCTGCTTTAACGTCGACCACCTTAGCAAAGCAGTTCCCTGCCCTTGAACGTATATCGGACGATTGACGAGCAGTTATCGCCATTCACGGCACTTATCCCTTAGGTTCATGTCAAGCCAAATGTGTCAAATGTACGTGTTNTGACGAGCAGTTATCGCCATTCACGGCACTTATCCCTTAGGTTCATGTCAAGCCAAATGTGTCAAATGTACGTGTCTCCTATTCCCACTATTTACAGAGTAATTCGAGAAATTTGAAAGGTGTAGATATAAAACGAATAGTCCTTTTGGGAGTAAAACNTCCCACTATTTACAGAGTAATTCGAGAAATTTGAAAGGTGTAGATATAAAACGAATAGTCCTTTTGGGAGTAAAACAAGTTTATTATCATCAGTCTTTATTGTTTACAGTTGAGCATCGAACACCGTATCCGCGTATCCTTCTGTGGAACACGTACGTGGCATTGTAGCACAACTACTATAGTAGAGACATGGTCGCTTCAAACTTTTCAGAAGCCCTACTAAAGTTCTACTTTCAGGATATTCCTCCGCCCATGCANTTCTACTTTCAGGATATTCCTCCGCCCATGCAAACAAAGCTTGAATGAGTCTAGAAATTTACACCGAGAGGAACAACGCACCGTATTCGTGCGCACTCAGTGTAATTATATTTTGCATGAGGACTATTTATTACCAGGCGTTACCAACACTCCTATTTTCTCCTTGTTTTTATTCATATTAATTATAAATGAAATATTGTAATTTTTAAATAAAATATAAGATAAAAAGTTTAATTTAACGAAACATAAGATACTTTTATGTTAACACAAATATCAAACGTTTGCGATAGGCGGCATGTCTGGGTAAGGACCATACACACCACACGTGGGGTGATTTTGCGTAAGCTTCATCCTCAAAGTGTGAAGACACCGCGAATAGACTATACACCTCGCAGCCAATGGCTACAACCAGAACAAATGCGCTGGAACGCGCTGTGTTTACGCAGTACGCAATGCAACAGACAGCCACACTTCACGATGGTCAAGGTCACGCCATTTTTACAGCAATAGTCGAACGGGCAGCAACATGCCACGAGTGATGCTTTTCCACATTTTTCTAATTACTCTGTAATCATTGCGGACAGGACCCACATTTACACGACATAATTGCCTCCAGAAGACGTAAGGAAGAAGCCCTGTAAGTGGTGGCAAGGGCGGGCATTAGAAACTGGCTGCAATGTGTAAGGTGAAGTGGGCATTTTTGACGCGTGCTGTGCACAGTATTCGTTCCGTCACCACAACCATTGAGGCGCAGGTGACTGTGTTCAGCAATAGGAATATGAGCCGTTTGTAACCAAGGGAAGTAGCGCGGTTTACGAGTCAGTCACTCATAGGGACGATAGTCGCGCGCCGAGCCGCGCAGTGTGCACTACCGGGCAGAAAAACATCCCTGTACTTTATGTACACAGATTTCTACACTCATGGATGGGTTAAGATCTACTTTTATGCCCATTCTGTATACTTCCTCTACATGCAAAATTAGCATTGCCCTGGGCCAAATCACATTATTAATGCGCTGATGAAGTGAAACTGTGTACATGTCAAAAACAAGAATATTTTACTAGTAACACAGGTCTCATTCCCATATGCACAAAAAAAAAAAAAACAAGAAATTAAATAAAGCATATTCAGTGTACAAAAGTAAAACATAATGCAAACACAATACTAAATACAACGTAAAGACATCGAACTACTTTTCGTTCATCGCTGACAACTTAACTGGGCGCATGCTAATCAGCACGTCCGTTAAAATGCATGCTATTGCGAGATGGAAGATTTTACATAAGTTTATTTCAGAAGTGGTAAATTAATTAAGGCGACTACTGCAAAACATTTTACTGTGAATTTGTTTGGTTTGAAGTAAATTGCACATTTTGTGTTTTTTCGTTGGTTGTATATTAATGTATGTAATGAAATATTTTTCTGAACGGGAGATTTACGCGAGCGAACGAGTTCCTTTCTGACTTTCGTTATGTAACAAGAAGTTACAAATATATATAATGAGCCTACTTTCTTCTACATAGGTGGAAATAATTTTTAACGAAGTTCTTAAAAGCTTTGATGCTAGGCAGGGTTAGACGTCTCGTTGACAGCAATATCATTAGAGATGGAATCAGAAAAAGATACAACAGTACTGCGGCAATTACAAATACACTCGTGCATTATCCAACTGTATTACGGAGTTGAGATTTGGAGCATCAATTTCGAATGTAATCAGTCTAATGTTTAGGTAGATAGGGTTTACTAATTTGAAATATTTACGGTGCCGTCATTTTGAAAATAAGTGTCTGAACCACTTGAATTATTTAAGTTTACATGTCCTACCGTAACGCTGCTTGTGTGGAGAATTTGGTGGAAATCGATTTAATTATTCCTGAGATATGGCATAAAAGATAATTTTCTAAGTTTCTAATTTATCGATATCCTACAAGAAGGCCTAAAAATAGGTTTTGTATACGATGCTTCTAACTCTACAGATACTGCCAACGTACAAAGTTGGCTTGAATTTGGTGGAATTGCTTGGTAAAAATAACGAACTTATCTAAATTTTTATATCACCGCCATTTTAAAAATTAGCGTGTGACACAATTGAATCAATTAAGTTTACATGGTCTTCTGCGGAACTACTGGTGTGCAAAATTGGTGTTAATTAGTTTAATGGTCCCGGATAGCATAACTTCCAAAATTATGTACGTTCGCCTGGCTCATAATAGCACTACGTGCGTGTAAAATTTGGTGGGAATCGGTTGATTCGTCCCTGAGATATGGCATGGAACCTCGAATTTTTTTCTCATACTGATCTTTATAAATGACGAACAAAAAGGTTATGTATTATCATATTTGCTGATTGTCATATATACTGCCAGCATAAAAAGTGCGGTTGAAATTGTTTGGGATATGTGGCATAATTAGAACAATAGTTACAAGGCTGTTATTATGAAAATATTTGACTAACCCCTTAAATTAAATAAACTTATATGTACTACAAAAGAATACCGTATTACATGAATCTTGTGGGAATTATATAATTGTTTCCCATGACAGGATATAGAAGTTTAATTTTGAAGGTGATGTTATTTTTTTTAATGACATAGAAAAGAGTATGTATATGTTCATTTGATGGTTGTATTTCCCTGTCAGTATACAAAGTTACTTTGAAATTGGTTTCATGGTTTTGGAGATAAAGCACACTTAACTTAAACGCCTACATATCAGCCAATATTTTAAATAAGTCTCTCTTGAAAAACATCGTTTTGGCCTACCGCAGTCTACTTGTATGCCAAATTTGGTACGAATCGGTTTATTGTTTCCCGATATATTACTTAAAATATTAATTTTTCATGTTGCACTATCTTAAAAAATGGCGCACAGAAGACTCTCGGTGTTGAAAAATTTGATGGTTGTAGTAGGTACTGGCAGCATACAAAGTTAAGTTGAAATTGTATACAAAGTTTTGTAGATATTGCATACTAAGCTAAAATGTTTATATGGCCACCATTCTGAAAATAATGATGTGACCCACTTAAAACTTACCCATTCACATCGCCTGCATACTACATGTTTGCCAAATTTGTAAGGAATTGGTTAATTTTTTCCCGATATGTGATATAAAAATTTTTATTTCTTTATGTGGTGCTATCTTACAAATGGTGTACAAAAGTAACTTTGTGTTGACATACATCATTCTCTTAATATATACTTTAAGCACACAAATTGTAGTCAAAATTGGCCAAACATAAATTATTTTTATAGTAGCCATTTTGAAAATTAAGCCTTACCAATTTTAATCGGACATGTTTACATGCCGTACCATAGCTTTACTTACTCAGAAGGATTTCTGAGTAAGAAAGTTCCAATGTTTTTTGCAATTTCCGATTTACGACGTCATTCGCGATAAACACATTCTGTTTATAACATAGGAAGTTATAAAATTGATAATAAAATACCGAAAAATATTTTTTTTTGTAATTATGTTTTCTTTTAAATAATATGCAATGACAGAGCATGTTTGGTCTTTTTGAATTATTATGCTTACTTCATAAACATATGGCTGAATACACAACATTATCTGGGCTTGTTAATGTTCTAAGTATGTCGGAACGTGATGTCATACCGTGGTGCGTAAATCGGACTCTAATGCTGTGGTCAGAGACGGGTTGTACTTATGAGAATGCCGTTATTTCTATGCAGTGGCCAAGAGCCACTTAACGCTGGGAAAGCTATTCCCGAAGGTGTACACGCATCTGGCATAACAGCGACGTTGCAAAGTGTTTGATAAAAGACTATTAGAGTAGTTTGTTAAAATAGCATTACAATAAATACGTACAAGTCGAGACGAGAGAGAAGGTAAGTACGCGGAGGCGAAATTGAGTGGCGGTTCCTTTGATGTGGGCGTGCCCATTCCCTGATTGGCCGCACAAGGCTCTATATGCTAGGCTGCTGGCTGGCAAGCACAGTAGGTTACCGGGCACTGATTGGTGAGTGGCGTTCCTAAACAACAATGGCCAGTGTCACCTCGTTGTTGGCGTTCTCGGCTGTGATTGGCGGAACAAGTGGCTGTTCCGGCGAGATGACTCCTATAAGCACGACATTCAACACGTTACAGGCTGTTCGCAGTAAAGTGATCACTTATGAAAGCCCTGGTTAAGTTCTACTTGTATGTACACTGTGTATTCCTCCGCCATGTGTAAAACTAACACTGCCGTGGGTCTGAACACTTTATTCATGCGTTGGTTAAGTTAAAACTGCAAAAATTATTAGTAGAGGAAATGTTTTACAGAATTGCTAATTATTTTTTTTATATGCATTTTTAAAAGAGAGAGAGAGCAAGCAAAATCATTTCAGTATTGACAAATATTTACCTAATACCTTTAATTCAATGTCAAGACATGGAACTACTCTCCCTCCGTCGTTACCAACCTTACAGAGCGCATGTTATTCAGTGTGCCCATTAAAATATATGCAGGCAGAAGAGGTGAAATGTTCGAAGGTTGATTTCAACAGCACGCACTTTACCATGAATGCCTAATTCAAAAATTGTCTTACAATAAAATTGTGAAATTTTGCTGTATGTGGCAAAACCCGTCATCTTACGACTTCTACACTACAAAAATATACCTTGTCTCGTCAAACATGCCATGGATCTTCCTACTGCCAAATTTATAGGAGAATATTATTTCATAGTGACCACGTGAATGATTTTTACTGATCGCTTAATGTGTATTTTCCCCGTTATCATAAATAAAGTCTTTGCTAACGCACGAAAAAGTTTGACAAAGCCGATATACACGAATATTTCAGACCTTATACGACCATGTAATAACTGATTACGTACAAAATTGACCAGAAGATTGCAGTGAACTACTAATAAAGCACAGTCAAGCTGTTGCCTTGATTCTCAGGGTTGCTCACTGCTTGCCGGCATCAATGCGTGGATTTTAACTTGCGTGCACATTCACCCAGAGAAAGGTTTGTTCCAACCAACAAAATACTGGTTTGTATAGGGCAAAAAAAAAAAATAATATTCAGCTGCCCCAACAAAATATTTTGTTGATTAAAAAAAACTTGGAAAGCAACAAAATTAATTTTTTTCATCTATAAAATCACATTCGTGAATAAACTAAACTTCTGCGTTAGGCCAAGAATATTCATTAGACTGTAAACCAAATATTTAGTTGAACCATCTGTATATATTTGTTTGGCCGTTCATTTGATCGCCTTCGTTCGAAAATACAGCTTGGAAGTTGGTTTGTAATATCTGTGACAATTGGGACAGTGATAGTATTTGTTTTGGAATTTATCGATGATTAATAACGGTATAAAAATCCTATTTGACAAATTCAACAGGGAACTAAACAAAATAAAAGAGTAAAACATCAAATATTTATTAACGCGCATTGTCCAGAATTTCAAATATGCATATTTAAGAATATTCTCGTTTCATCAGTGGTCACTTTAGCTAAGGTTGCTAGAGCCTAGCGCAAAAGACCTTGGTTCGAATCTCGGTCACGCTTTCAATTTATTTATATTAACCAAAACTTTTTACGTGTGTAGAACCAAAATAATATTTAGTTGCACCAGCCATATCTTGCATTTTGGTGAAACCAAATAATAACAACACAATAATTTTGTTTAAAAAACAAAATATTTCGTTGTCCCCACACAAGCAATTAATTTGGTTACACCAAACAAACTTTGTTTGATTCAACTAATCATTTTTCTCAGTGTGGAGACGACGAGATGTTTGAAGTGCATTTCATCGTCGACCTTAGCGCTACTTGCTTTTGAGCCGCAAAAATGCAAAATAGTTACATGTAGAAGACAATTCAACTATACGCGTCTTTAAGGACCCAAAGGTGGCTAAAACTTTTTTTATTCTGGCATAATAATGTCTTCTGCGCGTATACTAATCAAAGTAAAAGTATATATGTTAATATAGTAGTTTTAAATATTACATTAATTTTTATTACCTAACAAAGCAAAGTATCTTCCTAGTCTTTTAAGTGCTGACTTAAAATGGTGTGACACATTTGGTAATATTTTCCCGACGGCAAAAAGCGACAGGATTAAACAGACAGACTGTCGTGGATGCAAGATGAAAGCAGATGTTTCAACCATCTCCAACGCACTGCGACATAATTAGATATCTCTCCCATCCACCAGATAAACTCAGAATTAAGTATCTTACCGAAAAGACAAAATCACCGGGTCCCTACTACAAATTAACCATAGACTTAAACTGAAGTAGAGTTCTGATCGTGTTCCAGCATTAGCTCACGATTTGTCATTAGTACTGCCAAGATTACATGTCCGAATTATAATGTGACGGCAGATTGCATTTAATTTTTCTACAGATCTGCAATTTTATAAAGGAAAATAGTGTGAGCAGGTAGGCATGAACGTCTCGTCGACAGCGAGGTCCTCAGAGACGGAGCACGATGTTCAGAGACGCAGGAGTGGCGAAGGAGCAGGTGATGGCCTGTGGTGAGGAAGCACCCTGTACTCGCCTGGAGTGATCTATGGAAGCCACGGAGAAGCGGTTTGAGGATGGCGGAGCCGGGACTCGAACTGAGTGAGGGAGTCTAGATGTTTACCACTGCGCCACCTTGCTCTGTAAACAAAGACCTGTTTTGCTAAATTAAAAATACCTTGGTTATACTAAAACTCGATGGTTGACGTGCGCCGACTTTCAAAACAAGCGTTCGCGGAAGCAGGCCGTCGTGCTACCGTGGTTTTTGGCATGTGTGCTGGCAAAACAGCTGTT
>NQII01000261.1:1872329-1896853 GCA_002778355.1 Clitarchus hookeri
CCCCTCCCCATCCACCCTCACCGCCCGTGGCTCGAGGGTATAAAGTTAATTCCCCGAACGCGTTGTCCGGGACTTGGTTTGCGCTTTATGAAATACCAGTAGGCCATTAGCGGGTATTTATTACTGTGGGCTGGTTGGCGGGGGTTGCTTGAGGGGGTGAGATGAGGCTAGGAGGGTGGAGGGGCGCACGAGGGGTGGAGCCCCGCACTGCGCAAACTCGGCCAACGACCGCCGCCACGCAGACTTGCTCCGCTTGGTCGACAAGACCCCGGCCGCTACACCTTGGCTCGACGTCGGGTCTACAAAGCAAGCGCCGGCATGCTGAACACTGTTTTATCAATTTTTTTCTTTGAAGATTCCAAGTAGCAAGGAACACAGCATTAGATTGAGATAGGGAGAATTAATCTAGAATATCATTTTTTTTTTTTACAAATCTTCGAAATAAATTATTATGACCGGACATTAAAAATAAAAGTTTGACATGACATAGAGGACTATTTATGCTCGTACGGTTCATATTTCCCCATTAGAATTAAAAAATATATATTATGAGGCAACTTCTTATTACGTTTATAGATGTGAAACGAGTAACGAGAGAAAAATAAGTCGGTTTGAGACATGACTGAGACGCTTGGTTTTTAAACATTGAATCTGGTAATTAAGATATGCAGGAATATACGCACATTCAAGAGACGTATACCTCTCCCTTCCTTAGGGACGCCTTTTGTGTGGAGTTGTTTTGTTTGTCCGAGGTCTAGAAGCACGCGAGCACTAAGGGCGACCTAGGTGCGTGCATTGAACGTCTGGCCGACTTTATGCGCAAGGCACTGAACTTGCGTCGCTTCATTCATATTTTCAGTGGCGACCCTGTCATTTTATGGCGTGTTAATAAAGACAAAGATCGTGCTTACATATGATATATTACGAAGACTGTGTCGGAAAATCAATACCTAAACATGACTGTGAAACACTCGTATTAGTCCTTTATCACTTTTAAAAATACGCATTGGAGACGTAAATAGGAAAATAAAATTACTATTCGGACGTGGAAAATTTCTCGAATGCTATCCATACGTCGACACCGCTCAAAATTATAGACCAGTTTCTAAATGACAACTATTCGACTGTAGCGCTAGGTTCTGTGGGTGCATGCAGATGGCGCCGTAATAGCCTGTTAGCTTTGTGTTAGTAGGCTTCCTGATAAACACCACATGTTGAAGACTCTCAGGCAGTGGAGCATATGTTTGAGCCACAAGATTGGCGAAAACATGTATATATGTTAACTTACTTATATGCTCGGTGTATAACAACAGGGCGAAAGTTCACCAGAATTCATCAGCTCATCTATAACTATAAATGTAACAGGTATCGTTACGACAGTTTCTAAACGTTTAGACAAAGATTATTTTTCGATAAACATTATACTTCTTAAGAAATTCGAAAAACTAAGTTAACAGGTATGCAAAAAACGATGGATATTCTTTGGCTATTTTATATCAGAGTTTCAGGTTTGCTATCTTACAGCTGACCTGTAACATTCGATTTTCAAGCAATTTGAGACAGGTATTAGGCAGATGTATAGCCTTTGCAATGGGAACCCCAGCTAGGATGCACAGGTCAATGAACCCGCGAGTGGTCCTATTGTTTAAAAGTGTTAAGTTTCCTAGGTCCCCAGCTAGTGGGTCTGGGACTTCTGTAAAATAAATTTTACCCGTTTCTATGAACTACCGAGAATCCTTGTTTAGTTCTGACATGATAGCGCACTTCAAAACAAGTAGGCGTTTAAAAATTCTTGAGCTCTTTAACACTTAGGGCGAGGTAGAGATTTACTGATAGTTATGAGCAGATAGAAGTGAGTCACCTATATTCTCGACCGTGTGACTGTCAGTTCGGTCTGTCTCTTTTTCCTATTTAGGCCTTCACTTGTCCTGTTGGTTGACACGGCATCACGCACGCTCACTATAGTACACGATGTTCATTACTGGCCGGCTCTCTAACAATATAGAGCCCGACCAAATGTTGTTTGCTACATAGAATGATACACGAACCATCGTGTGCATTTGATTAATGTATGCATGTGGAGTTTTGCTGACGTAACATCACTTTGCAGAGAACCATGTGATATCAGCTACCGAAGTATTATTTACTTTGCTGTTGTGTTCAAAGAATGCGGCTGTTGCAATGATACGGCAATCTCCATGCAACTCAGATACATTCAGCGTACGTAATGTTACGTCGTCAGTACTCTAACTTTGTGAGAAAGAATATTAATGTTATTTCCATAGTATTTCATCAGCTCGCAGGCACAAACAAACGGAACAGTCACATTGCTTAGAACGTGGGAAAAAAAATATAGGCTTCATTACTTCGGTTGAAAATTCCATGCCTCGCTGATGATTATAAATACACAGAGACCCGCAATATTGATATTATAATTGGGTAAAATACCATATTTCAGTGCAGTATCTATCTCTCTCTCTCTCTCTCTCTCTCTTCCTGCTTGAATGGAATTTGCTATTTCATTGGCCACTGATAGATTTAATATAAATCGATTTTCTGTTGGTAAGAACTGAACCTGGGACGTTCCAAACATGTTTTCTAACAATCCAGAAGTCAAAAAAGTGAGTAGAGTACTGGGCTTCAGTCTGCCGCCACAAAAAAAAAACACGACTTTTAGAGGTTTTTATCAATAAGGATTTGAAAATAACGTGAGACAAATTAGTATGAATAGCATTCAACCAGTTATACAGTTTAGTGCTTTAGTTACTTCATTTGACATGTTGTAGAGGACTTTGAACATTTAACAAGTAGATAGAAATAGAGTATCAAAATCCAGCCCGAATGGTAGAAGCATTTGTCACAAAATCAGCATGTAATGAACAAATTCTATTTACTCGAATATACACAGACAACTTAAGTCTGCCCCACAGGCCACGTAGGGTGCTACGTTTTCCAGAACCTTCGAATAACCGAGTTACGCTGGGTTCATAACAGTAGCTGTAGAACATAGGTCGTGTGCACACGAACTGGCCGCTATGATTTCGAACCCATTGACTCATAACTGCGTACCACAGCGTGCATCACACGCACTGACATGCTGACAAAAATAATCGTTTCAGTACACCAACTATATGTGTTTGCGTGGCGTCTGTTACAGCTGAACGATATTTTGTTCGTACAATCAAACCTTCGTTCCGTAAAATGAATTAAATTTGTTCATAAAGTCAAATAATTTGTTTAAAACAACTTCGTTTGGGCCAAACAAATATTCTGTTGTTTCAGTATGTTAAATAAATATTTACTGTAAGAAAATATATCGTTACAATTTGTCAACAGAATTATATGTTTAGTTGCGTGCGACATATTTTGAACTAAGAATTTGTTTGCAGCTACCAAAGACTTAGTTGCCTAAACTAATACATGTAAGTGACGCCTTCTTTGTTGACTGCGCGTTCAAAGCACTCGTCCATTTTTAAGTCAGAAGTCCGTGCACAAAGTTGTCTTTAGAATGACTGATGAAATAACCAAGAACATTTTGGAAGATCAGGATTAGTGCATGAAGGGAATTGTTTTATATCGTTTATTGTGCACATACAACAGACAAGCAGAACAGACTACAACATTTTTTATACGCAATTGTTTATTTACCTGCAAATACGGAGGGACATAGTTTTGCTGTAGACATAGTTATGCTGTAAAAGAGAATAAATTTCGTAAAATATAGAGGAAAGAACAGGTGAAGGCGTATTATCAGACTTTTAAAGGTTATCGACATCTTTGCGATCGCTAAAGCGAATATTTTAAAGGCAAATAAATATGCCAACTCTTCCTGTGGCAGTCTTCATCACAGTATCACACTAAATCGGTTATAGTCAATTGATGGTTACTTACAGGTTTTCTGAAGCCCTACCAAAGTTCTATCTAACTTCCGCTTCATGCAAACAAAGCTTAACCAAGTTTTCAAAATTACACCATAAGGACGGTATTCGTGGGCACTCAGTTAAATAATATTTTACATGAGAACTTTTTCTTATTAGTCACTAACAACACAGCTATTTTCTCTCTGATTTTATTCATATTAATTACAAATGAATTGCAATTTATAAATAAAATGTATAAATTCAACCTTACCAAAAACAAGATAATTTTTAATTAACAGAAGTATAAAACGCTTGTGGTACGTGACGTATTTAGGAAACAACCAAAATCGTTATATATGGAATAATATTTCAAAGGTTTGATTCAAAAAGTGTGAAAATACCTCGAATTAACTATATACTCAATTTTATGTATTTCGAGAAAGCCAAGACATTAACTATCACAGCCAACTGATGTCAGAATTAGGTTGAAAATAATACCAAAGTATTCAATCGTATATCAGTTTCGTTCGCAGAAAGTTAGCGGTGGAGTGCAACATCTTGCTGTTATGTTCTACGCTGTGCGGCTATGTTTTTTGGCCAGCATTAGCAGAGCTGTTAATGTATGGGTGGTGCAGAGAGAGGCACGGGGAACTCGTGCTGACCCGGGAGAGAGGTCGAGAACCGAAGTGCGGAAGGAAGCGGCCGAGGAAGGGGAAGTTAGCGAAGGAATGCAGTCATTAAGCAGGCGAGCCATTTAGGGTATTTAAGGCACTTGTGCCGGCTGGGCGAGGGCCTCTGTCTCCGGGGCGGCCGCTGAAGTCGAGGACGCCGGCCTGCGAGGTATGCCGCTCCGCAGGGCGCCTGCAGCCTGGTTCATTACGCCTCGGCACGGCACATCCCCATCATAAGCCNCAAGCCACTCTACCACCCTCAACCACTACACTCTCCACATTTTCATATATCTATACAAACATGTTTTTTTATATTCACACCTCAAAACGAAGTTTGCACCACTTGTAAACTTACTTACCATTGTAACAAACAACTCCTTAAAAAATAGTTACCACAAAATTTTTTTTTAACAGTACAAGTAAATTGCTATATTTTTACGACACTGAAATATACGAAACTTACTCAATTAACTATAGCCTTATATCTCCGTGTTTTTAATGAACGCGAAGTCTACGGTGCTTACTAGTTAAAATGAACAGTACCAGTATGTTTCCACATAGCAAACTGTTGTCAACACACGCGCCAAGTCTTGCGTGATTCTGCACAGACAGAGTGTACAGTATTTTCATCCTGTACTTTCTCTTGGACCATNGGCCTGCGAGGTATGCCGCTCCGCAGGGCGCCTGCAGCCTGGTTCATTACGCCTCGGCACGGCACATCCCCATCATAAGCCACTCTACCACCCTCTACCACTACACTCTCCACATTTTCATATATCTATACAAACATGTTTTTTTTTATATTCACACCTCAAAACGAAGTTTGCACCACTTGTAAACTTACTTACCATTGTAACAAACAACTCCTTAAAAAATAGTTACCACAAAATTTTTTTTAACAGTACAAGTAAATTGCTATATTTTTACGACACTGAAATATACGAAACTTACTCAATTAACTATAGCCTTATATCTCCGTGTTTTTAATTAACGCGAAGTCTACGGTGCTTACTAGTTAAAATGAACAGTACCAGTATGTTTCCACATAACAAACTGTTGTCAATACACGCGCCAAGTCTTGCGTGATTCTGCACAGACAGAGTGTACAGTATTTTCATCCTGTACTTTCTCTTGGACCATNACACGCGCCAAGTCTTGCGTGATTCTGCACAGACAGAGTGTACAGTATTTTCATCCTGTACTTTCTCTTGGACCATGAGCAACGTAGTAACTCTAAAATCCCAGCGGTAAAAACTTTATTTCTATGTGTAGTTGCCAAGATAACTTTTGTAATGGCACAAGTGTATTTGATCGAAGTTCACGACAGTTTGCTATGTGAAAATATACTGGTGCTGTTAATTTTAACTAGTAAGCACCGTAGACTTCGCGTTCATTAAAAACATGGAGATATGGGGCTATAATTAATTCAGTAAGTTTCGTATATTTCAGTGTCGTAAAAACACAGCAATTTACTTGTACTGTTACAAAAAGTTTTTGTGGTAACTATTTTCTAAGTAATTGTTTGTTACGATGGTACTAACACAGCAGCGTTTGCCTCTTCAACCAACTTATTTTATGTGCTTGATTCCGGCAGTGCTCGCTTACACCTCAGCACCAATACAAATATAGGTTGAGATCAATGTTCTTGGTACTGGCTATTCATTAACTTCCGAAATGATCTCAACAACAGCCATCTCATAAACACGTCTCTTCTTGCAACATGTTTACTATACGCACACTGTGCGCCATACGCGTAGCCTATTTGTATTGGAATCGGAGTGTGGCTTCTCACTCAAAATTCTAACATTTAATGTAGAACAAAATATGCAGTAAATTGGTTTCCACGATGCACATGACTGTGCGGCCTGAAGTGTTTATTCCAAAATAACCGGTGATCCACGCGGCTACAACAGCGCTGTGTCAACTCAAGGAAACGGCGCAATTCGCATTGTCAACGTGGAAAACTATAGATACTCTTGTTACTCTCTGTGCGTACAGACTTTCTGTTGATAAAACATACCAATCTAAACCACAAACGTTTTTTATGGCAGAAATGGGTGCTGACTTGTTAACATATTATTAAGTGAAGTTAAAAAATTTATTATAGAAATTTTTTTTAACTTAACCGGGCTTAGCTTTATAGTCAAGTAACTTGTAATTTAAACTAGTTAGTCTTTTTGCTGGAAAGTAACTTATTTTCAAATTAACTCGAAATATAATTTTACGCGCACACTTAAAATTCATACCGCTTGGGTAAGGATATGATAAATAAGAAACACATTCAAATGTACATCGTCGTGGTCCTTATCTATGACTGAAAACTCAGTCTATGATTAATTTTCTGCAGTTATATTTTGTACTATCACATTTATGGTGTTTCTTTTACGTGAGTATAAGTATAAAAACAACAGGTGATGGTTTGGTATTTATTTATCTTTGCTAAAAGAGTAAGAGTTGCTTCCAAAATAAAGCAGTTCGCTAATTTTTTCTCGGTTACATTTTACAGGACTAACTTTTAACTTCACTTAGCTACTTTTCTATCCACTAAATTTTAATTAGTTACATTTTTCAGGCATTAACTTTTAATTAAGTTACATTTTTGGCATGGTAACTTCAGTTAGTATTATTACTAACTTACTTACGTCTGGTTGTTGATAAATGCATATTTTATATCTGTTTCACCGATGGTAGTAACCTGGGTTTGAATTACGAATAACTACTTGGCCCTGAAGGCCACTAATTATGAACCCCTTTTTTTCGTAGCAATATCTCACGATTGCTGTATTCACAACTCTTCGGTCCGGTCCACTTTAAAGACTGAGCGACTTCACACTGTACGTAGATGTTCGCGAACTTACCACCTCAATGCATACGCGTATACAACCATAGCAGCTTTCCTACATGAGTTCAGGAAATAGTCTATGCTCAGCGAAGTTTCCTCTTTGTTCACCAGCGACGCTGGACGTGTGTATGTATACAATATGCATACTTCTACATCTTTAAAGCTTCCATTACAATTCAGGAATTTTACTACAATTGTTATACAGGACGCAGACATTCAGTACCGCAGTAGGCCCAGCGGAATTCTGGGCACTCCACTAAAGTAAGGGAATGACTTCNTTCAGCGAAGTTTCCTCTTTGTTCACCAGCGACGCTGGACGTGTGTATGTATACAATATGCATACTTCTACATCTTTAAAGCTTCCATTACAATTCAGGAATTTTACTACAATTGTTTTACAGGACGCAGACATTCAGTACCGCAGTAGGCCCAGCGGAATTCTGGGCACTCCACTAAAGTAAGGGAATGACTTCCCCTAATTCCGACACTGAAGCTGCACGCGTGCTTTCACGATATTGTGCTTGCGTGCATATCTTAGTGTAAAAAATCTAATGTACTACCCATAATGCTGTTAAGACGGGTGTGGAGTATATGAAGTGGATTTACAAAGAGTTATGACGTGTACAGAAGGACTGGAATCGTGTTGTTCAGTGTGCTGGTTCGCTATATGTACTGTGTAGCTCGCGTACGCTGATGAGTTTTCCTTAGGCGTTAAAGAGATTGCCATATCCTCTACCTGCGGCAAGCACCAATCACAGCATGACACAAGTTATTGTGGCCGGGCATTGGTTTTTACAGCTATAGGCTTACCGGGAAATGAACATTTTAAAAGCGCAAATGTGAGAGCTTGTTTTCATTACATTTGCGAATTTAAATCACAATAAGAAAATGTTCTTTGGCAGAAAATTTTATCCTAGAATAGTAACCAAATGCTGGTTGTGTTATGTCACGTTTGAAAGTTATTAACAAAACGTAAATAGGTCGATCTTCATAGCGAGTGATTATTGGGTGGAAAATGAATATTACATGAATTGTGAATCGCAAACACAGAAATCTACATTTGTGGGATCGGTAGTACAGCATAATTATTACGTCGTCTTTTTTTTCAATTTTAAACCCGTTCTTGCTATTATTTTGTCGCAAATTATTTTCTACGTTTTGAGGATATTGTAAGATTTCGGTACATTATATCGAAGATACTTGATCAAAATACAAGATAACTTATAAAATTATATTCATAATGTATTTTGGTGTAAATACTGTATAATGATTTTAATTAAAATAGGTATTTATTCGTGTAATCAATTTTTATTTTATTTTAACGCGAAGTGTTTATTAACGGACGCTTGGTTCACGCGCGGTAGCGGTATTTTCCATTTAAATTTAATCTGAAAATGAAAATTGAAATACGGAGGACCCGCATAGCAAAGATACAAGAAATGTACTTCACAACATTCTAAAAAAGTATGAACAATTATTTCGAGCTGTGGCCTAACGTATTAATTTATGTCCCATTTCCAGATTTGTACGAAAAACAATGCAAATTTTAAAATCTTCTTCTCATTTCATTCTGTTTTGAAAAATAACTTTCCTTCACTGTTATAATTTCTTTCAAACTGTTATTTCGGATCGCAACGAAATAAATCGCGATGCACTGAAATTAATGATAGTAAATTTGACCTCTTGAGTGACCTTTGAAGTTTTGGTCGCACTCGCCAAATTGAATTTGCCATTTATGTGCCATAACTGTCTTTTCAATGAAATTACTAAATGTTTCTAATTATAGCGCGTTTAAATTTTACAAAGGTTTTCACATGTAGTCACCAAATTTTATCCACGTGTTATTTGGTAACTGTGAAAAGACAGAAATATACTGATATTTTTAAATGATGCTGCACTAATTGCTTCGTTAGTAGTAGACGAAAGTTCATAATTCGTGTTTGTTCTACAGCGTAATGTGCATTACCAGAGATGTGTAGTTAAAGTTCAGAAAATGTCGCTGCTTCATTCAACAAGAAGCTAGGCTCGACAGTACTTTACGTCTACCTGGACACAATTCGTTGTTGGTCTGCCTCTGTTCTATATTACCCCACACCAGATAGCACGCGGTACGGTGATTATCTTCTTTGTTGGTTTGTTGTTAGTTGGAAGTGACCAGGCCGTGCGTAACAAAAAAAAACTGCTTTCCAGTAAAGACAGAAACGTGAATGTACACGAGGCTGAGTTGTATCTTTCCTCGGTCGATTTCGCGACATTTCTCGGCCTCTGGGTACATCTGTGGCTTTAAAATAAATGTCTTTAAACAGATGAAATAAAACTATAGATCGGTAATCCAAGATTGCGCGTGAGGTCGATGTTAAGGACCGCGGGGCGTTCTTTCACCTGCCTGTACAACGCGTACAGGAGCGGCTAGTACTGCGTTTCCCACGTAGGCGCGTTGTACAGTACACTTATGCGTATGACAACAAGACACGGAGACGTAAGCGGAACTAGTTAATGCATCGCGATTAATTATAACTATTTCACAACACTCAGGTTAATTCTACTCGTGTCAAGAACAACACGAGGTTTTTTAAGCGAGAGTTTGGCGCAGGGGAAATTTACGCCGCCAGGTGCGCAGTGTTCCGAAAGGTAACTTTTAATTAAAATTTCAAGCCACTGAGTAATAAAAGAGAAAATATTTTAACTAGTTACGAAGTAATTTTATATTTGATCTATGATAATTGCAATTATTTAGTTTTTTAACAGCGAAAAGTAGAGAAAAACAGGTATACATGCGACACTAGCGCTTAACTACTGTACTGGAGTCAATTTTCCCTTTGCTAAACTTTTAACATTGATCTTTCTAACCTGTAATATAAGTAATCTTAACGGCACATAAAACCACATGGTTCTGAAATTAACAAAATAAAAATTTCTCAGCTGTTGCAAATTACTGACATAATCCATTAACAGTATCTTCACATTTTTAAATCAAATCTTTGAAAAATCGTTTTACGTATGTCGTATTTGGTGGTTTCCTAAAAATATCGTTTATTACAACGTAAAAGTGTCCTATTTTTGGTTAAATTTAGCTTTTATTTATATTTTATCTATGAACTATAATATTTATTTTAGTACGTCTTGAGTGACATTTCAATCCGGATAGAACTTGGAGTGGACTGAAGAATCCCGATTGAAGGTTTACCGTAAACACATCTGGACTGAACTTAAGTAGGAGTGGAGTGAGTAATCCATTCCAGTTGGCGACGATTGAAAGTTTACTCTAAACACTGCCGATATGAGAGAACTGAGAGTGAGAGAAAAACAAATACCGTCATTTTGTAAGTGTATTGTTCTAATATTTGCACAAATGGAGTTTTAAATTTTCTTTTTAGTAAATTCCAAACTTCAAGGGCAAAGATGTCCAAAACAAAGGGATATGCGGAATGTTTTGGGGCCGAAATGGACATAGTGTTTTTAAGCGTAATGTTTGATAAAGAAATATTAAAATTATATCATGGCAATAAATATAGCAAGAGAGCGAGTTTTTATTTGGTAAGAGTAGAAAAGAAAAATGCTGGCTTCAAAAGAATTTCAGACACAAATAAATAGGTTAACTAAAGTCTTTTTTTTTCTAGTATAGTTTGTTTTGTAGTTCACGTAGTTTCCGGAAGATGCCACTACACAGCTTTCAGTCCTTGTTCACTTCACCGAAGTTTTACTCTAAACGTAGTACAGGTTCGCTCCGTGTTCGCTACGGTTTCCAGTCCGAAGTTTTACTCTAAACGAGGTAATTTATTATGGACAAAACCAGAAAGAAAACACATCTCTTGGTAATGCTTATTAAGAAATGGCGCTCATGCAAAACTATTATTAATCAGAGTGTGTACAAATACGGTGCGCTCTCTCTTTGCTGTAATTTCCTAGACATAGGTATGATTTGTTTGCATGATGCGGGGGAGTAGCCTGCAAGTAGAACTCAGCAGAGCTGCAGAATAGTTGGAAGTAACCGTGAATGAACTATATAGGATGGTTCGGGAGGAGTTACCGCCACTCACAGGGCTTATTCCTTACGTCATTTGGGGCAAAATATGTCTATTCCCAATATTTACGGAGTAATTCGAAACATTTTAAGAATGACGAATAAAATTATAACCCTTTTAGAAGTAAATACAGTGATGTATTATCAGACCGTATTGTTTACTGTTGAACATCACAATTGCGTCTAACAAGCTCACAAATGACGTTCAAAAGTGTTTCCGTCTACTTCCATACATATGGCCGCACGCGTTGCTCTACGTAGCTGCACACGGCTGTCTTTGATTTCTGTAGCGTCATGCATGATAAGCGCAAGTAGTTCCTCACTTGTTTGTGCAGTCCTTTGGTAAACAATATCCTTCATCCATCCCCATACGCAATAGTCTAGTGGTGATAGATCTGGCCATCGAGGAGGCTCAGGGAAATGCACATGTAAGTGTCCAACCACAGCATGGTGGAAGTGAGGAGGTGCACCATCATTCTGGGAGATCATACGACGTCTCACTGCTAATGGAATATCCTCAAGTAACAGCGGCAGTTCTTCTTGCACTAATTGTGATACACCAAATCAGTCAAGTGTCCCGGGAAAAGCAATGGCCCAGTCATCTGATCGTGTAGGACACCACACATTGATGCTGAAACGGTGTTGGAAACTCCATTCCACTGTAGGGTGGGTATACTGGTTGTCGAATTACTCTGTGAATATTGGGAATAGGACCCACATTTATATAGCATATTTTGCTCGAAATCATGTAAGGAATAGACCCTGTGAGTGGCGGTTACTCCTCGCGGTTCATCCTACATTCGTTTCTTAATGTACACACTTGGTTTTTTTATATTTTTAGAGTCTTAAAGACCGCGTAAAATTTACTACCAAGCCATGCGCCATGTTTATTAAAACCAAAACGTCAATAGTCAGGGAAAATTCATGCCTGTGTCAACAAACGTAATACTTGATTCCTGTTGGCTACACGGGTTCACGGACACAGAAGAGATGTGAGTTGACCAGCTTTCTCACGTGTATCCGTACGTAATCCGTGTACGCACGCGTCCCATTGCGGACTGAAGACGTAGTTCGTTACGTGTTCCGCTTCCGTGATACATAACCGCATGCGTGTCAAGACCTGTCTACAATTGCGGTATCCCGACCTGTGTCTTAGCACAAGGATGCACTGATTGGTGCATAGAACCCTCTGACGTCATGGCGCTGTCCCAAGTTAGAGCATTCGCAAAACTGAACTTTGGTCCCAAGTTGCGTCCTGAGTTTACAGAAACATAAGAAATCTTGCAATACTTTCGCGCGCATTCGTGGAATGTTTGCGTAGTAAATGTAAACAATGGATGTCCACAGTGGGCTTTCTCTAAACAAATGTGATGAAATGCTAATAAATAATTAATTATGTATTCGTTTGGTCTGAACAATTTCATATGAAGGTTAAATCTTTTCAAAAGTCAAGTTTAAAAAAGATAATTTGGATGTCAGTTAATGCGTATGTTATAAATAAATATCCAAATCACCCATCCCGTAAACATTAAATAATTAAAACTTCAGCAAATTTCTACAACAAATAATGTGCCGAATTTACTGCGATCTAGTGTAACATTGTGAAAGCTCACTTGGGACAACGCATTGTAGACCACATTCGGAGTGCGTCGACGAGACGTCACTCGACGCCGGGTTCCTGTCACGTCCACGGGAACGGCGGATTGTAGACAGGCCTTCGTGGCAGTACGGCCAGTGTGTTGGCGCGGAGGGTGTAACTCGCGGCGCCGCCACCCGAGCGCGCCAGCTGTCCCGGAGCGCTGCGGCGAGTGTCTATCTCTCTCTTTCTTTACTCGCACACACGCCATCGGCTCGCTCAGTGATCCGACGTCTTGCTCGCCGGCGCATGGCATTAATTAAAAATACCGCCGCGCCAGATTAGTGGCACGATAATGCCCCCTCCCCCTATCTAGCGACAGGCCTATGTTGCCGATTACCGATGACATCCACGTCAAAGGCCGCAATTAGGCAAATTCGCGCCCCCGTTTGCTTCGCTCTCCTGCCGCCTATATTAGTCGGCCACGTCTCACGCTGTTTTCCAATTGGGAGAGATTTCCCTCTTTTTACAATTTGAAAGGTTTCAGTTGGCACACCACCGACGTTCAGCTGTCAAACACGCAGTGCTGCTAACTTCACACATTGCTTACTAGCTTGACGCTAAGCCGTAGATACAAAATTACTAAACCGCATTCGTATACAAATTTGTTTAACATTTTATAGCAGTGAACTGAGATTATTAATACGTAAAATTGTTAGCAATAAGCAGCCACGTGATAGTAAAATTCGTACGTCAATAGTACTTAAACGGTTTGCTTTTGGAAATTGTTTGGTAAAGCGAGAGTGACAAACGCTTTCTTTATTACAATACTCTTGCGCGTACAGAAAATTTTGTACTCTGCAAAGACTTGGTGATCTGTCAGTTTCGAAGTTAACAAATTAAACGAAAAAAAAATAAATCATTACTTCTGTAAGAGAAAATCGGGCACGTGACCATTTTGACGATTGAACGTGCCAACTGGAACACGGACTGCGCGTTTAAGTTTCGCATTTACCCCGTCGTTAAATTTCGATATCGATCCAGACACGGGTCCACAGCGTTCTAACTGTTCGGAGCCAACGAATGTTATCTCCAAGTGTAAATGCACCTCCGTAACGAGGCCTTATTCCCTCGGAAATCCTCAGGTTTCGTGAGCAACCCCCCCCCCTCTCCCCTCTCCTCCTCGTTCCATTCCATGCAGCGTACTCAGGCAGGCAATACGACGTATGTGAACACACTATGACCCTGCAATTGTGTGTGAACAAATGAAAACTATTCGTAGAAAATCATATCGTTTATGTGGTTATAGTCTATTCGCTGTTTCTTGGCATTTTTTGAATTAAACCTTTGAAAAATCACCCTATGTTTTATGTGTTTGTTGTTTCCTATATATGTCATACATCACATGCGTTTTGTAATTCTATTAACATAAAAGTCTCTTTTTTTTATTAAATTAATATTTTACTAATATTTTATTTATACATTATAATATTTCATTTATAACTAATTTGAATAAAAGCAGTGAGAAAATAGGTGTGTTGATAATGCTTAGTAAAAAATTGTTCTTATGCAAAATGTTATTTAATCAGTGCTTCAAAAAAGTTTGAAGTAACTGTGAAGGGACTATAGTCATTTCAGATATGAAAATGTACACATATGTATTATTGATACATTATCTTGTAGTCTATACGTTAAACACTGTCCCATTTATTTATGTGTAACGAGGGATATTTAGAGTAAAATTTATCGAAATACATTAATATCTCTTCATGTGATTGTTGGCTGAGGAAAATGGCTACCGAGTGAATGGTTAACGTGTTGTCATATAAACTGGCAGTTGAAAGTACTTCTTATTTAACAAATCATATTATTACACGTATACAAAGTTTATTAAAAAATTGATAATTCTTCACTTAACAGTTCCGTCAAACAGTCCACATACAAATTTCCATATCATTAATGAAGTCAGGTACTTCAAGCAAAACCATTGTTAATATAGTTAGGCCTATTTATAAAATTATATAGTGCCCATTTAACTAATTTGCTTATTGCAATAAAAAATAAAAAGTTTTCTACATTTTAACGCAAAATAATTATACGGAGTTATCGGCCGAGTCCTGGACCCAATAAGTAATTTCGAGTTAGTTCGTACGTTTATAACTCAACTTCGCGGCCATTTCTTCATAAGTCGAAACACGGGAGAGTTCTAATTTGTTACAGCAGTATACACTGAATATAAGTCTGAAAAAGTGTTGATGCAATTACTGATTTATAATAATATTCCATACATAACATTTAATTATTTTTATGTTGCGCTCGAAGTTTAAGAAGGACCGACGTGTGAAATTCATGTATGTCTGTAATATCATCGGCCACCTTGCGTCTCACTGGCCACGCTGAATTTAGGCAGTCTTCGAATTGGCAGATCTTGTAAACAAAATGGTCTCACAGCCCGATTTTGAATACAAACATTTTCACGTATTTTGTAATTCCGTATTTCAAAACGAAAACAAGAAAATACCAAAACCCTGCTATATGTATTTGTTTTGATTTGCGGTTGCATATTAACTGCCTAAACCTATAAAATATACAAATAAATGCATAATTAATAAAATTGGAATAAAAAACTGTGTTTTGTCATCATAGATAGAGCTTTGAAATTATAACGATAGTTGTTAAAATTTTGTACACTTACAGCAAAATATTTAAAATATTAATGCTGGGCTTATAATTATCAAATAAAATATTACCAGAGTCATCAAAGAATTATCTATAATTAATAGATTTATTTTAAAAATAAAACTTTCTTAAAATGTTAACTTGTTGATACTCTTGCTGAACAAAGTGACTGCTGACAGCATCTGGACAGAAACCTTACCAATTGCGAATTACTATATAAATAAATGTTCAATTCGAACACAACCTCAACTTGCCGGTCGTGATGGCAGCTTTCGATAACATATTAGTTCTCGAAAATTCTTATCCTCCGTCTCGTAACCAACCAGGTGGGGGTGAACAGATCCTGTGGAGGGTTTGTCATTGAGTTTGGGCTGGAAACATGTCCCCTGCCCTTTTGTGACGTTTTTACGTCACGTTGTGTGTAAAGTTGGTGTAATTTCCATACGCTGCGGCGCTGATAGGCAATGCGTGTTTGTCGGGTTGGATTATCTGTTTACGTGCGCCGGTAGTTCAGGTATCCGCCGCATGGTCGCGGGAGTTGTGCGCGGCGTGTGGTGCGGCCATCTAGCGATCGGCTGGAGGGGTTGACGACTGGTGAGTTGGCGGAGACCTGGTACCTGATATTGATCGCGATGGGACGTGCACGACGAAGGCTAGCAGCAGCTAGTAGGCCGAGCGTCAGGGACAGTATTGATCGGGACGTAGACGCGCGCTGCGGGGTGAAGCAGCTGTGCAGTGGCCGAGCGACGCGGGCAGAGTATTGATCGGGACGTAGACGGGCGCTGCGGGGTGAAGCAGCTGTGCGGTGGTCGATTGACGCGGGCAGAGTATTGATCGCGAACTGCATGCGCCAGGCATGCTCAAGCACCTGTTGCATGAGTGCTGTGCAACAAGCAGTAATGCTAAGATAACACGAATTAAGTACCTAGGGAATAGCTTGCACAATTAAAGTTCATATGACGTTTAATGAGCAGGCGTGTTATCCTCGGCACTGTAAAAGTTATTCAGTGAGTTGTATCTTGTAAAAATAAATACACAGCTGGTACATCTTTCAGAATTGATGGGCCTTATTAAAGGTCTCTTATTAGGACCTTTATGCGCCAGTTTATTTTTTGCTTCTCCCATTTTCGCAACCTTCTAAATGAAAATCACAAAATTGCAGTGACCTAAAAATTCAGCTGCATTCTCTAGTCGACGAAGGATCGAGAAAGGGAGCTTCTTTAATTGTGCAAATGAAGGCTTTCTTCTTTGCTGCATCGCGGTTTTCTCCCAAATATTTGAATTATACATTTTTGCTTACGTAAACCAAAAGGGCACATTTTAACCCCGTTCGGTTTTGAGTAAATTAATGGTATTATAATTATAACAATACACGCCATTGAAAAAAAAAAAAAACATTTTAATGTGACCTAATTGATAGTAAACACTGTTCTCATCTAAGCCCACTCCAAAAGAGACAGAAATAAGTAACCTCTAAACATACTGACAGCCTGTTCACTCCCGCCATTCATGTTCATACACAACTAATGCACGTTCAAGAGCACTTATGACCCAGCAAGGTACTACTTTTCACTTACCTGCATCTCTTCTTTGTGTGTAGTGTGATTTGTGAAAGTTCCTGTACATCTCGTTTATGAACGGTCCATGTTTGTGTCCTCGAAAACAAAGCCAGAAGTTTATTGGTTGCCAGAAGCTCGCCCCAAACGAGGATAGCCCATACCAAACTGTTACTGCAACACTTGCACTCATAAATAAATCTGTGGCCGAGTGAATTAACCTATTTGGACCAACTTTAATTTGTCACAGGTGTTGCAAATGAGAAAATTTATATTTGTACTGTACTTAAATCAACGGAGCACATGTTTCCTTACCGCAACCAGTGAGCAGTAGATTTCGTGTTTGGCTGCAGTTAAAATGAACCACTCGCAAGCTATTGCAGTAGCGCGGTTTGCATGCCTGCTACACACAGGGGAGCTCGTTGGACACAGTAGCGCGGTTTGCATATCTGTTACCCACAGGGGAGCTCGTTGGACACTGTAGCGCGGTTTGCATATATGTTACCCACAGGGGAGCTCGTTGGACACTGTAGCGCGGTTTGCGTATCTGTTACCCACAGGGGAGGTCGTTGGACACTGAGCGTCGCAGTGTACAGTACACGCCTAAAATATCCTTCTAGTGTGTTATTAAGATATTCTGAGGGGTTTGGCAGTCTAAAAAAATCCTTCTGTTCCAATAGTGATTTCTGACGAAAAAATTATTTTATAGTTAAGAGTTTAATAACACCCTCCGCAAATCGCAACTCACTGCATTAAAATGTATTTAGCCCAGGTATGTTAATAAAATTAAGGTAATAAATGTGTTTCACAAATAAATGTTAACAGGAAACCAGTGTCAAATGTCAGCCAATCCTATTATTGTTCAACATTCCTATCTCGCAATGACTTGAATGTGTTTCGTGTTTCATCTCTGAGCACGTTAACAGAAGAAAACGTCAATCCAGGGCTAGTTCGCAGGATTGACAGCCTCTTGAATGAAGTCAGCCGAGTATTGTGTTGTACACAATGTTAAGTGAAATTAATTCTTAAATGAGAGCTCCAAAATCTTTCCCGAAGCAGCTGCCAGTAGCATTGAATCCGCCACGCCAGTTGTTCGATGGAACGCCCTAATGAATGGCTCAATACGCTGTATATTGGCGTATCTCAGGCGCAGGGTATAATGCGAGTCCTTTTATTCTCACTGAAAATGGCTGCTTTTTCTGATTTTTTTTTTCCTTCTCCAGGGGGGAAAAGTCTTGCAGATTGAACTAATGCTACCGAATCTCATCGATGCATTGTCCTATTGGCTATCGTCTCGGCACACTCCTCATTTCCTTCGGCCCGCTCTGGGCTCTGAAAAGGAGGGAAGAAAAGAGTGAAATAAGGGCAGGAAGAAGGAAAAGGGAGAGAGAGAGTGAGAGACAGGGGATCCTCCTTGAAATGAAAAGAAATGCAATCGCCGGGCGAAAGATTTCAACTGATTGACTGGAAGAGAACGAACTGGGAAGCCTGAAAGAGATGCGTAAGAAAAGACGCACGGGTCAGATACGGGCCGGGGAATAAAAACATGACTTCGAGATGAGGGTCTCCAAGAACTAATACTTTCTTATTTAGTACTCGTGGAATGGGGTGAAGTTGTTATTTTATTTTCCTCCTCCTCCCCTGCAAGACTCGTCCCCTTGTGGTCGCTGTGTTGGAGGGACCTCAAGTCTTGAAGACACGCGATGAGGAGAGATTTTATCCTCGCTTTGAGTGGAGGAGTGGGGGAGGGAGTGGAGGTGGAGGATTGTTGAGGTTTAAAAGTGCGGCTCATTGCGGCGAGGAGTGTTGCATGCTGGGATGAGAGTTCAGGAGGCTCAAAACGTGCTAATTCCGTCGAGTGCTTCGCCAGATAACTCCACCGTCTCCCAGACGTTATGGCCGAGCTCTGTCGCTGCTGAGCTAGCAGTTACATACCGTGTGCTGGCGTAAGGACGACTAGAATTATTAATAGTTATTTTTACATGCTTTATAAGGAAACAGAAAATAATGGCTGCTGTTTAGTTACGAAGATATCAAGGAGTAAAATAAATAGTGTTACACCTAATTTATTTTCTGACTTATGACGAAGTGTAGTAATTTAGTACTTAGACCAGAAAACGGATCGAGGCCAGGTGCCAAGTACAGCCCCTTAATCACGCTACTTTCACATATGACTTACACCAGCAATCACGTACGTCGATATTTATTTATTTATTTCAAGTTTTTTTTTTTTTTAGATTTAATTGGTTTTTGCGTTTTTGTTGTTAGAAGTCTTCTGTTTGCTTATTGCGTATGTGGTGTTCTGAGGTGCTCAGAATATAATTCTTGGGTACAGGTGTTTATTTTTATTAGTATTTTCTGTGCTGTCGTAGATTTTATCCTCATTTGTGACGCGTTTCTACTCTGAGAGACAGTCAGCTTCGTTCTGGCTCATTTTGCGCATCTCTCACTTTATTTCTGCATTTTTCATGTCATATGCTGCCTGCTAACTACGAAAATGACTCTAATTCATAAGTGACATGTGTTTTGTAACTCTATTTATAGTATTTCACTAGGACTATTTGTTTATATAGTTTGATTCTTACAGATACGAAAGATCTTCTTTGTTTTTCACGTTTTCAAGTTGTCAGTATAAAGCAGTGGGTAATTTCGAATTACGTTTCGTTATTGTAGAACACTGATTTAAGTAAAATAATGCTAGTGACTCCGACATTGCGCGTTATAAGGTGGCACGACGCTAGACTTCGCAGTCGTTCTTATATTCGTCCATATTCAGGAGTAGGCCATTCTCTAATCGGCTAGTTAAAGAAAGCCCCCTTGGACTTAGCCACACAGAAACGAGCCGTGACTAGATATATCTGATTTTCCAAGAAGTGTTGCCCGCAATGCAGACTTCAGTATCCTGTGTCCGCGGCTGTAGTTACCTTTGCTTGTTGTCCGCGTGTCTTGCGAGAAGATGTTTTGCTGTTTGACTGCGACAATCAACATTAATTTACTGCCGTGCAGAACGTCTGCAATTCGCGACAGACACTTAAGACGAGAAGCAAATAAAACCATATAAACGCGAAAGTGGATCTGAGGTAAAAAGCTTTGAAATAATGCTAGGAAAAACTCTTTTTGAAAAAAAATCAGGTGTCCCTAACAATAATAAATTATTTGCATCAGCTCGGATAATTGCAGGGAGTACCGGATGAACGAAGGCCCAGTGATACAAATGAAACTATTGAATGTTTATATTATGTTTAGCCTGCTACAGAATTATAACGTGAAACGATAGGGCCTCTCGCTCTAAGAAATTATTCTGGAACTTACTATATGAGTGCATACGTAGAGTGAGAAAACGCGAACGGTAACTTAATTTCCCATGCATTCATGCTAGCGCTCCTGCATTTGCTCAGAAAACAGTCGAATGCGTAGGAAACTTCCTAACTCTGTTTAGTAGCGATGCCAAACATTCCATATTTGTAACCAGATGTGTCGTAATATTTTCATACGATATATGGGTTAATATCTTACAATTCAGTTTAGGAAGTTTACCATAATTGTTTTTAGGGTGTATTAGGAAACCCACGGTATTCACTCGGCGACAAGTTAGGCTTCAATTGTCGTGTTCTCGTACTTCAGTAATGAACGACAGACTTTCTGGTTCACCCTGGACGGTTTCTCCACACCGCGAGAAAGTTTTCCCAGCCAGCAAAAAACTTGTTTGTGTATGACCAAACAAATAAGTAGATGCACCAACTAAATGTTTTGTTGAGTGAAGAGAATTTGAAAAGAAACAAAAATGATTATGGTCATCTAACAAAGTACACACTTCAGTTGACAAAACTTCTGCGTATAGAATGCAATTTATAACTGCCTGCAAAAGTTTAGTTGAATAAAGAGTATGGCCACGTACCAACAAATATATTGTCTGCTCAAACAAAACTTCTAGTGGGACAAAAAAAGAAAGTAAGGTGGCGTGGGAATAGCACAGAGTACTTGCAAATATAGAAGTGAAACAGTCACTTATTCAGCGAACTCCAGACGCACAGGCCAGCAAAATGGCGACACCGACCACCAACATGTCCGAACACATTCGCCAATCAGCGCCTCGTAACCTGTTCGCCAACCGGCATCCCAGCCAATAGAGAAACTTTCGCAGCAGGCAGTACCCAATCAGGCACAAAGCCCGTTCCCAGAGGCTTGCGCAGCCAATGAGAGGAAGGCTGCGGCCACAGTAACGGAACAGCCACGCCATCTCGTTTCTGTGGACTTACTTGCCTACTGTGTGGTAAGTAGTACGGATAGCTCACTGGTCTTCCACAAGACGATCTGGACTCACTTCTGGCTGAGAAGGGGCGGAAAGTAATGCTCAGAGCAAAACGAACAGTGGAGTCCCTCGTACAACGCAACTGCATCTGCTCGAAGCCACACTCTAAAATCGGAACACTTAAAACTGCCCACAATCAGTGAAACTGAACGCAGATCTGGTGAAACTGCTTCACTCGAATCAGTAAAATTTGACTGATCGTTTTAGTTGCTGGTACCCACGGATTAAACATTGTTTTCTACTGATTCTCAGTGAATTGCACTGGCCTGGCAGTAAAACTTCAGTGCATTCCACTTAAGTACATAACAGCTCATTGACTTAAGTTACAGTAGGAAAATAAAATTATACTGATTGAAATCACTGATTCATATTTCCAATGCAGCTACCCATCCGTGTTGGCCTTTGCTCAACGAAGGAAAACAAAGTCCGCTTTTGCAACGGCGAGTATCACAATTTGTCAGATAGGCTTGAATAAACTGCACTGAAACTGACACTGTAAGCTGATATAAAAGGAGATATCTGAAGAAAATATAATCTGCAACAGTGAGGACCCATTTATTTTCGACCGGGTTCGAGGCGATTTGAATATCCTATCACTTCAAAAACGCCTTGAGGATGTCAAGGAACTGCAGTCCACTGACGAAAGCAGTACTAGCTAAGACGTGTTTTAAGTCCATTATGTCTTCAAATAATAAGCAAAACGGTCGCAGGTCTCTACTAATCAGTCCATGTCCGTAGCCAATCAGCGGCTAGAACACTTACATCATAGAGGCTACCATCCACGTATCGCTTCTGCGGAGGTATAAGTTACATTTCGTACCTAATCTATAACTACGGACATTGTTTCTCCCCGAGAAGATGTACACGCATAACATACTCCGGTGATCGTATGAGAAAGGGTTGCCAAAGTTTGCGTTATTTGGTGGGTGCAGACTAAACGCCTAGATGCTGTGTGCTCGTTTGACTTCTGTCACTGGCCGACAACTTGTGTGGCACGTGCCAAAGACGCTGTTAGCCAATAGGGTAGGCTTATCGGTTGAGTAGCCAATCTCCAGTGAAGTGGTCTCGCAGGCAAATGACGCTGCATAGTTGCTAGTAGCCAATGAAATTGCGCATTGAGTTCAGGCAGGTGGGTACAGGACAGTGAGGTGTATCATGTCGAAGGTTGTTCACGGTAAACTGAGAACTTTTGAAATCCCTGCTTAAAATATATTTATATGTACACTGCGTATTCTTCCACCATGTGTAACATTTGCATTGCAATTGGCCCGAGCACCTTATTCATGTGTCGGTCAAGTGAAAATGTGGAATTATTAGAAAAGTTAATACTGTATTTTGCAATTTTTCTAATTCTTACACTTGGGATACATGCAACAAAAAACAACAAACAAAAGAAATAATTTCAATATTCACAAATGTTATCTTAACACTTTAATTTCAAAGTTAAGAAATGAAGCTAGTTTCTCTCCAACGTTACCAACATTGCTGGGTGCATGCCAGCCAGTGTGGCCAATATACAGTACGCAGGTAGGAGTAGTGACATTTCTAGAAGGTTGATTTTGATAGTGCTCAATAAACCACGAACTGCCTACACCACATAACGCAGACTTTACACGTTCAGTGTCGGCGCTGGCCGCATGTGGGAGGAGCCATCTCCTTGATTGGACCAATCAGCATTTCACTACTACAATTTTGAACCTTTGTGATTCGCTGTGATTACTGTTCACATCGGATCATTTGCATAACACGACTACTTGACAAATCAGCTCTGAGGTCAATATTTTTTACTGTTTAATGTCCATTACAATATCTGTGTAAGCAAGGCACTCGACAGTTTAAGAATATCTTAGATTGAAGTTAAATGTGTACCGTTATTCGACACCGTCTGACGGAATCTCCTGGCCCGTTCATCACAACATAAGTAAGCAAATGTCTCTGTCAGTTAAGCGGTAGCTAGAGTATGGGTATTGAATGGAGTTCACAAAGTGGCTACTGGGTAGATATCCGCCAAATAACTCTCCCAATTTTATTTTAAAAATTTCATTCTTTACTCACCTATTTAATTACACGTAAATAAATAATTTTTGTTGTCGCGATAAACAATTTACGTTTCACTAATGTAGGTATGTGCGCGTATTAAATTCCTGATTATACGCAGAAACTATTAGACGATATGTGATACACCTTATATTGGTATTATTATATTTAAATATTATTATTTGCAACAAGTGGTATTATTTAATTTGCACTTGGATACAGGTAGAATGTCAACTTACTGCTAGTGTCAATCGAAGTGATTGTAACCCCAGAGATTCATCTGCTTGTCTATAACAAATTTATTACTGATTGAAAGTAATATCAAATAGCGTTTCATTTAAATCTGTGAAACCACTTCACGGCAGCTTGAAGTCAAGTTAGTTTATATTGTAATTAAACAACTTCAGGTCCCTACCTAATAAATAACAACTACCAAACATATTTTTCTTACAGTGAATTACATACTTGTGACACGATTTAGCTGTTTGCAGACTAACCACATGTGTTCAGTATTAAAGCAGTATCATTTTCGTTTGGAAAAATAATTCGCTCACGTAGTCAATAACGAAAGAGAAAATTCAGGCATGAACATTTATTAAAACCCAAAGAGCAGTCATATATTTACAGGATAAGGCATTGTTTCTAACGCCACATTTTTCTTAAAATATTATTAACATATATTGACTAGAATTACCTTTAACTCTTTTCTCCAGGAAGTAATCAATTCTTTTAATTGAACGTATCTACACATGTCCTTCCATTTCATTGCTACCAGTTACTTATATGTAATTATTACGTACACTGAAGAGCCAAAAAAAAAAAATTGGAATAGGCGTGCGTATGCAAATAACAGAGGTATGGAACCAATCAGAGTAACGCGATGCGGTCGGCAGCTAGATCGGTTACTGCTGCTACAATGGCAGGTTATCAAGATTTAAGTGAGTTTGAACGTGGTGTTATAGTCGGC
>NQII01000261.1:1897013-1938633 GCA_002778355.1 Clitarchus hookeri
GGGGGGGGGGGCTACGCGATATTAGGCAGGTGTACCAGTTTTTATGGCTCTTCAGTATAGAATGAACATGACGAACGGGAATATATTTGCTTAGCAGTCGGGATGAGAAGGAAAATTCCGAGAATATATAATGACATCTTGTTTTCATTCTGGTAACTGATTTGATTGTATGGGTCACAGAAGCCACCCGAAACTTTTTTAACCTAAAATTAACCAGGAACCCAAATTTCTTGCGTAAAAATTTCTTGGGTATCTGTTTAAAAAAATTGTAGGTTTTCGCCATTTCTGCCACTGCACAGTGTTGGTGTCTACAAACAAGTCATAGACTTTCATTGTTGGCGTAAAAGACACTCATTGTTGGCGTAATAGAATTTCATTGTTGTCGTAATATACTGTCATTGTTGGTGTAATGGACTTTCATTGCTGGCGTAATAGACTTTCATTGCTGGCGTAATAGACTTTCATTGTTGACGTAATATACTTTAATTGTTGGCGTAATAGACTTTAATTGTTGGCGTAATCGAATAGTCAACATCCCAGACAACTTATGTAGGCATGCCGCCAATTAAAAAAATAACAACTGAAAGTGAATCTGGTCTGCGTGTGAAACTCCCCGTGAAAAACTGGTGGCTGTAACGCTGAATTTTCAATTACTTAAGCAAATGTTAAATTGTGAAATTGTTAACTAGTACTTCGTAGCTCCGCACTCACTATTATAAACTGGCTCTAATTCAACAGTAAACAAGAAGTATTTAACTTGTTTCTTTAATACTTATGCTATCAAATTACTTTACAAATTTTCCATGAAACTGTGTAGATTTTACTGAAGATAAAAAGACGAGCACTCGTGAAGTATATTTTTATTGGCGTATGTTTTGAAATTTCAACCTTATTATTTCATATAGGACCCAAGTAAAGTGCTAGTGTTTTTTAATCGATCTTGAACAAAATGAAAAATATAACCTCGATTTTGTTAAACTATCAAATATTGTCTTTCAGCGAAATTTTTAAATAACCAAGTTGATATACACGTACTTGCACAATCCCCTCCACGTCTTAGTTAGACAAACATACACAGCAATGGAATATCATATGCTTTAATTTTATTTCCAAAGAAATTATAACAAATATTACACGCACTGACTTGTTACAGTAAACAACATTTATTGGTTCTGATCAACTAAATACTTTCCGATAAAAACGAAACATAAAATAAACATTTTTTACTACGCCATTTAAATGTGTTTTCTTCTACTAAAACTCTTTTAATGGTAAGCGAATTTAAGACATAGTTAAAGGCACTGTAAATCATTATGGTAGTTATAAACACTGGAAAATCGTGAACATTTTTGAGGGAAAATATTTTCGATAACACACAAACCAGTTCATGCTTTTATGATTGGATGATAAAGTTTTTGATTCGGCTATGTTATTGGGAAACCAATCATATACGTTATGTTTTAGAGTATGAGAATCCTCATTAGTCAATTATAATTGGGATAGTAGCTCGATATATGCAAGAGGGACAATAAGGAAAGAAAATATTCGGACGTATACACAGTGCGTTAAATCATAGAAAACTGTTAACTTTTCCAGCGATAAACCGCCGTCTCTAGTGATGGCAGCCTACTTGCCGAAATGACGGGAGGAAACGGTGTTTAATAAATTAATACAGTTTAATGTTATAACTAATACTTCCAGAAAAGGATTTACTTATTTAAAGGTGCATTATATTTCCAGACATATGATACATTATCCAGAAAATCTGCAAGACTGCCATTTATAAAATAAATGTTTAAACCTTTAAATATTGCGTTAATATTTCTTTATTCTTTGGCAGTCCTGTTACGTCAAATTAGGTGGACTGTATTGAGTAGTTCCTGAGACAAAAATAGGGTAATAATTTTGCATGCGGAACTCTTTCTCAAAATTGTACCTAGAAGTTAATGATAAGTGAATTTAATACAATCGACAGTTAGAGATATTAAACAAAATCTTCGTGACGTCGATCGAACGGTTAGTTAGTTATGACAAGCTGCATTCGAATACATGGAAATTATACGTTTGGAAACAAATATAATGTACAGTAAAAGTTTTATTGACGTTATATGCACTGTCAAAAATATTTTATCTGATATAATGTCAAAAACGTTGTAAAAATTTATCTATATCTGTTATTAAATGCACAAACTTTCAATTTACAATGTTATGTTAATTTTGTAAATTAACGGAAATAATCGTGTAACTTCAAGGCAACTTTTCCATGGAAAGTACAAAAACTTTTGTAAATGTATTGCAATTACCATTTACTAACGGTTTACTTTTCTTCAAAGAGCTAGTTTGTAAATAGCTCCATTTTGTAAATGAGGCTATTGTACTTAAAATTAAAAATGTATAAAATATGTTTTTTCTCTGGAAGAGCTTTTAACAGAGACAAAAAACGAGGCAGAAGCTTGACTTACTGTGCTACAATTTTTTCATGTTAAAATTTGTCAAAACTCTATTAAAACGTAAAATATACGAAAAAAAATATATTAATTTCCTCTTGTTGGTACTGGTTTTTTAGTGTTTCTTTTTGTTACAAGTTTTTTTTTGCTAACATTTGATATTTTTCCTAATATACGTAATGAGTGCTTAATAGTCACAGGAACCTTAATATTTTTGACCACAGCGATGACGAAAGTTTCGCGTTACCTCGGCTATATTCTTGCTTTGCGGAGCAGGTTCCATATTTTATATTTCTGAGAGCCTATGTATGTGCGTATATGAGTAATATATATTATATATAATGCAACTGAACTCTACCGACAAACTTCGGTAGATGACTCCTCACCGAAAAATACACTCACACACACACATACGACCTATAGGCTAACTCTATTCCGAAGGGTGAAACGACCCTATAAAGTGCAGCTGAAGCAGACAGTTATTGCTTGTAACGCAGCCAGAATGAGAGACCAATCTCTGAGTTTCTGGATAGTGCATTATTGGACGACGATGTGCACAAACTACAGAAACTTGGGTGCGGTTATCAACCCCCTTCCATACAAATGATTGGGATGGAATCACGTTAGTGCATTTAAAACTGTAACTGTCTATATTTCTTATTTCTTCCTGCGGGTTAGTAGTAATCTACAGTATACGGTAAAAGAAAAAGCCGTCTTGTGTTTTTACGCTAAACGCCATTGTTTTCGAGAAATTAATGCATTATGATCTAACACTGCGCGTGTTGCAATTCATTACGCATTAATTTCTCGAAAAAGATGGCATTAAACGTTAAAAAATTCAAGGTGAACTTTTTTTATGTATGGTGGATTATTAATCCACGGGGAACTATCGAAAAATGCCACGTAGTTTCATGAATATTACATAACGATTTTGTCTTTATTAAACACTTTTTACAGGTGCATTCAGTTTCCCTAGACCATACTGTATTAAATTATTAATAAATATGTTTGATTACAGTCTATACGTTTATGAATAAGGGTATTGATATACGCAACCAACTTTTTATGGTTTGCTTTTCGTCGTTCAGTAATGCATTATCAAGAAACTCCGAGGTTTATCTCTCATTCTGGCTGTTACAAGCAATAATCGCCTCCTTCAGCAATACTTTCTAGGCTGACTACACCTTTCGTGATAGACTTAGGCTATAGGTCGTTTATACATTTTCGGCCTATTTTTTTATGAGGAACCACTTGCCGAATTTTGTCGGTAGAGTTCATCTCCATCCGTATATTATATACAAGATGATTCTAAAATCATGGGACAAACATTGAGGGGTGGTAGAGCTCACTAAAACAAACAATTATTGTATAGGAATATATGGGCGGGAGTGACGCGTTGAGGCACGAACACACAAATAACACATTAAATACAACACAGTGTTTATTTACAACGTCGTCGGTAAATGCCTTTTAACAGCAATGTTTATAATAATTGCTCAAAATTGCTACCACCGACAGTAATGCAAGCTTGGTAGCGTCGGTGGAGTGATGCTGATGCAGCAGGTCACTGGCGCACCGTTTGACTGCCCTCAACTATCGCCACCATTGTCAGCCAATCACGCCATATGTAGAGGTCGCCAAGCATGCGTGACTGTTGGTGGATGCATTTCCAGCTACCATTTTAACATTTTCTGTGCGGAATCACTCGTTACGTATGGTGCTAATGAACATTTTATGTTTCCGTTAATGTGTTATGTTTTTGTGTTTGTGCCTCAACGCGTCACTTCCGCCCATATACTCCNGTCCCGTGATTTAAGAATCATCCTGTATAGTTTAATGTACATGTAATTTTCAGGTAACGCTATAAATAAAATGGCGAATAGAATATCGGAAGGGAGTGTTAACTACCAAATGCCCAAGTTTAGTAGCCAACCTCCCGTAGCGCAGTCGGCTGGTGCGCCGCCGGTCTGTGGCGCGGTAGGTTCTGGGTTCGAATCCAAGGTAAGGCATGGGTGTTAGTTTATGTTAGATCTTAAGTTAGTTTGTAAGCCGTCCCTTGTTAAGCCTTCAGGCAGAACCCCGGGGGACGCCAATAAGTACTTTCCAATTCCAATACCGAAGTTTAGTACTACCGGTAAACTATATTTGATTCAAATTTTTCGTAGGACTGCGGTTCCTGAAATACAAACTATTCTAAGAGTACTTAATTAGGTTAAATCATGCGTAGGGCTTAAAGTTTCGAAATTGTGTGAAGTAGTTGACACACACATAGAGGCACCGAGTGGAAGGCGATATCCCATATGAGTTTCGTTACTTAGACAACAGGAAGGTATGGTTATATTATTTACGTAATTGTAAAATATCTACCATGAAAGCTAGTTTGCCAGACATAATTAAATTGGCAGCCTTACAACAAATTCCATACCAGGTTCGGTCTTGTGACCTGCCTTATTCTCAGTCCCAGGTTTAAAAAAAGTCCTATGGTTATCCTGTTTTGTATTAGAGAAGTCCTATGTTTATCCTGTTTGGTATCAGAAAAGTTCTATGATAATCCAGTTTTGTATCAGAAAAATCCTATGGTAATCCCGTTTTGTATCAGAAAAGTCCTAGGGTAATCCTGTTTTGTATCAGAAAAATTCTATGATAATCCAGTTTTGTATCAGAAAAATCCTATGGTAATCCCGTTTTGTATCAGAAAAGTCCTAGGGTAATCCTGTTTTGTATCAGAAAAGTTCTATGATAATCCAGTTTTGTATCAGAAAAATCCTATGGTAATCCTGTTTTGTATCAGAAAAGTCCTAGGGTAATCCTGTTTTGTATCAGAAAAATTCTATGATAATCCAGTTTTGTATCAGAAAAATCCTATGGTAATCCCGTTTTGTATCAGAAAAGTCCTAGGGTAATCCTGTTTTGTATCAGAAAAGTTCTATGATAATCCAGTTTTGTATCAGAAAAATCCTATGGTAATCCTGTTTTGTATCAGAAAAGTCCTAGGGTAATCCTGTTTTGTATCAGAAAAATTCTATGATAATCCAGTTTTGTATCAGAAAAATCCTATGGTAATCCCGTTTTGTATCAGAAAAGTCCTAGGGTAATCCTGTTTTGTATTGGAGAAGTCCTATGGTTATCCTGTTTTGTATCAGAAAAGTCCTATGGTAATCCTGTTTTGTATTGGAGAAGTCCTATGGTTATCTTGTTTTGTATCAGAAAAGTCCTATGGTAATCCTGTTTTGTATCAGAAAAGTCCCATGGTAATCCTGTTTTGTATCAAAATTTATTTTGATTTTTGTTCATTCAGAAGTTTATAGTATAATTTCAATTTCCAACCGCATCAGAGTTTCAGAATCTGTTATGTTTCTTATGGATATTACATAAAAGTATGAAAGAAATTGCACAAAATTAACTTAGTCATAATCATGCAAGTTTACGGGTAAATGTGTATTTTGGTATCTTTCTACCAATATATAAAATACCATAATCGAAATGTATGTTGTATTTTATATATGTATAATGTTGAAGCAAGCTGAAATAAAAAGTAACACAGAGCTGAAACTTTCGTAGTTAAATAAATAATTTTAATTAAATTTTGCATAATATAATTTAAATTTACCGTACACTTTCGCGTGACTGGTTTCGCTACATTTTTCAGATGATTATTTTCATATTTGATTGTATTGTCTATAATTATAACAAACTATAGTCAACCATAATACACTAAAGTCACTTTATCAATTTTATTTTTTATTATTTTATTTTGTTTTTAGTTCGATTAAATTCTAGCTTTGAAATTGTTACTCCACAGGATTTTGTACACACAACTAAGTAATTAACTTTATTTTTTCAATTGCTACAACTATGACTGAGCAAGCGGGCACTGTCGATTAATATAACTTTTCCTGCCCGGTGGGCGTCATTGTGCACGTACTGGTTTTCGTAATGTTTACGTGAGTATCTTCCTAGTGTGGTCGGAATATTTTATCGGAAATTAATTATTGTTGTATTTACTTTCATTAACGACAAATCGTTCTTGGTGTTTTTAGTGTCTCTTCTTAGTGAAATGTAATATTATCTACAAATATCAGCTGATTTGCAAAATAGCTTATTCTGCTATGTCCCGTTATCGTCATGAGGCACCACGATTATATTTACGTTCCGAAGTCTAAAATGGTTTCGGGAAACAGGTGAAATTTTGTAATTACTCTACAATTTCTAAAATAAATCATGTATCAGTGACAGACAAATGTGATGTTAGTGAAATAATCGTTCAAGGATTGCCATTGAACAACGTGTGATCATAAGCCGCGATTAGGTATTAGAAACAGCAAGTTAGAATGTTTTGTAATAATGTATTTCAAATCAATTATTAAAATGTTTGAAAAGTGTGTGGCCTAAAAAACTCCCTTTCACCTCTTTGTTTTGTAGTGTAATGTAACATTTTTTTATTAGTTTGAAAATTCAATGAGTGTAGGGTTAATTTCGCTAAATTTTTCCTTGCCGAATGTGTTTACAACTCGCATCGATACGGAAAGCGGCATAGTTATCACGTTTGGTTCTTTCATTTAAGTTAAAGAAATATATAAAAAATGTGAACATTATTTACTTACGAGCAGAATTTTACACTTCTTCATCAAAACAATATGCAATTCAAAATGACACTGTCTTGTAAGAAAAACCGCAAAACAATGCTCTCTCTCATGAATCACGTTTAACTTAAGTCTCCCCCCCCCCTCCGTTTTTCTAACCATCAAAATAAAATAAAGAATCGCAGCAGTTTTACTTAGCCAAATAAATAAAACACTTTGAAGTTGCAACCTACATTGAGTACTAAACAGCTGCTAGATAACGTCAATCTTTCAGTTCCTGCCATGAAAGTAAACAAGAGTAAAAGTCGAGGAAAATGTGTGCATTGGACTCACGGTATTTGTTTACTAACATTGTTTTGTGGCAGGAGGATACATTGTGATCTCGCTACTTTTTCTATAACTGTCAAAATTCACTTTACTAATATACAATGAACAATAGTTACGCCAGAAGCATCGTAAGTTTCCATGCTAACCGCCACACAATAACATGTTGTTAGCAATATTTCTTCCGCCTCTTCGTGGCAATCGTCACAACCACGTAATATTGTTCCTATGCCATGCGGGGCAAGATAGTTCACTTGGGTGCAAATAAAGTTAATAATATACATTTACCATCTTGCTACATTAAACCATCACACGAAAACTGATAGGGGTAATAAAATTATTATAATTATAGACTATTATTATATATTCTAGTGTTTTTCTAATTTAAAAATTGCTCTTCTCATTAATCTGTATAGCATATGGTTAAAAATACAAACATACATTAATTGCCACATATCACGAAGTAGCTCACAAGTGTCTTCACCAAACTCTATTAATAAATCGTAACGTTTCAGTATATAAGACATAGGTAACTAAATTTCCAAAGTTAGGTCAATTTGTTTTACTAATAAGACGATTAACTCACTATTTTATAAATTATTTCCTTTAACTTGCTGACTTCATTTGCTTCCATTATTCGTTACAATTAAATATATGTTCCAATGAACATAAGAGAGTTTAAAAAGCACTACGACTTTTTAATTTACTTTTAAAATGGGATTTTTACAAAGTGATAAAAATTTGTGGAACTTATCCTGCATAATATGAATATATAATTCTCATAATTACGCATTTATTAATGAATTTACTATGTATTTATTGTAGTTTTCGTAGGTTATTTTGAATTGAAGATTGTTTACTGCAGTACTCTTGCAAAACAAACCAGACGAGCTGTACAGACTTTTGTGAGAAAGGAAGATTTTTCTGTGCTGTGTGTTTTTAATCAGGCTATAAATAACAGTTCAAATACGTTCGGTCAAAATATCATCTTGCCTCACACGCAGATTCATCTTGCCCCTCTGATTGGGGCAAAATAAAACAATGTGTCATCTTAATAAAAAAAAACATTTTCACGTACGTCATAGGTGCACAAGTATTTTTCGTGTTATAATCATTTTTAAGTTATGTTTATCATCTTGCCCTTCTTTCTCCTGGTGTGTTTACTCAGTAGAACAATATTATATTTTATTATATGTTTACTGATATTATCTTAACAAAAAGAAGATGACTAATTTGTTGGATTTGTGAGAAAGTTGCTCTAATATTGCAGATATGTAATCTGAAATGGAAGTTACAGTTAAGAAGTTTTTTAAATTGTTATTTATGTAAGTTTTTGGAATACTTATATTTGTATAATATATTTAAGATAAATTAAAATGCGATTAATGATTATTGATTATAATGGTGAATATGAGTTTTCCAATTAATGACTTGTAATAAGTTCCCCTTCTATTTTGAATATTTGGTTAAGAGAAATTTGTAAGCTTAGTATTTATTCAGTTTTAAGAGTGGGTAGTAATTTTTATGTGTAACAGTAATATTTTCTAATTATATCTTCCGTTATAAAAAAAACAATGATAATCTAAAAACTTAGTTAGGTAATACAAATTAAATTTTACAACCTGAGTAAACTTTAAATTAAAACCAAATTCATAGTTCCTTACCTTCAAATTATTGTTGCAAATTTTGAAAAGAAGATATCAGAATCCTACGGAGAAAAAATAATTTTATTCTCAATAATAATGTGAGGAGATAACAGTATTAGTTAAAAATATTTATGAAAATGCGATTTTAGGTACAAAAGTGGAGAAGATTAAAGGGTGGAGAACAAGGCATTACATTAAAGTGGCAGTGTTAAATAATTGCGATTTTATTACAAATACTTTGGAAACAATTCTACTGCAATTAAAATATACTTTCAAACTTAACAAATATTTGAATTAGAAAAGACAAATTTCCTATTCACGTAACGAGCTGTTATTTTTGAAGTTTAATGGCAATGGTGTGGTGAAACTGAATTTGGATTTTGATTGGATCTCCATTTCATGCAATGACTACATTTAGCTGTACTATTAAATGATATACTACACAATATATAAACTTATACCGTAATTTTGTACACTCTTTTAAGTATTTTTTGTGTAAAAATGCATTATTACTCAGAATTATCTATGATAATTTTATTGTTTCAAATTATTTGTGGTTATTTTATCAAATAATGTATTATCCAGTTTTCCACTTTAATTAAATAATTATATTAACATAAATCTTGATTTTATTTTTTTTAGAACGAAATTTGAAATATGAACCATGCGTACTGCGAGTGATAAAACGATGACTTCCCAATTTTTTGAACGACTGAGGAGTACAGCATGAAATCAAAAATACGAGTCTGCAACAATAACTACAAATATACGAAAGTGAATTATTGTTGTATGCCGTTCTAGGATCCACATTCTGTACATATCCATATATCATTCAATTGCTGAAGACAGGCAACTTGTTTTCACCAATAACTTCCTATCTTGCTCTTCTACCAACGATTCCTCTATCCCCTTCACAAGTATTCATTACTGGCTTAAGAGTCCTTTAATGACGGTGGAATTAATTTTCATCTACAATCAAATGTAAAGCGTAAGTGAAATGTCCGATTTCCCACCACATATCTCCTCGATTTTGCAAGCATGTCTTGCAGTACCTATTGTTAGGTACAAATATAAATCGCAGGTTTGGTTAACTTCAAGTTATAATTGACAGATTTTTTAATACTTTGGTCAGTGATATTTGCTTATAAGCTCCTGAGTTAATGAGAAGATGATATTAATCTGAGCTTCGTTGCACGTAATTGAGTTCCTTCTGTTTCTGCGGGTTTATCAACAATAACCATTCTAGAATTCATCCTGCCCTTGTCTATAGACAAAATAACGCTAGAATTTAGCTTTTTTATTTTCGTAATAGGGGAGACTTCAGACACTCACTCCAATGAGAGAAGTTTCGTTAATGCAGCACGCTTTGGAAGATTTTTGGCCATCAGTGATAATGTAGTAATCAAATGGCTGCATTCCCTGTGTTAATTGTCTAGAGGCCTTGTAGTTGTACAGGATGTTATAACACAATTCTAGACTTATAGTCCACTACCACATCTGTTGAAGTCCCTCTTGACTCGACATGTAATTAGCCCACTGGAGCGAATACATGTTTACCATCGTCCTACAGTCCACCATTTAACTTAACTTAATTCTAGTCCAATCATCAAATACAAGAATTTACTGATAACTAATGAACCTACTTTCCTCTACATGGGTGCAAATAAATTTTAGTGATGTTCTTGAAAGTTTAGCTGGTAGGTAGGCATTGACGTCTCATTGACAGCAATATCATTAGAGATGGAACCAGAAACATGTGAAATAGTACACAGACTATTAAAATACACGAGTGACTTACCTGGGATTAGAATCCAGAAAAACGTGTAAAATTAAGCTATCTTGCAATAAACTCCATCACTGAGACAGGATTCACAGTATCAACTTCGGATGTAATGAGCGTAATGCTTTGAATGATATGGTGCAATAACATGAAATATTAACTCAGCCATCATTTTGAAAGTAAGTGACTGAGCCACTAAAACAAATAAATTTACATGGCCTACCATAACACTACTTGTGTGAAAAATTTAATGGAAATCGGTTGATTAGTCTCCGAGATATGACATAAAAACCTCATTTTGTTAAATCGGGCTATCTTAAAAAATTGCTTAAAAAGAGGCTCTGTATACAATATTTGTAATAGAAAATGTGAGCATTAAAAGTTTGAATGAAATTGTTAAATTGTTAAATAGATATGCCTATCAAATAAAAATATTTATATCGCCGCAATTTTTAAAATCATTGTCTGACCCCATTTAAATAATGTAACTTTACATGGCCTTGTGTAGGTGTGCAAAATTTTGAGTAAATTAAATTAGCCGGATTATTCAGCAAATATAGCAAAATGTTCAGTTTACTCACATTACAGTACTTTGCAAAAAAAATCTGGCAAAGGATGAACTCTGAATGCTTAACGGCTGATTGATCCTCTAGGTATTGCATAAAACCTGCATTGATCATGTGACGATCTTCATAAATGGAGGGCAAAAATTGTATACATAAGCACATTAAAATATTATGATATACAATGTACAAAGTAAAATTTAAATATTTTGCATAGCTTTGTAGCTATAGTATACCAAGCTAAAATGTTTGTAAACGAACCATTCAGAAAATAAGAGATTTACATACTCACAACACATAAATTAATAGATCCTACAACATTACAACTTATTCGCCAAATTTGAAAATATCAGTTAATTGTTTCCCGAGATACGGTATAAAAACTATATTATTTCATGTGGGGCTATCTTACAAAATAGCGGATAAATGAGACTTCGCATAGACAACTTTATAACCAATACTTTCAGCACACAAAATTAATTTGAAATTTGTTTTGCTGTTTCGTATATAAAAATTCGTAGCTTAAAAGTTTATATGGCCACGGTTTTAAAAATAAGTGTTTGAAATACCTAAAACATATAAATACCGCAGTACTTCTTGTTTGCCATATGTGGTAGGAATATGTCAATTGTTTCCGAGAAATGGCACAAAAACTTTATTAATTCATGTAGCGCTTTCTGACAAAATGTAGACTAAAGTTGTTGTTTTTCAGCTTATTTGATGCTTCCAATAGATACTCTCAGCGTACAAAATGTGGCTAAAATATGATAAATGGAATGGTAATTAAACCAAATAAACCTAAAATATTTGTATGACCACCATTTGAAAATAAGTGCCTAATAAAGTTTAATTACTTTTATTTTCCTAATCTATCATAGTATTTCTTACGTGCCAAATTTGGCGATAGAAGGTTGAGTAGTTTTCGAGATATAAAGTAAAAGCATCCTTTTTTCATGTGGCGCTGTCTTCCAAATTGGCGAACCAACATCAATATTCACCTCTGAATTTAATGCTTACAACTTGAGCTATCAGCATAGAAAATTTGTTTAAAATAGGTTGAATGGTTTCCGAGATATGGCATATCGCCCTGAAGTTTATAATGGCCGCCATTTTGAAAGTAAGGGCCTGACGTGGTCAAAAACTATCGAAGTCAGTTGTCCTTACTTAGTACTATATGTGCACCGACTTTGGTAAAATTTGGTTCACACGTTCAAAAATTGAAAATGGTGGACACACACATCCCCAGACACACACACACACACACCTGCACACACACAGGCACACTGATAGGAAAGTGACCTTATAAGCCTGGTTAAAAAAAGGTATACAATAGTTTCAAGTATTTCTTGGTACCAAACTATCATGTGAAATGGAAATGTCGCTATCAATGAAGCATGTGAATTGTGTACACGAAGGCAAACTCCAGCGTTTCAGTTGAAAGTAACCCATAGTGACTGAAGCGTCTACCACTGGAAGAGTAAAATTAATAAAAAAATACCCATGGTTTTCTTATTTTTCTAAACTCTAGAAAAGATTATGCTTTTACTGTAGCTTCACTAATTAACGCGCGTTTGGATAAGAACAAAATGTAGTTTCATTTTATGGGACGTTACGGAAAGAGCACATTTATTGTCAGTATGTTTTAGACAGGTATTAAATGTTGGTATCGTGCTTATAGGTAAGGTACCTCACAAAATTATATTCCGGTTAATAGAATTTGGCCGAGATCCTGTAATAAACATCATATTTGAGAATACATGAAATATAATAATATTTAAACATATTTTTTAATGCTGACCTCTTAAGTAAGTGTCCTATATGCTTATTATATATATGAGTATATACACTGCACAAAGCAGTAAACCGTGTAAAATATAATAATTATAGTATTTCAAGTGTCAGATACATTCGTTTTTGAAATTGTGTTCTGTAGTCTTATTAAAAGCTGCAGCCAATAACATCTGAACATAAATATGTTTTGTTTCTACAGAGCGACATAGTGATACTTGTAGAGTAACGAACAAAAAAATATATTACCTGCAACGCCAAAATTATTAATTATACCTGCAGCTGAAAAGGTTAGCAATAGCTTTACGTAACTTTGTTTTGCACACTAACCCATTCAGATTTGGTTTACAGTAGAAATGACACGTTAAACAAGAAGCACGCCCATGAGCTTACTGTATCCAGCACGAAGCCGGCGTACACAAGAGTAATTACTTACATTACAGGCAATTACTTGGGTTCATAAATTGCCAATATTATCGATCAAAACATACGTTTCTTATTTATTATGAAACCCAGAAGAGCATTACTTTGGTAATATGCATATAATTAATTACGAAGAACAGAAAACGTAAATTTACATATTAATTAAAGCGTCAGAGCAGTAGTTTAAAATTACTAAAATAGTAATTTTTTGTCTGTAAAGAATAAAACCCAACTGTGACTCTCTTATTTCAAAAGTCTTTGTTCTTAGCTGAAAAGTGAGTAATGGGGTTTCAGTGATCTATTATTTGTTGAGAAGCAGAAACAATTACATAATTCTTGGAAATTAAAAATTGTACCATAATTTATTTATGAATATTGACTTCTGAATTTAGACGTATACAAAAAGAACCAAATATGCGTTGTTCAATGTGCTAGTTCACGACACAACCTAGCAGATCGACTGAGTTGTTATATTTCCCTTGTAAGCGTCGAAAGAAATAGCTCTTTGTATGACTAAGTTAAAGCCAATTAAATGAAATTAAGTGTAAGTTCTGAGGCAGTGGCCAATCAGAGCATACCAGACGGTACTATGTGTTGTTGCCGGGAATATGATAAACAGGCCTACAATTCTGAGCAAACTTTAACAGCCAAACGTGTTAACATGATTATAATTATATTTATGAATTTAATTCAGCCTTGGAAAATTAAGTGAATAATTGCTGTTTGTGTTATGTGAGGGTAGGTGGTGCGCTTAGCGCGAGTTTTCATTGGCTGGAAGAAAAAATTATCACATGAAATTTAAATCGTAAAAACAAAATCCCTGGTTCCGGTAAACCCACCGTTATTCAGCGTCAATTAATTCGCGAAATATTCCTATGCCATACTTACAGTGCATAATAAGATATAAAGTCTGGGAATAAATCAAAGTAAATTTTCTTTTTAAAAAATACTGTTAGAAAACGGAGTTTTTTTAATTAGAGACGATATTATCTGTTGGAAATTTGAGTACCATACAGAGTCAAAACAAACAATGGAAGTGAGTCGCCTACAGCCACAATTATCGGAACATAAATTCAGTAGACCTCGGTGTTTATAATGAACACCGTGTTACAAATTAACCTGAGGCGCAGTATAACTGGCACGCTTACAGCACGCTGGAACATACTGTACATGACTGGCTGGCTCTCAGCCAGTGTTGGGTTGTATTTACTACACATTTGCTACATACTCATGTAGTAGGCTATGCTCATGTCCGTACAATTGTAAAGACTGAAAGTTCGTGCCTGAGTGTTAAAATATATTTCAAGCAAAACTACTTTCTTGTTCATTTGTATTTCAGATTATCCTCTAGATTTTATTTACCATGCACTGTAAGACTCTAGTCAATGATTAGAGATGGTATTATATTGCGAAAAAACTTTGTGCCAATATCATTTTGCTACCGTTGTGATTGGACGACCTTTGCTTTGGCAAGGCCTGGCTGTTTCCAGTCGAACCCACTGGCTGAGTCAAAGGTGAGAAAAGCATCACATGCAAATGACAACAAATAGCGGAGTTGAAGCTTCATACCTATGAAGAGTGAAATTAAAGCTAACAAATAATCTAATTTTCCGCTATATAAATTACTTGATACCCTATAATTCCTCGTTATAAGAAGACAACAAGCACATGCGAGATTCCACAGCCTTTACACACTTGGGAAAATGTTATTTGTTGATTGTCTCCCGGCGCAGGGAGAAGTAGGACCTAATTCTCGTGTGTAACCCGGCTATACGGAGTGAAGCTACCAGAGTGCTGAGTGTTTACTGTTGGTTCTGAGTCGTACAGTGCGTGTGGGAAGACCAGGGTCAAATGACACCTGAGACGAATTTATATTTGTTTGTCATCTACTTTGTACTGGATAAACTGTGAAATGACAGGGTCTAAATAAATTATCAAGCACAAATAGCGACCCGAAAATCATTGTGAACTTGTACGGGTAGAGGAGAAATTTGTGAGGCTCTTAACATCCTGGTCTTGAGAGCCGATGAGAGTGAAGCGAAATGAGTGTGGAGCAACGCCGGAATGCAAGGGAGAGGGAAACGGGAGATCCCCGAGAATACCCGCCGACCCGGAGGGCATCGTCCAGCACGATTTCCACATGCGAAAATCTGGGTGACCTCGTCTGGAATCTAACCCGGCTCGCCTTGGTAGAAGGCGAGTAGTCTGACCACTGCACCACCGCGGCTCCTGAACTTGTACGGCCGTAGGTTGAAATTCAAAATCCTGTCAACCCACTCCCAGGAAATACTCCTCTGTCTTTGGACTGAGCTGTGCATGACGTGATATCTCTGCACTCAGCTGTCTATTACCGGTTCGAGGTCATCCGAAACGTGACGAGTCAACGAAGTAACGAGTGTTTGGAGTCTAGCGTGACACCAAAGTATTTAGAGGAATTTACCCGGGCGCNACCGGTTCGAGGTCATCCGAAACGTGACGAGTCAACGAAGTAACGAGTGTTTGGAGTCTAGCGTGACACCAAAGTATTTAGAGGAATTTACCCGGGCGCGTAAGGACGAGCGACTGCGTGCAGAACGTACCTGTGTAATGATCCTGACCGGCGTCTCGACACCGCGACTTGGCGTCATCGGCGTCGAAGGAACTCGCCCGCGGACTGTCTACACCGCCGAACTCTTCACGCGATTTATACTTCCGTCCTCCGCCGGATCCTTCCGAAGGTGTCGAAAAAATTTCTTCCGGGCATTGAAAAAAAAAATTAACACTTGGAGCAAGAGCGAAGTGAGAAAGGGGTTGGGAATGTAAGGAGGGGTGGCCTTGGTACCCCGTTTCGAACAGAGGAAGGTCGTTGGGTTGAAAGATCCATCGGCAGGAGGGGCAGGGGTTATAAAGGCCCGCAGCAGCCAGTAAGATTCTATTTAACTTTGAAAAATGAGTCTTGACATTTTCGCCGGGAGAGGGTGGGGGTGGGGGGCAGGCTGAGCTCTCCTCCTCTAGCGCCCCCTCCCCTTTATCAGCCGCCACCCCTTCACCCTGGTACATTGAGGTTGACGAGGCAGGCGATCACGCGATCGTGAGGCAAGAGAAAGAGAAGCAGCCGAGAGAAGGCAGGGACCATTTAAAGCGAGAACTTAACTCTTTCTTCAGGCGTGACAGGGATTGTGCAGGGCTGGAAAACCCCTTCGAGGGGGAGGTTCACCACAGTACCCCTGATGCTACCTGGGCCTGGGTTTGTTGTGGTTTCCGTCTGTTGTCAGTCTCGAGTTTCACGGGCCCTGCCACCGAGGGACTCCTTTGGGAGCTGGACCTCAGGAGGTGAGAATTGGTGATCCTAACACGACAGTTNCGGGCCCTGCCACCGAGGGACTCCTTTGGGAGCTGGACCTCAGGAGGTGAGAATTGGTGATCCTAACACGACAGTCTTGTGGTGGTCCTAACAGGACTTGTCACTGGAGACAAGAAAATAACTCTAAATTATGGACTTTTCAAGTTCTATAATCTATTCGGATTCGACAAGTACCAGAGTAGTTTTATATATTTATATATTTCATTATTCGTAGCAGAATTTACAACTTGCTGATTAAAATTTATTTCTTACTATAGTGATTTGTAACTGGATCACAGTTTGATACGCTGTTGAGGAATGTGATGGAGNATTTGTAACTGGATCACAGTTTGATACGCTGTTGAGGAATGTGATGGAGTAACAGACAACCAGGCCAAAGGATATGAGAACCTTTACTAATAATATATCAAAAGCGCTTCCTACTTATGTTTGTTTGCGTTAATATCACTTACTTTTTCATTAAACAAAACTTCCACTTATATTCTGTCTCTAAATTACAATACGATAATTTTCATAGCCAAACATTAATTAAAANCGGGCCCTGCCACCGAGGGACTCCTTTGGGAGCTGGACCTCAGGAGGTGAGAATTGGTGATCCTAACACGACAGTTTTGTGGTGGTCCTAACAGGACTTGTCGCTGGAGACAAGAAAATAACTCTAAATTATGGAATTTTCAAGTTCTATAATCTATTCGGATTCAANACTTTTCAAGTTCTATAATCTATTCGGATTCAACAAGTACCAGAGTAGTTTTATATATTTATATATTTCATTATTCGTAGCAGAATTTACAACTTGCTGATTAAAATTTATTTCTTACTATAGTGTTTTGTAACTGGATCACAGTTTGATACGCTGTTGAGGAATGTGATGGAGTAACAGACAACCAGGCCAAAGGATATGAGAATCTTTACTAATAATATATCAAAAGCGCTTCCTACTTATGTTTGTTTGCGTTAATATCACTTACTTTTTTATTAAACAAAACTTCCACTTATATTCTGTCTCTAAATTACAATACGATAATTTTCATAGCCAAACATTAATTAAAAACCAAGAGAAAGAAAAGAGGTGCGTTTGTAGTAATACAGAGTAGATAAGTACGCAGATGCGAAATGGCGTGGCAGGTTCTTTGATGTGGGCTTACTCAAACTTTGATTGGCTGCGCAAAGTTCTGAGAACGGACCTTGTGTCTGATTTACTGCTGCGTGTTGCGGAAGTATTCCTATCAGCTGGGTTAGCGGCTGTCGAGCATGTTATAGTAAAGTTCATATGAGAATATAATCTTCTCGCAGCTTCGAGGGAAGGAACGTAGTGTAGTGGAGGGTTNGAATATAATCTTCTCGCAGCTTCGAGGGAAGGAACGTAGTGCAGTGGAGGGCTCGTCGCTGGAGGCAGGCAAACCACGTGACACTGCTGGCGCTATACATACCGAACTGATAACATCGCTCTCTAGTACCGCGCTTTTAAATACCGTGTTGGGCCATTTATGCTTTTCTGCGGTTAATATGCACGCGCGGAGCAGCTCTCGCTCAACCGCTCTCGGCCGCTGTCACTACTGAACTGAACAACCCCACCCCTTCGTGCAGCAGCAATGGACTCTCCCCATTCGGCCGACGCGTTTTCGACTTCTGCACATTATTTTATCATTTGGCACTTTACCTGGCGCTGATTGGTGAACGGCGTTCCGACGTAACACTGGCCAGTGACGCCATTTTTTGGCTTTTGTGGCTAGAATTAGCGGAATAAACTGCTATTTCATATATGTATATTCAAGTACTCTGCGGTAGTGGCTAGTAAGAAATAGTTGTTATGTAGAACAATATAAATATTTTACGCTTTTGTATGCAAACGTTTCTTAGGGCTTCAATTAGGGTTTTAGTGATGCAAAGCTGGAACCACATTTTATGGTTATGCATAAATATATTAAAGCCTATTTATGATTGTCTGTCTTGCGCACAGATAGGCGCGTTGGCTTCTACAAAATCTTTTTTTTTTCCAGGATTTTTTTTCTCTCGTTGTCTACATATTGCGGAAGGTTGCTTAGTTAATAGCTTGAAAGCCCAGAGTACTTAAGAATACAGAGCTGAAACAGTCGCATATACCGCAAACCCCAACCGCATAGGCGAGAAAATTGCCAGCAAAATGTTAGAAGGACATTTTGCTGGCAAGCGTAGATCACGGCGCTGCCCAAGACGTCTCGAACTAACCAGTCGGCGGCCCAACCTATAGGGATAATTTCTCAGCATGCAGACGCTAATGAAACACGAGGCCCGCTCCCAGAACTCCGCGCAGCCAATCAGACATCGCGGAAACCTGCACATCAAAGCAACAGCTACGTCACTTCGTCTCTGCGNAGGACATTTTGCTGGCAAGCGTAGATCACGGCGCTGCCCAAGACGTCTCGAACTAACCAGTCGGCGGCCCAACCTAAAGGGATCATTTATCAGCATGCAGACGCTAATGAAACACGAGGCCCGCTCCCAGAACTCCGCGCAGCCAATCAGACATCGCGGAAACCTGCACATCAAAGCAACAGCTACGTCACTTCGTCTCTGTGTGCCTATATAGACTACTCCGTGGCGAAAGTATAAGTTTATTAAGCACGTCTTGAGAGAACTCGGAAGTAGGTGACGAGTGAAGAGGTTTTGGCGTCTCAACGCCGGGATCTCGAGAGTCGATCGGAAGTACGCAACTACGAATAGATAGACATGCGTGCAGTAGGCGACTTCACGACACAGCCCGGCCGGCAGTCGTACATGAACGAGGCAGCACAGTAGAAGGATGGTGGTTAAGTGCGCCGTGACGACTCGGAGCTGTAATCAAGTGGGCCGGACGCCACTCACTGCATGCCCAGCACCATACAATTACTGGCAGGTACCTCTTACCCCTCGCCTATCCGCGGACACAGGCCGTTTGTCCCAGGTGTTTTGGGCCCTGTCACTGTTTGCAAACATGGGAGTGTCCCAGCGAGACGTGACAGGATCTTTCACACCCACCTCCTTGCTGCAATGCCTTTTCACTCCCGGCTCCTGCATTATGCTCCGGCCTCCATTTTGCTCCCTGCCCATACACCAGCGTTTCCTCAACCCTTTTTTCCTTTTAAAGAAAAAAAAAGGGGGAGACTGGTGAAGAATGTGCCCCCTACCAAATTTCACCCCTTCTTCACCGCCGAAAATTAGAGCCACTTAGACGGGCATGCTATTCAGCAACTCTGGGATGTGCCTGCGTTGACACACGTTCTTTCTTTAAAATAAAACTATTGTGGAAGGAGATTAGATTGATGAGTCTGGCCTAATAATCTTCCGGCAATAACACAATAAAAGCCTTTTTTTTTATCATTTATAGTAATATGATAGTAGCGCTGTACATCGTAGTCCTTCTCAACGACAGCTGCGCGAAATGTTCAGCTTCCCTTTTCTGTTGGATACAGTGAGTGACATATTTACGAACAGAGCAACAGAACATGAGCTCTTTTGAAAACGACCAGTTAATACACTGTTTTGACGTAGCCTATAATGTGCCCACTAATAATCTAAACATGCACAAGTCCTGTCAGTAGTGTATTGTCTGATGTCACCTAACGAGTTATAGCTTGTAACTGAAAAACTAAGTAAGGAGTAATTCTTTGGTAAACCCTTAATGTAAATGAATAAATATAATTATTACAGTTTTTAACAGTTACGCCATATATCGGCAAATGGTTGATAATATGGCAAATATTATAACAAATTTACTATCAGTTGTAGAAACGATGACTTTCCGCAAACAACTGTGTGCTTCTGTGAATTTTAGTATCCTTCCGAGAACACTAGTCGCTTTAATTTCGTGTTTTTTGCTGTGTCTATTAGCGTGCTTTTTCTTGATATAATGAAGTGTCCAAATATCAAAATTTTAACCAGTGTACAAATTGTTGTGTTTGTGACAGATCATAACATCTTTTGACATACCGACTATGCCAATAGTTTTTTGTCATATATCAAGCGAACTTAATGTGTTATCGACCAATCGTGTCAGTGCTCATTCTACAAGGAAAAAAAAAATCAAAATACACTAATTTGAAAAGAAATTGATCACCTTGAAGATGACATGGCAGGGGACCAATACTTAGAGGTTGCACATAGTATGGTGTTGGACCACCCGTAGCACGGAATCAGGGGGCGCAACGGTCAGGCATGGAGGCATACAGACGTCAGATGTTCTCCTGAGGAAGATCCTGCTACAACCGGCGGGCGCAACTGACACCTTACATCCACTGTAGTTGTCGCTGGCCAAAGCTGTCGTCCAACCTGGTCAATAACTCTCTCGATGGGTGAGATGTATGGGGAACTTGCTGGCTAATGAAGCATATTGACATCACGAAGACAGGCCAGAGATGCCCTTGCTGAGTGAGGCCGTGTATTATCCTGCTGGAAATTGTTGTCGAGCTGCACCAAGAAGGGAAGGCACATAGTCACCAAGTTTTACGGACGTATCGCCGCGCCGTCAGGATCACCAGCAGCGGGGTGTGGGCATCGTATGAAATGGCACGCCACACCATGACACCTCTCGTTGGGGCGGCGTGCCTTTCTACAATGAAGCGTGGTCACGTCTCCAGATTCAGACTAGGTGGTCGTCTGTGTCCAGACCGGACCGCGATACGTCGCTGAATGAAAGCTAGTCACCAATCCACAATCTGCTATGCTGTCCGTTGCCAGCAACATGTCACACGTGCTCGGCGATGCTCAGGTCGCGTAATGGTAGGAGTCGCAAGGGACGCCGTGATGACCGATACCGCTCTGCTTGACACATGGATATGGTACTGGTGAACACGTGCATGTCCCCAGCTGCCGTGGCATGTTCTGGATGGTGCGAAGTGACGCCTGTGGAGTGGCTACAGCCTGTCACTGCTGAAGGTTCACCTGGTGTGAACATACACTTAGGTGACAAAGTCATGGGATAGCAATATGCAAATATACAGATGGCAGAAGTAACGCGTAAAAAATGTATAAATGGGCAGGGCATTGGTTGGGCTTACATTTGTAGTTGAGTGATTCATATGAAAAGGTCTCTGACATGATTATGGCCGCAAGGCGGGAATTAACAGACTTTGAACGCGGAATGGAAGTTGGAGCTAGACGCATGGGACATTACATTTCAGAAATGGTTAGGGAATTCAACATTCCGAGATCCGCAGTGTCAAGAGTGTGCCGAGAATATATAATTTCAGGCATAACCTCCCACCATGGACAACGCAGTGGCCGACCGCCTGCACTTAATGACCGAGACCAACGACGTGTGCGCAGAATGGCCAGTGTTAACAGACAAGCAACACTGCGTGAAATAAGCGCAGGAATCAATGTGGGACGTATGACGGACGTGTCCGTTAGGACAGTGCGGCGAACTTTGGCTGTACTAGGTTATGCCAGCAGAAGACCGACTCGAGTGCCTTTACTAACAGCATGACATCGCCTGCAGCGCCTCTCCTGGGCTCGTGACCATATCGGTTGGACCCTAGACGACTGGAAAACCGTGGCTTGGTCAGATGAGTCCCGATTTCAGTTGGTAAGAGCTGATGGTAGGGTTCGAGTGTGGCGCAGACCCCACGAATCCATGGACCCAAGTTGTCAACAAGGAACTGTGCAAGCTGGTGGTGGCTCCATAATGGTGTGGGCTGTTTTTACATGGAATGGACTGGGTCCTCTGGTTCAACTGAACCGATCATTGACTGGAAAGGGTTATGTTCAGCTACTTGGAGACCACTTGCAGCCATTCATGGACTTCATGTACCCAAACAACGATGGCATTTTTATGGATGACAATGCACCATGTCACCGGGCCACAACTGTTCGCGATTGGTTTGAAGAACATTCTGGACAATTCCAGCGAATGATTTGGCCACCAAGATCGCCCGACATGAATCCCATCGAACATGTATGGAACATAATCGAGAAGTCAGTTCGTGCACAAACTCCTGCACCAGCAACGCTTTTGCAATTATGAACGTATATAGAGGTAGCATGGCTCAATATTGCTGCCTGGGCCTTCCAACGACTTGTTGAGTCCATGCCACGTCGAGTTGCTGCACTTCGCCGGACAAAAGGAGGTCCGACACGTTATTAGGAGGTATCCCATGACTTTTGTCGCCTAAGTGTAATGCACAGGAAGGCCAGTACTCTACACTGCTGGAGGTTCACGAGGTGTTTACATAACGCACAGGAAGGCCAGAACTCTACACTGCGAGGCAGAGTGCGCTGTTATATTCCCTTTGGATAACTTTTTTCATAGACTGGAGAATTTCGCTAATAAATATAAGGACAAACTAGACTCGAATCACATGTACATTTAAGTGGCGTTTGCTGTTGGATCACAATTTACAAGAGAGATCCTCGAGGACTCAGATAATGTCATTAACAATACTTCAAGAAATGAAGCACCGATTCCCTCGTTCCTTCGTATGAACGCCCACTGGGGCAGCCGCCAATTAACAACGAGCTGATCTCTAAGTATAGTCTGTTTGCGATTTGTTCACACTTTATGAATCAAACCTTTGAAAAATGTTCCCATGTATGAAGTCTTTGGTTGTTTCCTAAATATTTCAAATGACACAAACGTTTTAAAACTTGTGTTAAAATAAAATTACCTTATTTTTGGTCAAATTGAAATTTAACTTATACTNTCTAAGTATAGTCTGTTTGCGATTTGTTCACACTTTATGAATCAAACCTTTGAAAAATGTTCCCATGTATGAAGTCATTGGTTGTTTCCAAAATATTTCAAATGACACAAACGTTTTAAAACTTGTGTTAAAATAAAATTACCTTATTTTTGGTCAAATTGAAATTTAACTTATACTTTATCTATAAATTTTTATTATTAATTCATAATTAATACGGATTAAACAGGGAGAAAATTTGTGGGTTGGTAATGTCTAGTAAGAAATAGTTCTTACGCAAAATAGCATTTCACTAAGTCCTAACGAATGCAGTGCGTCATCCCTCTGGTGTGATTTTATAGACATGGTTAAGCTTTATATGTAGGAGGCCAATGAATAACCTGTAAGTATAACTTCAGCAGGCTTCAGAAAATCTGGAAGTAACCGTGCACGAACTATATGCATAAGTATGTGAGTATAGCCCACATGTCACTGAATACGCGATATTTCCCTCTCTCTAGTTATTCGTAAGCCGCGCTACTGTTCTATGATGAGAATGGTTCTTGTTGCTATAACCTAACACAAAGTCCACAGCTCAGTGGTTTGTGGTAACGAAATAAGCGTTGTGCCGGCTTAAAGTACAGCAGACATCTACGATTTCTTATTTACGACACCTGGAGCAGTAAATTAAATCGGGCCTGAAAGGGTAGTTGCAAAGGTTAACCGTGCGTGTTTGTAACTAATACTTCGCGAATAAAACAACTTATCAATCTATTCATCAAACAGCGTATAGCGTAGGAGTGTCACAATAGGAGGGGAGGAGGGTATATTGCCTCCCCTCTGAATATTGGGAGTAGGGGCAAGAGAGAACAAAAATCATACTGTACCGGAAAACTTTTCGTAAGTGCTACAAATATCCCGTAGCATAGTATACGTACAGTTCTGTTAGAGTTCATCGGATAGATATTGCAGAAATTTGAGTAGTAGTATCCACAAAATCTCACCCAGATTTGAAAAACAGAAACAAAAGTCATGCCCCTTGTGTGTTTTTCAGCTTCTGATGAGAGAGAAATACTGAGTGTTGTATTGAAGTACAAAACACCAACATACTTGCTACACTGGGATATCTGACAGCAAAGTCCACCAAAGACAGCGCTAATGAATTTTTTACCTAAATGGAATAAAAAATTAGTGGATTTAACCTCATTCTTCCTCACTTACTTCAAATAAGCATGTACCTAAATGCATCCAGCATACAACATGTCCTGCGGGAGCCAACTAATTTGGTACAACGGAAGACTTGTGTAGAAAGATATACTATAAAGTTGTGGACTGTGTGATATGAGAAGTTGAGAACATCTTTAAACAACCAGGGTTCGAGAAATACTCTACACTTGAAAAAACACTCCTTCACCTCCCCACAAAATAGAGTGAAGTGTTATATGCACAGTGAATGTAATTGTGACCTTTTCAAATCAAGTCGCTAGCTGGATGTGTTGCATGGCCAATATCCAAGTCCCAGAACTGCTGCAACCGTAGCGTCAAAGTTTAAAGGAATGCAAANCTGGATGTGTTGCATGGCCAATATCCAAGTCCCAGAACTGCTGCAACCGTAGCGTCAAAGTTTAAAGGAATGCAACACGACTTGAGTTGTTTGTTCGCGTATACTTAAGAATTAATACGCTTGCTCCTGGTTATTCATGTCTCACCAACGACTAATGAACGGTATTTTTTAGCCTACTTTCCGGAGGAAAGAAAGGCTCATGAGAACACTTTCCTGGCTGTGTGTGTGTGTGTGTAGGTGTGTGCGCCTATGTGTGTGTGTCTGCGCGTGTGTGTGTCCCCTGCTTTCAATTTTTTAACGAGTAAATCGAATTTCACCAAACTCGGTACTAAGTAAGGACACATGACTTTTATAGTTTTCGACATCGTTGGGCACTTACTTTCAAAAGAGTGGCCATTTTAAAATGCAGAGTTATAGTCATATCTCGGGAATCATTTAACCGATATAAACGAAATTTTTTATACTGACAAGTTAAGGTGTAAGCATTGAATTCGTAGGTAAATATTGTTGTCAGTCCACCGTTTTGCAAGATATGAAAAAATTAATCATTTACATTATATCACAAAACCACTTAACTAATTTTCACCCAATTTAACACGTATATAATACCGTTATAGGCCAGGTAAATATAAGTAATTGAACTTTATTAGGCTATTATTTTCAAAATGGCAACCATATAAATATTTTAGGTTTATCTGATATAACTACCATATTGTTTGACCATTTTCAACCAAAATATACACGCTGAAAATATATATTACAAGCAACATATAAGCCAAAAAACAACAGCTATTGTAGACCATTTTGTAAGCTAGCACTATATGAATTAATAAAGTTGTTGTGCCTCGGTAAACAATTGAGAGATTCCTACCAAATTTGGCAAACAAGTAGTACTAATGCAGATGATGAAAAATTATGTCTTAAGCATTTCAGACACTTATTTTCAAAATTGCGGCCATCTAGCTATTTAAGCATAGTATGCTATATCTTCAAAACCATTTAATCAATTCCAACTTGACATTGTATGCTGGGAGTATATATAAAAACATCATATGTGTCTCCGTGGAGCCTCTTTTGTCGTCCATTTTATAAGATAGCCACACATTAAATAATATCGTTTTTATAGCGTATCTCGGGAAAAAATTAACCTATTTATTTCAAATTTTGGGATTAAGTTGTACTTTGGTAGGCCATATTAATGTATACGTTTTAAGTGTGTCTCTTATTTTCTGAATGGCACCCATACAAACATTGTAGCTTTGAGTGATATATATACGAGACTATGTAACAGCATTAAATTTAACATTGTATATTTTATCCATGACAATCATCGAATGTGTAAATATAAAAAAAAATTTGTCCTCCATTTATGAAAATCAACACATGAACAATGGAGTTTTTATGCCATATCTAGAGGACCAATCAACCTATTCATACCAAAATTTCATCAAGTGTTGCTACAGTAAGGTATGTAAATAAACATGTGCTATGTGCGGCAGGCATGTTTTAATGGGGTTTATATAAATAATTTAGATTAATTTGTTATATCTATAAAACGTTTTAACAAAATTCAACCAAATTTTGTACGAAAACAGAATTAATTATGATCATAATTTATTCATTCAGAAATTCTCTTTTGCCGGATTTTTGCATAATTTTGTCAGATGAGTAAATTGAACTATTTGCCATATTTCCAGAACAATTCAACTAATCTCCACCAGATTCCCACACCTACAGAAGACCACGTAAAGTTACANATTTGCCATATTTCCAGAACAATTCAACTAATCTCCACCAGATTCCCACACCTACAGAAGACCACGTAAAGTTACATGATTTAAATGGTGCCAGATAATTATTTTCAAAATGGCGGCTATATAAGTATTTTTATATTTCAGACATATCTATTTAACAATTTAACAAATTCAATCAGCCTTTTTATGAAGGCAGTATCTATTAGAAACAACTANTTCAGACATATCTATTTAACAATTTAACAAATTCAATCAGCCTTTTTATGAAGGCAGTATCTATTAGAAACAACTAGCAGAGATCTTTTTTTCAGGCAATTTTGTAAGGTAGTCCCGTTTAAGGAAATAATAATTTTATGCCATATCTCGGANGCAGAGATCTTTTTTTCAGGCAATTTTGTAAGGTAGTCCCGTTTAAGGAAATAATAATTTTATGCCATATCTCGGAGACCAATCAACCGATTGTACCAAATTTTTCACACAAGTAGCGTTATCGTAGGCCACGTAAATTGATGTGTTTTTAGTAGCTTAGACACTTATTTTCAAAATGATGGCCGTGTAAATAGTTCAGGTTAGTGAACCCTATCGTCCAAATCATTAGATTCATTATATCTTAAGTTTATGCTCCGAATCCTACCTCCGTGATGCAGTTGATTGCAAGCTAGCAAAATTTTATGAGTTTTTCTGAATTCGAATCCCGGGTAAGTCAATCATGTATTTTATTTGTTTCGGTACTACTTAACACGTTTCTGGATTCATCTGTAATGATAATGCTGCCAATGAGTCGTTAACGCCTACCTACCATATATGCTTTTAAGAACGTCACTTAAATTTATTTGCACCCATTTAGAAGAAATTAGGCTCATTATTTATCTGTAACTTCTTGTTTAGGCTTGGGAAACTGAAAAGTTATTTGTGAATTTCAATGTGTCAAGAGTACCTGAATCATTTGTTCTTACTACATTGTTAGCAGCAAACGGTGGCTGAAGTAGAGTTTGTGAACATACGTAATATTATCACGTGTAACTGTTAAGCTAAGTTGAGTAAAATCAAATACGCTAGAAAGAAGAATACAGGACAGCTGACTGGTTCACAAGAGCAGAATACGGTGCTGCTCTCAAGCGGCGCGGCGTGATGTCTCCACGGCCACGATCACTTTCAAACTAAACTCGCCGTAGCGCAAAAAGCAATCTTAAGAATTACAAAACAAATGTATTGTCACATCTTCAGTCTCTTCTTGCCACGCAGAGCTAATAACATTTTCTGAAGTGATAATAGTTCTCGCTTTAAAAAATATATTTTACTGGAAGCTGTATTGTTTTAATTTGGAACATTGCAAGGTAACAAATTAATAAGGGAGGCAAAGTTTGTATCGATAAAGGTAGATATTTAAAGGAAGGACTAAAATGTGATAACATGCTTGTTACCCGCAAGGTGACATAGTTTTCATTGCGACTACAAGTTGATTCTTGGGAAACATACAGTGCACAGCTGTCGCTTGCGTCGGTAAGCGACTGACTATGTCTGAGGGAATATGTGCTGAATATGGTTGTAAAAATTATTATTTCATAATTTAATATAATAACATATACAATATAATTATTTTATAATATGATATTATTATGTTATATTATTACAGCTCGAAGTCTTATTTTGATTTGTGCTGAATATGGTTGTAAATATTATTATTTCATAATATAATATGTATATAATATATATATTTTATAATTTAATATAATTATATTATATATTACAGTTTGAAGTCTTATTTCCGATTCCTGCTGAATATGGTTGTAAAAATTATTATTTCATAATATAATATAATTACATATATAATATAATTATTTTATAATATAATATTATTATATTATTACAGTTCTAAGTCTTATTTGCGATTTGTGCTGAATATGGTGTTAAAGTCATTAATTTTTTATACAATATAATAATATATANCAATATGATAATATATAATATTTTATTATATATAATACTTTCATTTTATAATGAAATACTGTTATATTATTAATGCTCGAAGTTTTATTTGCGATGTCCAAAGGACCTAAACATATATATATGTATATGTATAAATATGCACACACACTCAGTCATTTGACAAAAGTAAAGTAAAACCGAAATTATTTTGTTACTTTAGAGCTGCCGACAATGGATCCACGAATGCCAATAAGCAGATCTTAATGGTATATTTAGGATTCATGATCCTGAGTACATGTGTAAGATCTATCGAGTGTGTTCTATCCCTGCATGCTTCAGAAATTCCAGGTTGCCAAGTCAGAGGTAAAAGTATGATTCCGGAAAAATGCTTACTCTTCGGGAAGCATTAATAAACAACAATAATAACCATGGCACAGCAATCTCAAAAACATATTGCAAGATACCGTAACCAGAGAACTGCAAATCCTTCGTCGCTTTATTTATTGTACATGTCGATTTATAAATCATGTTTACATGATTACTAAAAGTGTTTGAAATCCGGTATTGGTAAATATATTTGTTAAGTGAACTGTCAAAAATGTGTAATACATATGAATTATATTCCAGTCTTCTGCGCCATTTTTTAACTACCTAATTATGGTTTTTTTACAAACATAACAACAGAGTTTCCATTCTCAGCACTTTACCTATTTTCTGAAATATTTTATTATTTTAATGAATAGAATAACTGTATTCACGTAAAGATAAGGTAATTGATATTGTATATGATACCAGTATATGATAGGGTCGTTATAATATGGCTGTATTTTGCTGTCTTAAAATAAATCAACTGTGATTTATGTTTATTAAATGTTTTTATTAATATGCCTCTCCAAATAAAAAACACAATAGAAAATTTTGGTACAAAATTTTTTTAACAGGGAATTTCCTTAAAATTTATTTTCGGAAGTGCAGTGGTGTCAATGTAACCTTACAATAATTACACATATATTATAAAATAAACCTGATTTATAAATAATATTAAAATAGGATACGTGAAACTGGATGATTAATATTTTCGCAACAATATGTATAAACTTAACAAAGCCATGGAATTTATTGCATCGTTGCATTTTTTATATGTGTTTCGCGCATTCATTACTTTCAGGAATCAACAGGCTGTTTAGTGAAAACTAAGAAACGTATCGCATCCTGGCTAAAAGTTTTTGAAAATGTGGTCTTTTCTCGAGATGTACCACGCGATAAACACAATTTATCTCTTGAAACAAAAATATTAATCACTTTGCCAAATTTTTACTGCAATTGTCTTTGAGAATTTGCAGCCAACTGCTTAACTAATTATTTTTAGAAGAAACTAGTCAAACTTCAGTAAATGTATTTACTTCGGCATGACTGTCAAAGAGACAGGAAATAACAATATTTTTTTCCAAAGGATCCCGCGTGTTAGTTTGTGTGCCATGGCGAGTTGTTCTGAGCGCGTGCAAGGCTGTGGTAACAAGGTGCGGTCTTCACTGCCGCCGCTAGGTGCCAGCACTGTCGCTCTTCGCACGTGCTGCTGTTTCGTTAGTATACAGATGTCACGTATTCTCCTTCTAGCTTATTTGGTNTCGCTCTTCGCACGTGCTGCTGTTTCGTTAGTATACAGATGTCACGTATTCTCCTTCTAGCTTATTTGGTCAAACTAAACAAGTACACCTCAATAGGCTATTGTTTGTTTCGCCAAATGGCTGTAATGACAAGAAATACGGCTGAACAACTTTCATTTGAGTCTGATCTGATACAGCTTTACTCAATAATTAAATAAATAATGGTGGGATTTTCAGTACAATTTACTATTCGCAGTTCAGTGAGTAGTATGCAATTAATTTTATAGAACACAATATTACTAAATTAAACATTTTTTTAGCAGTGCGTACCGTTTAAAGAAAGGTGTCATCTAACTGGTTGGCGTTTATTCTCAAATGATGAACATCCAAGTTAAACCAAAAACAGCTATTATAGCTGTGATAATGATTTGCGATCAAAGAAGCATTTCATCATCAAGTAGACTGATATTTATCCATAACATAATTTGTTGCACTTAGCATATTATTTATGCATCTGCAGCAGGACTGCCGTAGAGTGCGCGAGGAAGCATGACGCCCACCGGCACGGGTACAGTCAGGGTTACCACAGTTTCCAGATTGAGACCCTTCCGACAACTCGACACATGACGTCTGACCCAACTGATACGACCGAGGAATACTGTTGCAAAAAAGAACAGTTTTAAATACGATTTGTTATGTGCAGAAGTCAGTATTACTCATAGGTCAACATTTGTGAACATATTAAACAATATATTAGTTGCAACGGAANGTTATGTGCAGAAGTCAGTATTACTCATAGGTCAACATTTGTGAACATATTAAACAATATATTAGTTGCAACGGACTTTCTGATTTAATCGTCTTTCAAACAAACGTAACATCACACTCTGTTATAAAAGACAGTGTACACATCTCGGCAATCGCTTCTTCCACGAACTCACTTGTTGATGAATGCCATCTGTCGGCGTCGATTGCAACTACCTGAAGCCATTAGGTTAGTACATCAGAGAAAACGTACCTGTAATCGCGGAAATGGTAAATTACTGACACTGTTTATTATNAAGCCATTAGGTTAGTACATCAGAGAAAACGTACCTGTAATCGCGGAAATGGTAAATTACTGACACTGTTTATTATTATTTAGTTCATTTTCGAAGAAGTCTGAGGTACGGAGTACATGAAGTTCCGTCCTATGTCCATACGGGATAACTCGTTCAGCCCCAGGATACGGGAAATCCAGTTCAATACGGTTCAGTTGGGTGAGTGAGTGAGTGAAGATATTTGGGCGGCTCTTAACATCGAGGTCTAGAGAGCCGATGAGGACGAAGTGAGTTGAGTATGGTGTAGTGCCGGAATGAAAAAAAGGGGGAGGGGTGGAACAGGAGATCCCCGAGGAAACCCGCCACCCAGCGGCATTGTCCTGCACGATTCCCACATGTGAAAATACGGAAGCGTCTCCGCTGGGATAAAGCCTTGTTCGCCTATGTGGGAGGCGAGCATGATAAACACTGCACTGCCGCGACCTCTACGAGATAGTTGGCAACCCTCGCTTTCTACACTGGGCCACATTATGAACTGGAACCGTCACATGTAGCATGTTTGATGCGAAACATCTACATGCGCTTGTGAACAGGAGAGCATCTAATTGNGAACTGGAACCGTCACATGTAGCATGTTTGATGCGAAACATCTACATGCGCTTGTGAACAGGAGAGCATCTAATTCGCTGTCGTATTTCACTCACGTCACTTCATCTTTTTCCTTGCTCGCTCATAACTTGCCAGCTCTACCGACGAATTTCTATTAATAGCACGCTTTGTTGAAGGTGTTGATAGCTTTACGAGTTTAACAGAAGTAGTCATACTTGTGGGTAGAGCTTGTAAGTTCATAATGCCCAGTAACNGCTTTACGAGTTTAACAGAAGTAGTCATACTTGTGGGTAGAGCTTGTAAGTTCATAATGCCCAGTAACGTATTATTACTTATTATAAAGTATTATAAAACTAAGCGGATTAATTCGGCAGATAAAAATACTTTGCAGGATAAATATTACATTTAGTATTGCTTGCTTACGAGAATAAACAAACGAAATTCAGCAGGTATAAATGGGAATGTAAAACTTAGTGCATACTAATAAATGGTTACCAGTATGGTGTATGNAAACGAAATTCAGCAGGTATAAATGGGAATGTAAAACTTAGTGCATACTAATAAATGGTTACCAGTATGGTGTATGGGCATTGAACTGAACGTGTCCAAAGCGAGTAACTGATATCTACTATTCCAGGAGCATCAGTTATGTCGGTCCCTGAGGTCCTGCTCACCGTTGACCGGTCACTATCACTGTGCTCTGCAACTTGTCATTATTCCCTGGTCATCAGTTACTGGGGCGACAACTTAATTTTTTTCCTAATAAAATATATTCTAATGTGAAAAATGATCTAGAGACAATCGTGTCCATTTGTGGTTACAAAAATACAAAAATAATTTTAGTTCAGGGAAAATTATTGTTGCTGGTCTTTGCGAATTCTTTCAAACTACTGTCAACCTTTCCAGTCACAACGAAAATGCATAATTTTAGGCGTTGCAACGAACAGATACAACACTTTAGAATCGAAACAGTTTAAGTTGTTCCAAAACCGGGAATTTTAATGCAGATCTGTTTGAACTGCTCCACTTGAACCAGTAAAATTACACTGATCATTTTAGTTACTTNCCGGGAATTTTAATGCAGATCTGTTTGAACTGCTCCACTTGAACCAGTAAAATTACACTGATCATTTTAGTTACTTATATTCACTGATAAGACAGTGATTTCAAATGATTCTTAGTGAAATGCATTGGCCAGGCAGTAAAACATCAGTGTAGNATATTCACTGATAAGACAGTGATTTCAAATGATTCTTAGTGAAATGCATTGGCCAGGCAGTAAAACATCAGTGTAGTCCACTGGTTCACCAGTAACAACTCATTAACCGAAGATTTTTGTCTAAAATAGCTCCACCTATTGTAATCACTGGTTTAGATTTAGAGTGAACTATCAGTGAATCACTTTGCCGTACACCAGAGTCAATGAAAATGTGTTTGTGTTTGATGCCAATAGCAGTAACTGTTTATGAGACAATAAACAACAGTCTCAAAAACGATTGAGGTCTCCTACTTGTGAAGGATTTACCTCATTAGATGTTATTTTTCTACTTTGTACAGCAAAGATATCACTTAAATTTACTTCCTGTGCACATGGCTGCCCACAGAGGACGACAAATGAGACAATTTACAGCAGGTCCCCATATCTCACTGTCGTACGAAGATGCAAAACCCCACTGTTCATAAAACATTGTGTGGAATTAATAACTCAATTATGAATAGCATTAGACAGTGTACGGGTGCCCGCAGTTCGTTTAAAACGAGAAACTCAGTGGATTGACTTAGTCGTGTACAGTGCAGTAAGCCACAGACCAGTGCTATCTAAAGTAACTTGTTATCACGTTCCGTACTGTCCGACTGCATACTGCACGCTATATGAAGTCACTTGTTATCACGTTCCGTACAGTCCGATCGCATACTGCAAGCTCTCTGAAATCACATGCTATCACATTCCGTACGGTCCAACTCCATGCTGCATGCTATCTGAAGTCACTTGCTATCACATTCCATACAGTCCGACTTATACTGCACGCTATCTGAACTCACTTGTTATAACGTTTCGTACGGTCCGACTACATACTGCATGCTATCCGAAGTCACTTGCTATCATGTTCCATACGGTCCGACTGCATAATGCATGCTATCTGAAGTCACTTGTTATCACATTTCGTACAGTCCGACTTCATACTGCACGCGATCTGAAGTCACTTTTTATCATGTTCCGTATGGTCCGACCCCATACTGCACACTCTCTGAAGTCACTTGCTATCACGTTTAATACTGTCCGACTGCATACTGTACGCTATTTGAAGTCACATGCTATCACATTCCGTACGGTCCGACTTCATACTGCACGCTATTTAAAGTCACTTGTTATCACTTTCCGTATGTTCCGACCACATACTGCACACTCTCTGAAGTCACTTGCTATCACGTTCCGTACAGTCCGACTTCATACTGCACGCTATCTGAAGTCACTTGTTATCACGTTCCGTATGGTCCGATCTTATACTGTAAGCTCTCTGAAGTCACTTGCTATCACATTCCGTACAGCCCGACTGCATACTGTACGCTATCTGAAGTCACTTGCAATCACATTCCGTACAGTCCGAATTCATACTGCACGCTATCTGAAGTCACTTGTTATCACGTTTCGTACCGTCCGAATACATACTTCATGCTATCTGAAGTCACTTGTTATCATGTTCCGTACGGTCCAACTGCATACTGCATGCTATCTGAAGTCACTTGTTATCACGTTCGGTACAGTCCGACTGCATACTGTACGCTATCTGAAGTCACTTGCTATCACATTCCGTACGGCCCGACTTCATACTGCATGCTATCTGAAGTCACTTGTTATCACGTTTCGTATGGTCCGACTACATAATGCATGCTATCCGAAGTCACTTGCTATCATGTTCCATACGGTCCGACTGCATAATGCATGCTATCTGAAGTCACTTGTTATCATGTTCCGTACGGTCCAACTGCGTACTGCACGCTATCTGAAGTCACTTGTTATCTAGTTCCGTACAGTCCGACTGCATACTGCATGCTATATGAAATCACTTGTTATCACTTTCTGTATGTTCCGACTACATATTGCATACTATCTGAAGTCACTTGTTATCACATTCCGTACAGTCCGACTGCATACTGTACGCTATCTGAAGTCACTTGCTATCACATTCTGCACGGTCCGACTTCATACTGCATGCTATCTGAAGTCACTGGTATCACGTTTCGTATGTTCAGACCGCATACAGCACGCTATCTGAAGTCACTTGTTATCACGTTTCGTACGGTCCGGCTACATACTGCTCGCTATCTGAAGTAACTTTCTATCATGTTCCGTACAGTCCGACTGCATAATGTACGCTATCTGAAGTCACTTGCTATCACATTTCGTACAGTCCGACTTCATACTGCACGCGATCTGAAGTCACTTGCTATCACATTCTGCACGGTCCGACTTCATACTGCATGCTATTTGAAGTCACTGGTATCACGTTTCGTATGTTCAGACCGCATACAGCACGCTATCTGAAGTCACTTGTTATCACGTTTCGTACGGTCCGGCTACATACTGCTCGCTATCTGAAGTAACTTTCTATCATGTTCCGTACAGTCCGACTGCATAATGTACGCTATCTGAAGTCACTTGCTATCACATTTCGTACAGTCCGACTTCATACTGCACGCGATCTGAAGTCACTTTTTATCATGTTCCGTATGGTCCGACCCCATACTGCACACTCTCTGAAGTCACTTGCTATCACGTTTAATACTGTCCGACTGCATACTGTACGCTATTTGAAGTCACATGCTATCACATTCCGTACGGTCCGACTTCATACTGCACGCTATTTAAAGTCACTTGTTATCACTTTCCGTATGTTCCGACCACATACTGCACACTCTCTGAAGTCACTTGCTATCACGTTCCGTACAGTCCGACTTCATACTGCACGCTATCTGAAGTCACTTGTTATCACGTTCCGTATGGTCCGATCTTATACTGTAAGCTCTCTGAAGTCACTTGCTATCACATTCCGTACAGCCCGACTGCATACTGTACGCTATCTGAAGTCACTTGCAATCACATTCCGTACAGTCCGAATTCATACTGCACGCTATCTGAAGTCACTTGTTATCACGTTTCGTACCGTCCGAATACATACTTCATGCTATCTGAAGTCACTTGTTATCATGTTCCGTACGGTCCAACTGCATACTGCATGCTATCTGAAGTCACTTGTTATCACGTTCGGTACAGTCCGACTGCATACTGTACGCTATCTGAAGTCACTTGCTATCACATTCCGTACGGCCCGACTTCATACTGCATGCTATCTGAAGTCACTTGTTATCACGTTTCGTATGGTCCGACTACATAATGCATGCTATCCGAAGTCACTTGCTATCATGTTCCATATGGTCCGACTGCATACTGCACTCTATCTGAAGTCACTTGTTATCATGTTCCGTACGGTCCAACTGCATACTGTGTGCTATCTGAAGTCACTTGTTATCACGTTCCGTACAGTCCGACCGTATACTGCACGTGATCTTAAGTCACTTGTTATCACTTTCCGTATATTCCGACTACTTACTGCACGCTATCTGAAGTCTCTTGCTATCACATTGCATACGGTCAGACTGCATACTGCACGCGATCTGAAGTCACTTGTTATCACGTTCGGTACAGTCCGACTGCATACTGTACGCTATCTGAAGTCACTTGCAATCACATTCCGTATGTTCCGACCGCATACTGCACGCTATCTGAAGTCACTTGTTATCATGTTTTGTACGGTCCGACTACATACTGCATGCTATCCAAAGTCACTTGCTATCATGTTCTATACGGTCTGACTGCATACTGCATGCTATCTGAAGTCACTTGCTATAATGTTCCTTACGGTCTGACTTCATACTGCACTTGATCTGATGTCGCTTGTTATACAGTTTCGTACGGTCCGACCACATACTGTACGCTTTCTGAAGTCACTTGTTATCACGTTCCGTACGGTCCGACTGCATACTTTACGATATCTGAAGTCTCCTGTTATCACGTTCCGTACGGTCCGACTGCATTCTGCACGCGATCTGAAGTCATGTGTTATCACGTTCCGTACGGTCCGACTGCATATCGCATGCTATCCGAAGACACTTGTTATCACATTCCGTGCAATCCGACTGCATACTGCACGCAGGATATGTGAGTCTCATCACAATGTTACGAAGGGCACTGGACAAGAAGAGACGGCTGTTAGGGTTGACTTCCAATTTCGAAACATATAAGCTACCTTCGAGCTGAACAGCTGTGCTCATCTCATCGCTGTCTTTGGTTAATGACATTACCACCAGTTGACAAGCATTCGTTAATCGCGCCGTTTACATTTATTTGATCATTTCTGAGGTCTTTCCTTCTCATTACAGAATAAACTTTAGCAAAGCACTTCCCATTTTTACGAACAATTTATTATCAGTGAAAATGTAGGTGTGTAGTTCTTCGCGATCGTCAAATGTGAACAGGGCACTACTTTTCTTAGAAAAAGTCAATATTTATTAGCTTACCAGCAAATGATAAACATATTTTCAAACAACATTTTTTTTATCAGTAACGTAGAATAAAAATGTAGGTAATATTCTGAGTAAGTATATAATGTCGCTTCAAATACGGGGCTAGAAAAATGGTTTTGAAATACGCCCCCAATATCTCCCGAGCTGCCCTCTTTCCGTATGTAGGAAGCTGTGACTGAAAGAGCAAAACACTAGCAGGGTCTGTATCCGTGGGCTTTTGTTTCCAAGAACAAAGGCAGTTTCAAAGCAGTCTTTCTCCCGCCGTGCTCCGGTTTATCCCTCAGAGTGTTCGTTACGTCGACGGANACAAAGGCAGTTTCAAAGCAGTCTTTCTCCCGCCGTGCTCCGGTTTATCCCTCAGAGTGTTCGTTACGTCGACGGACTGCGAATCCGCGGACGTCTGTCTCAACGAGCGAGCCCAGAGGAGCTCGTCGTGCGGAGAAGGAAGGAAGCCGCGGGATGCAGGATGTGATCCTGTTTTGCCAATTTGGAGGCGGGCATTTCTTGCCCGGGGTAGTCAGGCCAATATCTCCCGCCACTGTCCGCCTTTCACAGCCGCATCCGGCCGCCGGGAACGATCCTACACCGTCAAAACACACACCTCGCTGCCACAATAAATACTTTTTCTCAGAGTGTATCTGCACGTGTCTTTCCACGTCTGTTTGTGTTCTTCGTGTGGTGAGTGAATGAGCGAGGAGATATGAGTGGCTCCTGACAGCGAGGTTTTGAGAGCCGATGAGGGTGAAGCGAGGTGAGTATGGAATTGTGTCGGAATGCAAGGATGGAGGAAACTGGATATCACCGAAAAAAAAACCGCCGAACAGCGGCATCGTCCGGCACGATTCCTACATGCGAAAATCCGGGGGTGACCCCGCCGGGAACCTCACCCGGTTCGCCTGGGTGGGAGGCGAGTAACCTTACTACTACGCAACTTTGGTCCCTCCTCACGTCGTGAAAGGATAAAAGGCAGTTGTATGTCTCCCTGGTGTCTCTGTGTAACTGAGGAGGTTTTGTACGTTCGAGACCCAGAAGCGAGGGAGCCATACGGGCGAAGCTAACACGGGAGCCTAGCGCCCCATCGCCCCTACGCGATAGACGCTGAACTGGACTAGAAACGTTTCCGCTGTCGTGCTGCAGTTTGCGAATTACATCCGTTAAAGCGGGACTTCATTACACGCGATAAGGCCCGTGGATCTGACTGCAGACGCTCAGTCGTACTTTTCTCCTACCTCTCAATGAAACTGCGTAGGCTGACTTCCAAAATACGGTTTTTTTNTGCAGACGCTCAGTCGTACTTTTCTCCTACCTCTCAATGAAACTGCGTAGGCTGACTTCCAAAATACGGTTTTTTTTTTACCTTTCAGCGTTTTTCCTTCTTGAATATTCTTAACGTGATAAAGGCAAAATCACGTAGCATTAAATTATTGGTTTTTTTTTTTTTCCGCTTATTCTGGCAAAAAGTGGTATACCTATAACATTTATTTACGGGGACACGCTTAAACGCTCAAACGATTTAACAGCAAATATTTTAGTACAGATTTCTCTTAATACGTTTACCTTGTAGACCACGTATCGCTAGTTCGATCCCCGACAGACATATGGTACACACGTGTGTACTCCGCCCCACCCACTTAATATTTAAAGCGAAAGAAGTTAAAAACACAACATTTCGTTTCAATACATTCTCTTTTGTCTGCAAAGATCTAAGCCGTGATATAAATAAGTCATAAGATAATAAAATGAAGGAATTGCTTCATAGGTTCGAAGAATGTTTAGGTTGGAACTATTTTCATTACGAACCTTTTTGTGTAGTCGAATAATTGTACTGGATTAGAATAAAGATTGTAAAGTTTTGGACAACTTGATAGCTCAAGTTGACTGTAAACGACTTGCTGGTCACACGAGGAGGAAACTAGCAGGACCCCGTTGTTGATCAGAAGACGACACAGACACGTCACGGTGTGTTGTGTCCTCTGGCTGGCTGCGCGAGGCACTGGGAACCGACCCTGTGTCTCATTGGCTACTGCGTGCTGCAGTAGCCAATGAGACACAGGGTCGGCAGCGCAGCTGCGGCNCTGTGCGGCAGCACAGCTACTGCGTGCTGCAGTAGCTGTGCTGCCGCCTTGCAAGGCGCTGTTTGGCGAGCGGCGTTCTAACATTCCGCCAGCCAGTAACGCCATTTTGCTAGCGCGTGCGGCTGAAGTTCGCGGTACAAGCGGATCTCTAACTTATGTTATCTTAACTATTCTGTGAGCGAACTGTCTTTATTTAAAAACGGTATAGTAAAGATAATAAATGCACAGAAGATACTTCAATTTGTTCATTAATATACTATCTGATGATACATAAATTAAATTTATCTGTTTACATGTGTGTAGTGATATTATTTTCCTTGTCACGAAAATGATATTATATTTTACACTTTAACTTCAGTACGAAAGCGTAAAAATAAAACTTTGTTTATTTTGGAAAACAGCTATAGTTNAGCGGATCTCTAACTTATGTTATCTTAACTATTCTGTGAGCGAACTGTCTTTATTTAAAAACGGTATAGTAAAGACAATAAATGCACAGAAGATACTTCAATTTGTTCATTAATATACTATCTGATGATACATAAATTAAATTTATCTGTTTACATGTGTGTAGTGATATTATTTTCCTTGTCACGAAAATGAAATTATATTTTACACTTTAACTTCAGTACGAAAGCGTAAAAATAAAACTTTGTTTATTTTGGAAAACAGCTATAGTTATTTTAGCAAATAGCCAGTAAACTCTGTCCCCCCCCTCCCCATATGCTTTCACCACGCTACAAATACAAATCAGTGATGTCAATCAATGTAATACTAGTCATTGAACGTCAGTTGAGAGACTGTAATAGACTCTCCAGTCCGTAGACTGAATATGGAATAAAGTGATCTCACTGTATTCTCCGTGTCACAATGCTGAACCGCTTTGCTACCGACGCGACTATCGCAAACGATGTGGAAAGGATATGAGGTTAGAACACGGTTTAGTTAACAAGTGTTGAGGTGAGAAAGCACTGATTAGTAAGCAAGTATTGAGGTGAGAAAACAGTTTAGTGAACAAGTATTGAAGTGAGAACACTGTTTAATAAACAGGTATTGAGCTGAGAACACTGTTTAGAAAAGAAGTATTGAGGTGAGAACACTGTTTGGTAAGGAAGTATTGAGGTGAGAACACTGTTTAGTGAACAAATACTATCATATGTGTGTGTACTTCCTCTAACTATTTTGTAATGCATTTTGATTAAATTGAACTTTTTTGAGAAATTAAGTAATAAACAAACAAATTCGTTATTGTTGACCATGTGACTTTTACAATTTTGTTTGTGTGGGGTAGGTCAGTGTCGGTTACATACGCAGAAGACGAAGAATCGGTTTACCCCATCTTTAGTCTATGGTCCAATCAGTCGAATGAAGGATAAATCAGTGATACGATATTCATGCGACATAAGAAGTGATTTTACTTTTTCTCTTTCACTCTTGCTTGAGATGGAGGCTTTGGTAAAATGGTAAAGAATAGCAATATTTTCGCTAAGTAAAAATATTTCATGCATATGTAATAAACGTGTATAATCCATTCAAACAGCTTTGGCAATTGTAAACCTAACCTTTTCACATGTATGCGCAATTTCACACGACCGTGAAGCACCCATTAAATCCGTAAAAGTTGGTCACCGTAACAATTAGTAAGCGGCAACTGGTGTCAAGTCGAACCATTTCTCCAGATCGTCGCTTATTTGACTCCAGTTTTATTATTTGAAATGTACAGTGTACTTAATTCGTAGTCTTACAGTATTATCATGAATCAAGAACAGTCTGTAAAATATAGACATGTTAAAAAAATAAGCGCAATTATAATGAATAAACACACGCAATTTACTTACTGTTCTTTATAGTAACTTATCATTAGGGATGAGAACAATTTACCGGCTCGGTTACCTCTGAACTGTACTTCACAGGCATCGCTTTG
>NQII01000262.1:0-10764 GCA_002778355.1 Clitarchus hookeri
GGCTCTCTACGGAATGTCAACAAGGGCCCGGTGTCGGCGCCACGATCAGGAGGAAGCAGCGTGTGCCAGACCTCGACCGCGCCGTGCCAGATCGGCCCGTCCAACCCCGGCACACCAGTTCAGAACCACTACACGGTGGACGAGGCGTACGCGGCCGTGGGGGAGGCGCTGTACGCAGAGCTCGACAGGGAGTCCGCCCACAGCCCAGCCTACCAGAACACGGGGATGTTGCCGAGCCTGAACCTCGGCCTGGAGCGGCAGAGGAGCCCCCCGAGCAGTGCTTAAATGAGCCTAGACAGCACAGGCCTGTCCTGGATGCTTCGATAACCGTACGCGCATGTGCCCAGTGCTGGTTGGGTGGGAGGGGATGCGGTGCAACGCAGGACGCAATCCACTCGGCTAGCCGCGATAACAGAGACGACCTCTGTACCTTCGGACTATGTGTGACTGTTCAGATTAGTTGAACGATATTGCCTTTTGATACGTGCTTGAAGAAGGTAGGTATATGTTATTTTATTGGTGTCATATACCAGAGTAATTAACCGAAATAAAAACTATGTNGGACTATGTGTGACTGTTCAGATTAGTTGAACGATATTGCCTTTTGATACGTGCTTGAAGAAGGTAGGTATATGTAATTTTATTGGTGTCATATACCAGAGTAATCAACCGAAATAAAAACTATGTATTGTTTTTCAAATAAAGTGTGTGATTTGTTCTATACGCAGGACTATCTGGCCATGTTTATATTCATGCGAACTTTATGAAGCCATGTCAACATACATTTGCCCTCTTCTACGCTATAAAGTGCGGTGTTATAGCTTCTCAACTGACCTAAAAATTTAAAATACAACCCCACAAATGTACACTGAAGAGCCAAAAAAAACTGGTACACCTACCTAACATCGTGTAGCCCCCCCCCCCTACGAGCACGCAGAAGTGCCACAAGACAACGTGGAATGGACTCGACTAATGTCTGATGGTATGCAGGAGGCAATTCACACCATAAATCCTGCAAGGCAGTCCACAAATACAATCTGCAATTTGAGAAAGGGTTGCACGTCTGTCACGTTTAATGATTCTCGTCAGCCGTCGTTGTCCCGTTCTTTCACGATCTTTTTCCGGCCGCAGCTATGTCGAAGATGTGAGATTTTACCGGATTCCTGATATTTACGGTACACTCGTGAAATGGTCGTATGCAAAAACCCAAATGTTATCGCTACCTCGGAGATGCTATGTCCCATCTCTCGTGCGCCGACTATAACACCACGTTCAAACTCACTTAAATCTTGATAACCTGCCATTGTAGTAGCAGTAACCGATCTAGCTGCCAACCGCATCGCGTTACTCTGATTGGTTCCATACCTCTGTTATCTGCATACGCACGCCTATGCCAGTTTTTTTTGGCTCTTCAGTGTACAATAAAATGTTTTCTAAAATGGTTTACCAAGACCAATGTTACAAACTTAAAGGTGTGCTAGAAGATGTGGAAAGCATAACCTTTTATCAGGCAACTTCTGGCATTGTCTAGGCAATGCTGTTGTAAGTCACACAAGAAAGAAAACACTACGAATATTGGGGCCGCGGTGGCTGAGCGGTTACCCTGCTCGCCTCCCACCAAGGCGAACCGGATTCAATCCCCGGCCGGGTTACCGGACTTTCGCATGTGAGAATCGTACCGGACGATGCCGCTGATCGGCGGGCTATCTCGGGGATCTTCCCCACACACCCCCCCTTCATTCCGGCGGTGCTCCATACTCACCTCAATCACCCCCACCGGCTCTCAAAACTTCGCTGTTGTTCAAAATACTTTGCCCTATTTTATTGTTTCATTTTATTTGTGAAGCATTGACGAGCTTACGTTTGCACACATCGAGAATTTTCCAGGGGTGGATATCTCAGAGTAACCTATATACACTAAACTTAAAAATATAGGTTACTCTAAGATAACGTATATGCGCGGAAGTAGCGCCTTGCTTTCGGATANCAAAATACTTTGCCCTATTTTATTGTTTCATTTTATTTGTGACGAGTTTACGTTTGCACACATCGAGAATTTTCCAGGGGCGGATATCTCAGAGTAACCTATATACTGATTTGAATTTTTATATCCAATGAGATTCTATTGCATATACGCGGGAAGTAGCGCCTTGCTTTCGGATACAATAGATGGACCATAACTAATACCCTTGACACAGTTATTCTGTGTAGTAAGGATTGACAGAAGTTTGTAAATTTATTTTTAAGTCAATTTTGTTTTAAAATTTTGAGAAACTTTTATTTTTTATGTATGTACTTCATAAGCATAACTAATAACCCAAATATCATTCAAATGTGAAACATGAAGGTTCAGACCCCTGGTTGATTTGACATGGTATGACCCAGCAGCCTAACCACTACACCACCACCCCCTCCAATAGGGAAAAAAGTTTGCCGCCAGCGCGTTCTCTTGCAATACGCTGTCTAAACCGTTAAAGATGGAACAATATCATGTAGTAAAGAATTGTGTAGAATAAAAAGACTCACAAATTACCTAATGATATTATCAGCAGATCGTGACGTCTTGCTGGCTAGACCTGTTTAATTAAAGTAATATGTAGTTAAATAGTAAAAATGTTAAGCTTGTGTTATTCAAAATATATAGTAGCTTTTCAATTAAAAAACGATAGTGTTACTGACTACTGGAATGATACAAATAATAATAAATAAAGTACCTGAATTTCTTTTATTGTCATGCATTGGTGCGACTAGTAACTGAGTGGAACAGAGTATAGTGGTCGCTAGTGTTCTAGTGGAAATACGTGTTCCGCTCCTGTGGTGCGACATAAAGGATCGGCTGCTGCAAATACATAGCGCCGCTCATACGGTAGTCTTTGCACAGAGCTGCGNCTGTGGTGCGACATAAAGGATCGGCTGCTGCAAATACATAGCGCCGCTCATACGGTAGTCTTTGCACAGAGCTGCCAAACAATATCTAAATTCCATTGATATTTAAGGTTTTTCGGGTGAAGTTTCCAAACACTTCACTAGAAGATTAGCTACGCCAAACAACTTTTATCGACCTGCACTTTTGAAATTAGCTCCAAGGACTAGCACATCCTGCGTCAACAACCGATTTCTCAATAGGACTGTTTATAGAGGGAACAGCAACTCTGACTATATCTAGTTATTAAAAAAATAATAATTTATGTTATGATGCAAAAAACTAAATTCTTGACAAACATCAACTTTCGCTCCCATGCAAGTACAAAAGCATTATTCATGATTCATCNAAAAACTAAATTCTTGACAAACATCAACTTTCGCTCCCATGCAAGTACAAAAGCATTATTCATGATTCATCGCACAGCTGCTACCTGATTTATAATTCTAATCAAACAATGATGGAACACACACATCATTCGACAGGCATGACGAGGAACAAGGACAGCACTCTTTGTAAACGAATGTAATCTCAACACCATTCAAAGATCTGTCAAAATCTCCATGCCCCCCGACACACTATCTTTAAAGGAATACTTGACATCGTCATTGAGATTTGTCAATTTAATCAACACTACTACAATCGGGGACTACACATAGAAACAGTTTAACTAACGAGTACATCATGGCAAAAAAATTTATCCAATGGGTACTTTGTACATAAAAGGGAAAAAATCTATACCAGAATTATACATTTGAGTGAACTGAAAAAAAATGTGGAAATCTCTCGCACATTGTTGAGATATNATCTCAACACCATTCAAAGATCTGTCAAAATCTCCATGCCCCCCGACACACTATCTTTAAAGGAATACTTGACATTGTCATTGAGATTTGTCAATTTAATCAACACTACTACAATCGGGGACTACACATAGAAACAGTTTAACTAACGAGTACATCATGGCAAAAAAATTTATCCAATGGGTACTTTGTACATAAAAGGGAAAATATCTATACCAGAATTATACATTTGAGTGAACTGAAAAAAATGTGGAAATCTCTCGCACATTGTTGAGATATCTTCAATCATCAATGAACTGGAGAATCGTGGCTATATANATCCAATGGGTACTTTGTACATAAAAGGGAAAAAATCTATACCAGAATTATACATTTGAGTGAACTGAAAAAAAAATGTGGAAATCTCTCGCACATTGTTGAGATATCTTCAATCATCAATGAACTGGAGAATCGTGGCTATATAAGAAGAGACTGTTGGCTACTATCAATGATTTGCAAACATCGGAGAAATGTAAACATCGAATCTACAAAATAATTCGAAAGATAGAATGAATATAATCATACTAATATTATAAATCAAAAGTCAGTATGCGCGTGTTTGTGTATGTTTGTTACCTCTCAGCTCCATAACAGCTGAACAGTTTTTTATGAAATTTGGTATGTAGGTACTTTAGGTCCTGCAATATGACATAGGATACTTTTTATCCCTGAAAATTGTACGGTCCCGGAGGAATAGCAAAACGTAATTCTGCAATGGCTGGGAACGTCACGTTTTATAAAAAAAGGAGACCACAGTCTCAAATAGAGGCCGCCCATGGACCTCTCAAATGGCTTAACGACTGCTATCAATCAATAACAACCGGGACTGAATATTTAACGTGCCCTCCGAAGCCTGGAAGCGCTCAGATGTTATGCCACCAAACGGTCACCCATCCAAATGTGTGCCGCTGGGAATGTTGCTTAACTTTGGTGATCGATTAAGATCCCTCAGCCAAGATCAAAAAGTAGTACCTAGGTACACTTATTTCTAAAGCTACAACTTGATGAAAGTCGCGTTTTGATTTTCATACATCGACGCTGCAAAGCAGAAATGTGGTAACTACGCGAACGTTGTACAAATACACTCCAAAACCAATACCCTACTTCTTGGCTATCGGGAAATATATTTCCTTTCTTTCCGGTTGCCGTAATCAGTTAAAAACCTACGCCAAATAGTATAATTTTATAATTCTGTTTTTACATAAATGAATTGTCTGTTCCCAATTTATTTATTAGTTTATCACTGTCAAACACTCAATTGAAGCTGGGCTGGTTCGCTAGTAAGTAAATAACTGTATTAAGTCTTACTTAGTTTGTTTACAATCGGCCGAGTTCTATATGGCAAACAATTGAAGAGAGAAATATTTTTGAGGAATGTTATGCAACAGGTAGGTTGACATGATCATTTAAGTAAATATAGTTTATTTGTCACCTTTTGTGCACCTCCTGCTTCAATTCACTGTATGGAAATTTATTGCAAGCTGTCATAACTCTGGCGCATGTCTGAACACAAAAATTCCACATGGTCCTTTTAGGAAAGTGACTGGGGATGCCTGACTTAGTTTGTTTAAATTAATTCTAGGGAGTTAACAATTAAGTGTCAAATGTCAAAAATTATGTGTTTGGCAAATTATTTTTAATATATTACAAAAAGAAATTGTTTATTAACATTTGCATTATATAAAACTTTAAAACATGGGTCATAAAGATGAGGTATTATTAATTAATTTCAAAAATAAAATGTAATGGGTAGGAGTTGACATCATCCAAATACAGAGAAAATCCTTTTTATAACTTTTCAAGACAAGGTAAAAAAACCAGTAAATTGAGGGAAAACAGTCAAATTAATCGATGTTACCTTGTGTCTATTATTCTTTGTTCTATTCTTTAATAAATACTTCTTATAGGTAAAATGCATATATATTAGAAATGTTTATACTATGTCACGTTTTATTTTAATAATTACAACTTAACATGGAAGACTTAACTTCAAAACTTCTGCAATCTTCTTTTTGTATATGCACCACAAGCAACTTGAACAGATTGTAAACCCAACTATTTAGATATTACGAATAGTAAAACCTTCACTGACTAACCATAAAGCAGATATACAGATTTTTAACACTTGCAGAGGCAGTAAGATTCAACTATTGCTGCCATCTTGCTTTCTTCATATTTATTGTACTCTGATTGCGGTCCCAATCACGGCAGACACTGCTCCAAGTTGCAGTAGCATGAAGAATCATGAACTCGTTACTATATGTGGTGTTGACAACTGCATCAACGTTGTTTTGTACATGAAGTAAACTGAGCGATAACATTTCTTTCACATTATACGCGGGAAAACAATGCATTAAATATAAAGGGGAATAAACAGGACCTGCAAAAAACAAGGAAAATAACAGGAAAAAAGAGTTCTACTGTAACGTGATAAAAGAACTAATTCCTCTGATATGAGCATCAACCGTTCATCACATTCATCACCAAATCTTCATAGGTACAGAAGCTTACAAGCAGCATTGTTTGAACTTCCATGGGAGTATCCACATTACAGTTCACACCAGACAGGATACAAAGTTATCAACGCTTCTCAGAAGAGTGGGTATGGATGTGTGTCTCCACATTAATCATAGCGCTAAAGAAAACACAACATAACGAACACGACACCTGCTTCTCACCAACGCGTATCCTCGTGTGTGTACTGACCTCAACCTTACAAGAGAACTTGGAAATTATGAAAACCATAAAGCCTTCCTAGTGTGTTTACTGATGTGCACTGTCATATTACTCAAGGATGAAGCATGCATAACAAATTGCACATATGAATTGTTTATCAGCTGTGCGTTTTCTAAAGTGCGAGCCTAAACATGGCGTACAATGAAACTTAGCAGAACATAAGGAATAGATAAAACGTTTTTCACCAGTGTGTATTCTTATGCATATCAAAATAACACTCTTATAGTTAGTTCACAATTTCTTTGGCTGTTTTGATACAAACCTTAAAAAATCACCCTAGGAGTAACATGTCACCCTATTTTTTAAAAAACTTGTATACCACAAATATATAAAACTGTGATTAACTTTAAAGCATTATATTATTGAACAAATGAGACTTTAACTTAGTACATATCTTCTATAACTTGTACTGTTTATTTCATATTCAACACAAATCAAAAAGAGAGCGAGAGAGCAGCAATGCGAAGGCAACAGTTAGTAAGAAATAGTTCACAGTTAAAATATTGTTTTAGTCTAGTTTTTTGGGTATGCTATTTGTAAATGAAACATTGCCTATTGAAATATTGAAGTTTATTGGTAGCACTGCTAGAAACATATTTACAATACAACATTGTTACAATAAGATACGGCGGCAATAGGCTGCTAGGCTACTGATTACACTATACAAAGTAGACAGAATACACAAGTACTCGCAGAGCGGCACTTGCAGTTACACACACAAACAAATTTTTCACGCGGACACGCAACATCTCACTGGCTAGGCCAGCTTCATCAGCGGTGGCACGTTGCAGTCTCTTGAGTCGTGGTTCGCAAACAGTGAACCTAGCGGACAGCAGGCAAACTAGGGCGAGGCGGGAAGTTCGAAATGTGGTGGAGGGGTTATCTGATGTGTAAGGCAGGTGTCCGTCTGGATTTGGTGATGTATTGGTGGGCTAGTTCCCAGCGACTAAGTTCTGCACTATTATTATTATTAGAACGAGGTAAGGCCCTCACCACACTGGTTGTGTAACAGGAGTCAAAGTTCTGGTTGTGAGATGCTGCATGTACTGCAACTGACTTCTCCTCCACATTTACAATTGCCCCAGCTATGGTTTGTTAGGCGTCTGCTCTATAGGCCATTGATTTTCTAATGTCTGGTGGTAAGGCCAATGTACTCTGCATAGCAGTGAACACACTCTAGCTGGTAAATAGGATATTCTGTTGCACAGTTGTAGCTGCCCTGGATGGGATAAGTCTGATTGGTGAGCCTGCTGTTGAAGGAGGTGGAAGACGCTTATAGCACAAGAGCTGCAACGTGGGCTATTGCAAGGTTGAGACCCCCTGGGGGTAGCTATATTGCTGATTGTGGAACTGGGTGGCAATATGGGTAGCACCAGTTTGTTGCGAGGGTTGAGGAGTCGTATGAAGACCAATCTGGTTGGTTTGGAGAACAAACTTTGAGTGAGACGTGATGAGGCCAGAATTGTGTCCATAGTTGAGAATGGTTCTGTGTTTGTCCATGTCCTCGTGGTAGGGGACAACCAGAAGGATATCCGAGTTACTCATCTTACTTTGAGGATCTGTAGTTGAGGTGGCACGCAGAATTTCTCTGTGAACCAGGGATTTGGGGTAGCATATATCGAGAAATGCTTTGGCTGTTATATCACATAGCTTGTTTAAGTCATTTTACGTGGGGCAGATGCATTTAGCTCTGTTTGTAAGACTGTGTAATGTCGCAATCGTCAGAATTAGTGACTAGAAATTAAAGCTTAGTATGCTCAATCTGTAGACACATAAAACATTAATGGGGCCAAATAATAATAAAATAAAGTCAAATCTCGGTTTAGTTACTGTAATTGTATTTAATCTTCAAAAGAAACCGCTCACTCACAAGCTTCAGATATGCAGAGTCGCGAACAGTGAGTTTCACCTGACAAACAAGTATAAAGCAGCGCCACAGTAGTTAACTTATTAATCACGTCTTTCAAAGTTGCATCGCAAGAGGAAAATACACACGCAGGTGGGACGTCAGTTTCCTCCTGGCACCCTAGTGAGCTCCCACACCGGCGGAGAAATAATTTAGCAGGATAAAGTCTGCCGGTGTGGGTGATATTTTCCACGCACAATGCGTCCTCTTCGGGAGCTGGTTGTCTACTGTTTTGCTTTGGTAGCGGGCGGTAGGTACACAGGGTATAAGTCGCATGTGCCTACTACCACACCTCGCCCCAGGGTGCCAAAAAAGCAACCATATAAGGCCATGGCGTGGGCCGGGCAACCACTCCATGTCGAACTGTGTCGTAATTAAAAGATAATCAAACCTTCTAGAACAAAAACTGCCTACTGCAGTTGGAAAGCTTCTAGCTACTAATGCCGACGCAAACAAATGAAAAGGCAATGCGTGCTCGATAAACAATACCACGCTCACAACTTTGAATACTAATAAAATATTATAAAGCGTCGCAAAACGAAAGTAAATGAACCAAGTATGCTAATAATAATAATTATTATTATTGCATCATTACAACATTAAAGTAAATGAATAAAAGAGAAAAAGAGAGAAAGAGAGAGAGAGAGAAAGAGAGAGAGAGAAAATGTAAACAACATGGTGATGTGAAATTTAATCAATTGTACAAACAGGGTTCTGCATCTCGAGATGATGAGGGTGTCTTGTCTTCAGATGAGATTAGGACTTTTGAAAGAGCAATGCCGTAATGTTTTGGAGGTAATAGGGCACCAACACCCACACAATTCATACACAAGTGTGAGAGGATGTTTAACTCAGTGGGTGTAGGTAGAAAAGGGGGGAGGGGGTTAGAAGAACAACAGGTCCAACCAGTCAAAAGTAGGGTAAAATAGAAGGAAATGAGATGGGCAAATTTTACTGAGATCCACAAAGTCAGAAAAACAGCGAGGAATAAGAAATGAAAAAAGAGGGGTAGAGTTAAGTAAACAGTGAAAAAAAAAAAAGAATGAAATACTGAATGAGGAAGGTGTGAGAAAAGGAAAGAACAGGAGAGACAAAGTCAAGTCACTAGGGAAAAGGAAAATAATGAAGTTCTGTAGGAGGAAAGTTGTGAAGAAACAAGAGTAAAAGAGACAAAATCCTTTAATAAATGCAGACAGTTCGCAACTTAAGCTAGTAAAACAGACCGTTGGTTTTTATTTTATTGTTTGGTAATTTTCTTGTAAAATAATAATGTAACAGACATAATGTTTTTACTTTAAGGAAAATTTTGTTTAACGAAGGTAGAGGGGAGAATAGATCACACTGTGTATAGAAGAAAGGATGCAAATTGGCATGTAACCCTACTTAGGCCCTGGAAATCATATTAACAACAACCTATGGAATTAATTGTATTGTCTGTCTCATATAAGTTGGCTAGGTTTTGACAGTCAGTGAGTGGCAACTTTATGTATACGAACCAAACATGCTATTTACAAAATCGTATATCAGCTGATTCATGAACGAACAAAAATTATTATTACAATGGCTATTCTGAGTGCACTGACGGCGTACATCAGACACAGAAAATACGCGGATAAGAAAGAGTTCTAGGATTAATTAAAACAATTTATTTTACGTGGTCATTACATAATGGTTTTTTGTGTTGCAAACTAAACTTTTTGCTAAAGTAGTAATGTTTGGGTGTTCAAAATGAAATGCGCATTTAAGCAATCAGTATTCAAATGAAACAACTAAAAAACAATGGGAGTTCGTTTCACGTCGTATCCCCACTCTCCAACCATGCTTTCCATAAACGCTTAATGTTAATTCGAAAAGCCTACAAAAATATAGCAGGGTATAGTTTGTATTATTTTTTCAAATAATTAAACAGAATATATTTCAAACTCGTGTCGTTTCCAGACAGTAATAGGAGAAAAGTCAACTTTTAAAGACAGGATCAGGAGGCAGGCCAACGTGCTGCTACCTGTTGAGAAACGCTCTCGGCTTACAAAAGCGCTACCTGCCATGCCATGCGCGCCACCTGTCTCTCTCCAAAAGAACTAATCTACCAGAAAAATATAGCTTTTGTGTGTAAACTAACAAGATGGAAACAAAGAAAGAAACTTAGTGAGTCATATATAAAATGTTGTAAATCAATATTTTGTTTTCTTTTCGATGTTCTGTTGAAATATTGTAACCTAGAAATAATGATTACAAATTTTTTAAAATTAAGTGGGAAAAACATGTTGCTGCAATTCTAGTAAATCAACATTTAGATTTGTTTCGGTTTCTGCCAAATTATTTAAATTTGTTCCAAACCTTGGTGGTGGTGGTGTTGG
>NQII01000262.1:10896-26702 GCA_002778355.1 Clitarchus hookeri
TAGTAAGTATTACAATTTGTAAATCATGTGAAATTAAAGATAAGTATCCTGATTGGCTCTCATCTCGCCATTGCTGATTGGATGAGTATGGCATGGTCAACCGATAGCCAATTACCAAGCACGTTATAAGAAGTGTGATGCAGAAAGCTCTCTCTCTCTCTCTCTCTCTCTCTCAGAAATACCATCACTACCATCAAGAATGGGCGTGTGGGTGATTAAGACATAAATTTACAGAGTAGTTCATCTATAATTGCTGTAAGATGTTTAAATTTTTATCATTGACAATACGAATGAATCAACAAAAATTGAGTAGAGAATTTTGGAACCCTAATTAAAGAGAAATGTTACAAACTTACGTAAGACAGTAAAACATATTTGTACAAGTCACAATGCCTCAACACGGAGTGTGAATTGCGAACCACGTGCACTGTGCCGGCTGTTGCCGAGCAGGCAGTGGTAGGGGGGTGATGCTACATACATACTTCCGATCCACTGTTACCTCGGGTCACAGCCATGTTGCCAACACCACAAATACAACGGAAATTTATTCACAATTAAAAAATATAAACTAGGAACAACCAAAATACCTGTATTCAGTTTGTAACTACGAGATGGTTAGAAATATAATTTCATTTTTAATATACAACACATTACACAACAACAATTTAGTAATTTCACTAGATAGTTGCACAGTTGCTGCCTTGTCCCACTTTATGCTTTGTGACTTCCACGGTGTTACGCTGGGTGGCCGCGGGCCGTGAGCAAGAGAGGTAGAAGAGACGTTTTTTATTTCGAGGTGTCACATTCCAGCTATGTAAAAGACGCAAAAAAAAAGGGCTGCCTAGACACCATAAAAGAAGCAAAAAAAAAAATAAGAAATCCGGCCCACCACAGCTGTTGACCTTCTTTAACGAACCTTTGTAGATTACCTTTATCTTACAGCAGGCCACAATGTTTTGGTTTTAGGGCCACGAGTTATTTAATTAAAGTATTTTCCAAACATATCACAATCACCACATGTTAATGTAAAAAAAAGAATAATTTTTTACATATTTACTAACCTTAAATAAATTTACTACAACATGTTTATCTGTATACATTAAAACTTATCTTCACACTTTGTTATTGTTCAATTCTTCCATATAACGGTTAAATAAAACATTTAATGAATTTTACCTGCATTGGTTTAATAAAGTTTGCAAGCAAAAGACAAGTATTCAAAATACATAGAACCGAATACTGGAACCGATATTTAAATTGTAGAATCGGCACCGGAACCGGAATCGATATTTTTGGTTATTCGACCCATCCCTAATAAAAATGTACTGTATCGTGATAAATTCCTGATCATGTATGAAGGAGGGGTAAAATCTGGAGGGGTGAGGGTGTTTAAATACCAATATCTCGTAAATAAGCAGTACCCCATTTTTTGTAGTCATTTTATCAGTCTTATACGTTGAAATACGGTACATGTACTGGAAGGATATGTAATCGGTAACCAAATGTAGAACTTTAGCAGGGCTCCAGAAAAGTATGAAGTAACTGTGAATTGCCTATAGAAGTGAAACTAGCCGAACATTATGAACATGATAAAGGCTTCTCACCAGAGTGTGTTGTGATATGCAACATCAAATCACACTTAGATCTGAACTTAGCTGAACATTAAGAACATGAAACTAGATTCTGACTAGTGTGTATTCTAATATGTCTCTTCTGGCAACTTCTATCAGAAAATTTAGCAGAACAGTACGAACATGAAAAAGGCTTCTCACCTGTGTGTATTCTAATATGTCTCTTAAGGTTACTGCTCTGAACAAATTTACCTGAACAAAATGAACATGAAAAAGGCTTCTCACCAGTGTGTATTCTAATGTGTTCCTTCAGGTCACTTTTATCAAAAAATTTAGAAGCACAAAATGTACATGAAAAAGGCTTCTCACCAGTGTGTTTTCTTATGTGTTTCTTCAGGTGACTTTTTTCAGAAAATTTAGCAGAACAATATGAACATGAAATAGGCTTCTCACCAGTGTGCGTTGTAATATGAGTCTTCAGACCAGAGCTCTGGACAAATTTAGCAGAACAAAATGAACACGAAAAAGGCTTCTCACCAGTGTGTATTCTGATATGAGCCTTCAGGGTACTTTTATAAGCAAATTTTGCAGAACAATATGAACATAAAAAAGGCTTCTCACCAGTGTGTATTCTGATATGAACCTTCAGGCTACTGCTCTGAACAAATTTAGCTGAACAAAATGAACATGAAAAAGGCTTCTCACCAGTGTGTGTTGAAATATGAGTCTTCAGACCAGAGCTCTGGACAAATTTAGCAGAACAAAATGAACACGAAAAAGGCTTCTCACCAGTGTGTATTCTGATATGAGCCTTCAGGGTACTTTTATAAGCAAATTTTGCAGAACAATATGAACATAAAAAAGGCTTCTCACCAGTGTGTATTCTGATATGAACCTTCAGGCTACTGCTCTGAACAAATTTAGCTGAACAAAATGAACATGAAAAAGGCTTCTCACCAGTGTGTGTTGAAATATGAGTCTTCAGACCAGAGCTCTGGACAAATTTAGCAGAACAAAATGAACACGAAAAAGGCTTCTCACCAGTGTGTATTCTGATATGAGCCTTCAGGGTACTTTTATAAGCAAATTTTGCAGAACAATATGAACATAAAAAAGGCTTCTCACCAGTGTGTATTCTGATATGAACCTTCAGGCTACTGCTCTGAACAAATTTAGCTGAACAAAATGAACATGAAAAAGGCTTCTCACCAGTGTGTGTTGAAATATGAGTCTTCAGACCAGAGCTCTGGACAAATTTAGCAGAACAAAATGAACACGAAAAAGGCTTCTCACCAGTGTGTTTTCTTATGTGCCTGTTCAGGTGACTTTTATCAGCAAATTTTGCAGAACAATATGAACATAAAAAAGGCTTCTCACCAGTGTGTATTCCTGTGTGTCTCTTGAGGCTATATATATAAACAAATGTAGCAGAACAATATGAACATGAAAAAGGCTTCTCTCCAGAATGTGTCCTAGTGTGTACCTTCAGATCATCTTTAGAAATGAATTCAGCAGAGCATGACAAACATGGGAAAGACTTCTCACTGGCATGTGAACCACTGGCGTTAGCAATGCCAAGAGAAGATGTCTTGTGATTCACTAACTGTCTTTGTTCTCTGTCTCTCTCCTCACATTCTAACTTCAGTACCACGGACTCTTCTGATTGCGGACAGCAACCAGCAGGTGGCGTTGGTGTGCGGTTATCCACAAGTCTGAGTAGTTCTGCTTCCTCTTCTTCACTTTCAACTTCCTCCGCACTCAGCCGAACGTCACTTTCTGCACACCCTACAAAAACCACACAGCACAAATTAGAAACCTGCACACGTGCAGGTATGTAAATGTACTGTTTTCCTTGAAATATTGTAGACTTCAGAGTTACATTATGAAGGAACGATAGATTTGTGAGAGAATCTTTCCTGTCTTTCTACCTCCTAACAACTTTTGAACCCATACACCAAATTTCACAAATTACATATATAGGTACTGCCAAGCCCCTGGCACAATAGTCGGTTGGCGTATTGGTGTAAATTGTTTTGTGATCGAGCCACCAGATAGCAGTTAATCTGTAAAAAAAAAAAAAGTTCTTATTGTTTTTATTTGGTGAGATTTTGATTGTCTGAAATCATTAGTTCTGAGGTAAGTGATAATTGAAAGTGTTATGTGACAGAAAGATAATGTATTGTACAAAATTAAATTAATAAAATATTGTACCTAACCCAAACATACATTTCAAAAGTTTTTATACATTGGGTTTGAAATTTAAAACTACTGGCCGCTGACGGATATCAATACTGTTACTTGCACCTTTTCTCTACTCTATTTCAACCTTTTAACGTATTTTTGCCATCACATGTCAAAACTACCAAACACTATCTGATTGGTCGGTTGGTGGTAAACTACAAAGCACTCTCCGATTGGTCGGTTGGTAGTAAAAAGTTAACATTTTCAAAATTCAATATGACCAACCACCAACCGCCTATCGTGCCATCTCACATATACTGCACTGTACTTCAACTGCTACCATCTATTGTGCCAGGGGCTCTGTAGTGCATATACAGGACACCTGATTTAAAGTTTTAAAACATGTCAAGTCTTAGTCATAAAATAAAAGCCACATAACATTTTTGTGTACTGCTGTCATATCTCAGGAACCATTTTCTAAATCTGAACAATCTCAGTGTCAAGTTAAGTAACTAATCAACACTTAAATGATTCAGGCATCTCAAATGTTTATTTTTGAAATGCCAATTTTTATGTAATGTTATGATATGTTACCAACCAGAAACATTTTACCAATTTCAACCTACCATGGTGTTAACAATCCTTAATGTTTGCATCAAATACATTTACCCATCTTTTGTCTGTGTCAATTTGAACTGTAGCACTAGCTGAATAAACCTGCAAAACCTTGTTAATTCAGTAGTGATTATCTTAAAATGGTATTTTATTCAGAGTAGGTATTATTCCCCACCATGTTTAACAGTAGTTTACATATTGGAACATCTTGGATGTTACGTGAGCATAGTCAAGGCTTGGTTCTCGATCTCTGCCGCTGTTTTCCACACCTGCTTTGTAAAACGTGGCTCCACCTCTGAAAATGCCACCAATTGACTGCAAGGACATGAATGATTGGACGTAGGGAGCTTCAGTCATACAAAGTGCCTAGGAAACTGGCAACTTTATGACTTGACAGCGAGTCAGTGAGAATTAGTGGGAAAATGTTTGCAAACATGTTGTCACGTTAGTTTTTCCTTGCATAATGCTGTTAAGTCCGATATCCTGGATGTGCTATTTTTTAAAGCCATCCACAGTTTTAACAAAGCCCAAATCAATTCTATTTGGTTGAAAATCAATTTGGTAAAGAGGAAGGTGAAATACTGTATGACCCTACTAAGACATTGTGTTATCCACTAGATACTTTTTATGTGTAGGTCTGTAAATGTGAATTAATTTGTGTAGTTGTGGTTTTAACGTATTCTCCAAAACTAATACATTGCGTTCATGTACCCACACTGCCATTATTTCTTTGATGCCGTTGGACGAGGGCGCTTCATCTACCTGAACACTGTGATAGGGCACATTGTCTATCACAAGAACACAATTCCTAGGCACATTAGGTATTGTAATTATTAATGCAGCCATTTCATGTAATTGTCAGTGTTCATTTGACGGTGATAGTCGTTGGTGAACTGGCCAGACTTCCACATCAACATAGCACTTTTTACAAATCCATTTTCCCCACCAACATTCATGAACAGAAATAACACTGTGAGCCATGAAACAATGTACAGCATCAGAAGGTGATTCATACACCAATATACTTCTAGCACAGACAGTAGGAGACCAGAATTATGGGAAAGTTACGGGAAGTGACGGTAGGCGGGTGAAAGTGGGAGGCACAGTGTGTTGGTATGCACTGTACGTGTAGTTAGCTATTCTTGTCTGGGACTGTGAAGTACCAGGATTTGTGCTATTTAAAATGTGAAATTGGTCAAAGTATGGCTTATAAATCTATTATGCTTCAGGTAACTGATCACTCTAATAACAGGGAAATCGTGTGTGTATGTGTTCAGTCTGTGGATGATTCATACAGGATCTTCATCACATCACTAACACAAGTTACTGCACAGAGTAGATAGAATCTAAACAAATTGCTGAAAAATTCCACTACCATCATGCAAATATGATAATGAAATGTTAATAACACACCAAAACCAGCACTGCACAAGATTTAGGAATAATTGTGAATCGCACAACTGCAGATTCAAACGACTACTGCCAATTTGACAAACACTAAACATTGCAGCATTTCTGAGTTATTCTTCAGTATAAGTAATTGATAAATCTTGCTGTAGTAAACATTAAAAGTTTGTAATGCAGTGCTCTTTCACCACCAGCACATGGCATCTGTAAAGGAAAGCATCAGTGAAGGAGATGCTCAACTTCCACTGCTTTTCCAAACATAGTTGGTAGTACTCGTCTCAAGTCCCACCTCGCTGTGCTGTGGAATAACTATCTACATACCAGCTTTGCATTGACCAGAGGGTCAGTCTCTCATGGGGAAGGAAGAAGAAGCACCTGGGTGGGAGCGGGAGATGGTGGTTCGAGTGGGAAGGGAGTCTGTGGAAACAGCGGCCATAGCCTCGGCTCGCACAAACACTCTCCGGTGGAAATGCCGTTTAAGAGGAGGGTGACCGTCGTTGAGGAGATAACACAAACACTATGTGAGTTTTCTGTCCCAAAAAATTATTATAAACATTGCTTTTCTTTTCTGAACACTGCGATTTTAAGTTTATCAGTTACGGAATATGTTGTTTTTCCTGCGACATTTTGCACTCACTCACAGAGCAAACCAGATGGTATAGTCTGCATGGATATTGCCTGTATGCATTGCTTGTCAATAAGCATATGTTTTTTATTTTGATCCCTTGAAAAACTGTCCACACAGGTTACAATGTATTTCAGTTTTGACTTAGATGTGTATTGAAATTTTTTTATTATGTATTTTAGTTATAAATAAAATGCTTACCCACAGGTTACTATGATTATAAAGTACTCTACATACGTACCTTTCGAACTTGAGAATTGTATATTATTTCAAGACAAGTGCACTCGCAAAGTTTTACCTATATAGTGTGAGTTACCCTCAGATACATTATAAAAATGGTTCTATTGTGTTTACAAGTTCATTTGTAACATTTTCATGTTAAAAATTAATTCTGTGATGGGAGTTAATATTGAACCTAATCTTCCTCACACAAGCGTGACAGCACAACTCTATAAATAGCCAGTTTGTGTCGCACACCCAGTGATTAATTGTTGGTTTTGAGTTCAGTATAAAGTAAAAGTATCCATGTTTATGTTGTAAATCTTTTTCAATTGTTTCACAGACTATGTAGAGTAAACAAAAGATACAGGCTTCTAGTGATATAGCTAAATGGCAAAGGAAAATGCTTTCAATTCAAGAGAAAGTAGAGATCTGCTTAATGACACAAGTGACAGTGACTTATAGCAATGTGCGACACATGCCGTTAGTTCTAGTGGTGTGACTTTCAGAATTGTTTTAACGTGTTAGTGTAAATGTACTTTGCCTGTGATATTTCAGTCCTGCTCATGTAAAATGTATATTGTGCCGACGTGCCTTGCAGTCAGGGAAACACTATCCATGGAATTGACTATACTTCGGAAAGTTTTATCAAGTGCACAACAAAAACAGTAACATGACGCCACATCTGCAGCCCTAGATTATCTCCAGTCCTCCTCTACTCTACTCTCGCAGACCACACCCGCTTATCGGTTGTCAATTAAGGTCATTCTAGCAGCACCGGGAGTTTTATGACTGTCACATTTTAATAAACAGTACCTGGTATTTTTATTTAATGGTTTTGTAACTTGGGAAAAAACTAATAATTTACCCTCATCAATTTCATAAGTTAAAACTATGTGCCACATTTGCAAGAGTTCAGACTAAAAATGTGGTATTTTTCACATCATCCCATCATCATTTCCCGTAACCGGAGATTATCCACAACCGGAATAGCTCTTCCCCTTAAGATTCTGCTTGAGGGGTGCTCTACTGTACTAGTTTATTAATTCTCATGTATATTCTGTACTTCTGTAACATAATATTGTCTTTGATGTATTTTTGTGGCTGTTTTATTGTGTGTAATTATGTGCTTGCATTGTTTTTTGTTCAGTGTATTTTGAGAAAACAATACAATCCATGAGAATTGGTTGTATAAAAGAGACTTATTAAATGCCAACCCAAATATACAGCAAAGCACCCAAGCACAAATCATAGTTAGAGTACATTTTGTTTTTTTGAAAGATTTCAGAGTAAGAGCACATCAAGTACATTAATCCTGTTTATTGCAGAACCAATGCTTATATAAAAACCAGAATTCACTTTTGTTTCAAGCCTATCACTTGACTGTCAGTAGTAATCAAACATTAAAATATCTTTACACATGCACGTGGTTGGCATAAGCTGCTTTCCGTGTCTGCCATGATTCAATTTTTTCTTGAGCTCCACCGGGGTAAGTAACGTGTTACTGCGAGTGACCTTTACCCCTTGCTAGAACTCTATTAGTTTTCCGTCTGTGTTTCACGTCTACTGGAACCCATTTACTTGCCTCTTGTCTTTTACCCCAGCACAATACCTTGTACACGTCGGTAAAGGCTGTTCACAGTAAAATGAGCACTTTTGAAAGCCCTGCTTATTTCCTACTTTCAGCTCATTGTGTAACCTACCACCGTATATCAATGCAAATATTGCCATGTCGTGTTTGATTAATCAGCTGGTCAGAAGTCTGCTGTATGTATTTATTTACATAACGAAATAAGTGGAAGTACATATTTATTGTAGTGTAAATTGTTAACACACAGTCATTAATTTCAGTAAATAATATCTCTTTGTGAAAAAGATGATGTGGATCTTATTATTTAGAAAGAAATGGTCTTGAAATTAATTTTCTTTATCCTGTCTCGAGAGTTTCAGAAAATTTTAACACTTGGGTTATTTCCCCTCATTATTACAGCACTATGCTGTTAAGAACATTCCTTGATAAATATGTACGAAGTTTGAATTTTCGCCAGTCACTTATCAAAGGNAAACCTCTAACCCTCTAGATAATTATGATTATTTATACTATCACATTGGACAAACAATGTGTGTTAAATTGTCTCTAAATGACAAGAGTATTATTTTCAATAACTTGTACAGGCAAAACTAAAAAAAAAATTGTACTTAAACGCTTTTAAATGGCACTTATTTTATTAAAGTAGAATATTTCAAAATAATCCTCTCCCACTGTATACATTACAATCGTCACTCTATTTGCATACTATCAAAATTCTTACTGATAATGTGGTGCGACATAAAGCACTTTTTTGTCCAAAACTAATAATTGCATACACTCATTGTACGTAAGTAAAAGGCCAGTTTTGCTATGATGTTACGAATATCAAAAATAGTTGTCATAAAACCTTGGTGACCAAAATCAAACCGATCCAAATATTTAGGTTAATATATACAGCACAATTCCACAGTCATATTTATCACTAAACACAATTTTCATGAAAATTTGTTCTTTGAATTTTGTTTTTAAAGATTCTAGCGACATGAAAGTTTGTCCTAACCTTACTAATGACAAAATCACTTTTAGCTTATAAAATTAGAGAGATTACAATGATGTGAACGTAATTCCACAAGATTACTAAGAAAACAAAACCTAACTGTTGACAACATATTTCACGAAATTGCATTCACGCATGCAGAATACAATTTTCATTACGGAAAATGAGGTTACTCGTGGCGGCTCGGAATGGTCACTTTATATGCTGGCCCGGGCACACTGAAAGGTATAAGAAGATGTCGAGGAACTGTCCCAACATATTAAAAGAGAAGGAGCAATGTTCCACATGTAATATGAAGCAGTTTCGTACTGTAATTAACTAAGTATAATGAAATGCGTATAGAGGTATCGGTTGATATTCTAGGAAAGTTACATAAATATAACACACATCCATTGAAGTTCCAGAATTGCTAAACAATATTGCAAATATATTTAAATACACTTGACCTAAGTTTCTACAAGGTTATATATTATTATAACCTTTAATTACATGTACACACGCTGGCCAGGACGGCATATCACGTGAAATGTTATAACTTCCCGCAACCACAAACAACGTATAAATACAAAAATCAATTTTAAAATGTACTACTTTATTGACAACAGATAAATGGGTCTAAATATTTTATTTATTATATAAATAAAGATTTTATATTTGAGATTACAAACTGCCACACAAATCACATTGTTCAAGGCACTTGGGGGCCGCGATGCCTGAGCGGTTAGCCTGCTCGCCTCCCACTAAGGGAAACCATGTTCAATACCCAGCCGGGTCACCACCGGACTTTCGCAAGTGGGAATAGTCCCGGACAATGCCGCTGGTCTGCGGGTTTTCTCTGGGATCTCCTGATTCTACCGCCCTTTCATTCCGGTGCTGCTCCTTTCTCACCTCATTTCACCCTCTTCGGCACTCAATACCTCGCTGATAGGCGTCCAAATCTCACAAATCAATTCAAGGCACATAACATTAACTAACCAGGGAACGGAACAGACAGAAAAGTAAATCCACGGAATTCTGAGGATTTTAACACTGGAATGGAAAATGTAAAAAAATAACAAACAAAACAGACCTAATAACTTGAAACATTGCATCAGCCAAGTGATGTTATGAATTTGATAGAAATACAAATTTGTTTTCATTGCGCCATTTTTATTATGTACAAAATATAAGAAGAAAATAATGAATTTAAGGTGCCATTAAAGTTTAATATTGTGTCTAGTAAGGCGTTAAATTCTGGAACTATATCTCCTAACATGCTGCCGACTTTACTACGAGTATTGTGGTCATCGCTTATTCTAAAATGTATGCAGCTACAGATTAGTGATTTTATTCAAAGGTTGATTTCGAGAGTGCTCAGTTAATTGTGAACCACCTATACAAGGGAGCGTAAATATCACATTAACAGACATGGCCAACTCTGCAGGTTTGTGATTTCCCCATTATGTGGCGAGATAGTTCAGTTTTATTTCCTTGAGTGTTCACATGTATTTTAAATTCTGTTTTAATCGTGATCTCAAGAGATGTACGGGAGTCAGCATAAAAGTCAACAGTGTACTTGTACAAGTAAACACCAGTTGCAATGAACTTTGTGTTTTCTTTCACATCGCTACTGTTGCCACGCAGTGCTGCATCACAGCGCGAGGACACAGGCGTACTCCACGGCCTGGACAGTGGAGAAGTTAGTTCAGGAGGACCTTGTGCATCTCATATGCTACACCTTCAGAAAAACAAATGTGAGATTACGTTATAAGGGAAATAAATCAGAGTTATAGTATTTATTATGTGCTTCATCCACTGTAGACACGAAGGCCTCATGTTCTTGTGTCTTTGCGTGTGTCATCCTAGAACAGCAGACGAGGGCCGCTGGTCACATTTTAATGACACAGTATTCTTAATTTTCGAGACACATGTTTCAATTTCGTTCGTTTTTTTTAAGCTTTGCTAAGCTTCGTAATATTTTTATCGGGTTTGAAATTAAAGCCGAGGTGGACCGTTTTACCGTGATAGTAAGTTTATCTGGCATACGTGTGCTATTTTTACGTTTATCAGGCGTCAGTTTACCGTTTAGTTTCGAACATCGTAGTTTTCAGTTCTTTGTTAAGCGTCAGCATTATTTAGCTTTTTTCAGAATGCGTCAACAAATTTTGTTGTACGAGAAGTTCGTTTATCTGCATGTTGACGGCGTTGGCAGTTTTAGTTCCTACAACGCAGTTTCGATAACGTATCAGTTTTGATGACGGGTGGAGAGCGTGCGTGGCCAGCCCCTTATCTGGGAAGAGGGGGGGTGATAGGCAGCACAAAGACGGGTGTGCTGGTCGCCCTTGAAACAGTGCTTCAGGTCAGTCGCCCTTCAAGCAGGCGGCGAAGTCAGTCGTCTTACAATGCTCGCCAAGGCTGCGTCGGACGTGACGATAACCCCCAAATCGGCAACTAGACTTTGCTATTTTATTTCTCCGCTGGTGTGGGAGGTCGCCACATTTCTTATTTCTTCGGGCCAGTTTTTTATAAACGTAATAATCCGTAAACGACTGTGGCTCTGTTCTATCCGTGTCTAATTATCTGTGAACGTTTCGTACTCTGCATATTCGGAACTTAGTATGTGAACTGTGACAATAAAATAGTAAATAAAAGTATAAAACAAATACTCTGGAACTTAACTTTATTTCATATGTAATTAGAATCCATTTTAAAGAGTCTCGTGTACTACCTCTGAGCTAGCAGTGGCAACTTAACGTCGGCGGTGTAACTGGCGCGGCTAACGTTACAACATCAAAGGGTAATATTGTGCACATTAAAAATAAAGCATCAGCATCAGGGCCAAATGCATACTAACAAGTACTGCTGTAATTTCTTGTAGTGTAACATGTGCTGTGTACCTGGAGGTACAGACTGCCGTATTGCCACTTGCGGGAATCCAAATTGTGTAATGTAAATGTATACTTTTTGTTTGATTATAATAGAGGGCTCAATTAATTTCATTAGTTACCAGCATAATTAACAATGAGGGTGTGTGTACTTTTTAATGATGTCTACTCATTTATTGGTAAACAAACTTAATTAATTAAAGGTTCATTTCAATATCAACTAGTTATTAAGAGGGTTATTATGTGCAGTCATCATTCATCATGGCGTACTATTGCTATCTCATGTCAATTATCACCACATCAGTTATGAGGGAATATTCGTTTAGGCGCAAGAGGCCACCTAGGTCAGTGGCATAGTACAACTGAATAGGCGGTCGAAAATTAGTGGGCATTAAAGGTTGTGTCGTGGCCCGATCTCAACAACTTCTTTGTTACTGAACTTGTGTAATAGACTTTTAATTAATGGAACATTCTTGCATCAACCTCTAGGGACCTGCTCCACACTGATGAATATTGTACACCAGTGCATCAACGGAACATTTTACTACCGCAAGAAGGTATGTATCACATGTACTGGACAAGAAGTCAGATCTGTAATTAGTGCAAACAAAGTGAGAAATACAGAACCGTAGCTAAGTAAATGTGTGTTCTTATGTGCAACCATAACATCATTAGTGTTGGAAGGTTAGCCCACTCTCACATACGTAGTGTCAGAGAGTTCACCAATATGGCTAGTGTACAAGTGCAGACGCGTCTGGCTAGGCCAGGTAATCCCCACAATGACACAGTACAGTACATGTGTACCTGAGTCAACCTCTCCTGACTGCCAGCACTCCAGGTTGGCTAGTGTACAAGTGCAGGAGCGTCTGGATAGCCCAGGTAATCCCCACAATGACACAGTACAGTACATGTGTACCTGAGTCAACCTCTCCTGACTGCCAGCACTCCAGGTTGTCTTCAGTAGTTATCTCCTCCTTCACGACAGTGCTACCCGTCTCCGTCTTGACTGGAACAAGCGTGGCTCCAGTGCAGGAACACACACTTTCTTCCAGAGGATCGTCTTCCCACTACGACAGTCGGACGTTATTAACACTAATCATGTGTGTGTGTGCGCACACTCAAGCCACACACACACTAGTAGTAATACAACATGCACAGACGTTTACCTATACCCTTGAGTGTATGCTCTACACCTGCTCCAATGAGTCGANGATGTTCACCTAAACCCTTGAGTGTACTGTCTACACCTGCTCCAATGAGTCGAAAAAACATGATTGGTAATGAAAAACTAATATTTATAACACTTTAGCAGTTGCTAAATATTTGTTTACAGGTGCACACATACACACACTTGTTGAGTGTTTACCGAAGTAAGCTCATTTTTTCACATTATTTTAAAAAGCTCAAAAACCAAACACTTTGCAAAGAAGAAATCCTTTCTGTCTGTCCCATTTGAAACAATTTGAAATACAAGTGCTTGTTGGCAATAATGGACAAGCACTGTTTACACCAAAGCTATGCGAAGATGTAATAAATGAAATAATATACAATTCTACTACAAGTTTTATACCACTGATAGTTACAGCTGCTGTTAAATGAGGCAGTTGTATTCAACCCAATAGTGATCATCCTGGTGCCAAATACTGCCTCATCAACAGTGGATTCATGTAATTCACGGTCGAGCTAACACTGTATCTGGTATGCAACAAACGCCTTATTTGAACCAGTGCCTGAAGCTGCTAGTATACAAGGTTCGGCAGAATGACCAATAATTCTTCCAATTAAGCAGAATCAATTAACCTTCTAAGAAAATATATTTAAAAAAAAGTTAATTGGAACATACATACTATATAACAATGTGTACTTACCGCATATTCTTCCTTGATCTCCTCTTTAATAAAGGGAAAAACAATATCACAAGGCTCAGGCTTCACTTGATCCTTGTTTATACACAGATCTTCATTCATCATCTGGAAAGAACAACAGACAATCCACACATCGCACACAGTGCAGAACATAACAAATCCTCTGCCCCTCAATTCCACCTGCAGGCATTTCAGGCAAGCAGCGTGTTGCGAGAGTGTGGGCAGGCCTTAGCACAGAAGACTGGCGACAGTTTCAACATAAACAAGCCTCTGTTACTCAGCACGACACTCGCGTGGGGGCTATCACAACTCTTAACTTCCGGGGTGGGCCACAAATCGCACTACGTGGTGACGATACAGAGCAGTGTAACATCAAGTACAGAGTCTGTTCTTACTGGGCTCGACACAACACGATGGAGTACAAGGCAGCTGAAACTCCGCTGTACCGACCACTGTAGCTTCAGCAAAGACATGCAGGTGGGGCAAATCAGTGCTACAGAGCATAATACTGTAGTCAATAAGAATCTCAAGTTAACTCTTGATTAGGTATTCATGCAAACAAGCACTTTTGAAAGCTCTGCTTTGGATCTATTTTTCTGCTAATTTGTCTACTTCCACCACACGTAAAATTATCACTATCACTGACAAACAATCAATAAACTGGTCTGCTCAAAAAACATGCACAATGTAAACTGAAATAACACCAAATACAGTAAATATTCCCGGAAAGTTTTTCATGGGATGTTTAAAATTTAAAATTAACAAAATGAGCTTAATATGATGTGAAATTGTTACTTAACAGAAACTTTTGTGATGAGAAAACACCTATTTCCAGAACATTTATTTATTATTTATTTAAAATAGCATCCAATTTCTCATTCCCATGAGAAGGATTTGTCAAGAAGTATTGACAAGAATAAACGTACAATGCAGTGCAGTAAACACAACAATACAGATAGAAATACACGTAAGTACAGTAGAGGTAGTCAGAATGCTATTGCGTATTGACACTATACTGATTACAAGTGAGCCTTTGACATTTGCAAAATAAAAGGCTACAACATTATTTCCGGAACAAACATTTCTGACAAAGAGCATAAAGCAAAGGGAACCGAGTTTAATGCATTCCAGTTTCGGTTCTGGTCTATCGTTAGTCCTAGAAATTTGGTTTTAGAGGATAATGATAGACAATCACTGTCACTATTATTGGAGTTGAAATAAATTCTTCTTTTAAATTTTTGATCTTGTCAGGAAAAAAAAATTAAGAAAGGTTTGTTTGTGTAAGGAACCATTTTTCAATTTCGTGCACTGTTAATTGAGTGTTATTCGGTAGTGACGCAAGTACCACCAATGTAGAAGACATGGCGGCTTATATGGTCAGAGTTAATGTCCCCCCCAGGCACCGACTATATAGTGCGTGGAGGTTACGGGTTTCGTAGTAAGGTAGTCTATTACAGTTTTATTTTGAAGTACGAATATATATTGTCTCGTATATATTCACAAATACACAACATCCAACTTTAGAGGTGCGGTACTGTGCTAGTTCGGTTACTCAGATTTTCTGGGCGAATTCTTGGTTGAGTGGGACTTCTGTGACGGTGAATTTTATACTTAACTCATCGGTGAGTGTGGGTAGGCTGTCATCTGGGACTGAGTTCCAGCGAAGTGGTAGGCCTTGAAAGCAGGCCCCCGGTGCTGCTTCTCCCTGGACTGCTGTTCGGACTCGTACTCACTTCTTCTCGTGATTTCTTCCCGCAACTCTCACCGCGGCCCGGTGATGATCAACTGTCCCCCCCTGTACTCTCGAAACGGGGTTTTTATACACACCCGCCTTTGGCCTGAATTGGCGGCACGTGGCGCCTTGTAAGAGG
>NQII01000262.1:26720-50446 GCA_002778355.1 Clitarchus hookeri
TCCCCTCCACTCTCGAAACGGGGTTTTTATGCTTGCAAGCCCCCAGTCTTAATTGTCGGCACGTGGCGCCTTGTAGGGGTGGGAAGGAGGTGTGAGGGGGTGAGGTGGAAGAGCTCCGAACAAAGCCTTCCAACACACGTGTCCTGATTTCTGAAGTTTCAGGCGGGGGGAGGGGTAATACCTACTGTCGTCAGCGATCCTTCTGTGGTGCGTATTTTCTGAGTTGGTGAAATACGCCCGATTCTTTGGTTGATATGTCGTGAATTCCCTGTACTCCACAGATCTCGCGGCGGGCGAGAGGTGTCCGGGGGTGAAGAGGGAGAGCGGGAAGGTCTACGCTTCCTCTCCACGTGTACTGAAAATTTTCCACCGGCCCTGGTTCCACGTGCCGTCTGGAAGGCGCCTAGCGAAGTGCGCGAGGCGGGGGTGGTGTGAGGGGGGGATGGATGTGAGCCAACGGCGTTCCCTAATCCCTAAACCTGCATGCGACAATTCCCCCCTTATCTCTTCGACTTTGGCTCACTCTGTATCAAAAATCACAGGTTTCTGCGAAGTTTTGCTTCTGGGGACTAAGCTACTCTGTGACCTTTTTCTCGCGCTGCGTGGTCTCGCATTACGTGTATCTCCGGCGGCTAGCGGTCCCACGTGGCGTGACAGCCGGCTGCCCGGCTATCTCCCCTCCCGGCACGGGCTCTGTGTAAACAGGCGGCTCTGCCTGCAAGAATGGCCTAACTCTCCGGGTCTTTGCAGATTGCAATACCTAAAGTTATCTATTCACAAAACTGACGCATTTCTTCCGGGGTTCTACTCCTGCGGACGACTGCTTGCTACAGTACATTTCTAACTGCTAGTTAACTATTTGACTCGCTAAATACCTCCAGTACCACACCTCGGACTCTCAGTGCATTCCACATTAATTTACATGTTACTCACCAATTTACCTGGTACAAATGACATGGTTACACAACATGATCTTCACAATTACCTCCTACCTTATTGGTTCTTCGGGCTTCGGTTTCCTTGTAAATCGGAATACCTTCTTGATGATGCAAACAAACAGTGGGCTGATGGCCGGTAAATATTGCCCAACTGGCAATTGTTTTACATTTTGGTGACAGGAATTAATTAATTTTACGTTACGTACGACTTCCACAGGTCGTCCAAAGAAAAGACACTCTTACTTTCTAGGTTGGTAACTGTTCAATGGTTCACACTACTGGCTGGCACTCGGCCAGTTTTTTTTTAATAAATGTCTGACGAAAAAAACAAAGTACTCTGCCAAATGTTACGTTTTTACTTTACGATGACACATAGTTCGNTGTCTGACGAAAAAAACAAAGCACTCTGACAAATGTTACGTTTTTACTTTACGATGACACATAGTTCGTGAAAAGAATAAGCACTCTTAAATCTAGTCTGGTAATTCGGCCAGTTTTTACAAAAAAATCTACACACACTTAATATATCCTAATTTGTACATGGTATTGTTACTGTTACGACGGCTTCACAGGCCGTGACAAAAAAAGAAAAACTACACTTTTTTCTTACTATTTCTGCCACCTCCCTCTTATGCAGGCGGTGTTGAAAAACAACAGTATTGTAGATACTGGAAAAATACACACCCTATTCTTATCTTAAGTTAGTACACTTAGATACAGGCATCTGGCCTTTCTTTTTACCTAGGACGTCCTGCACTTATTTTTCACCGCTTTGATGTGGCTTCTCACACATTGTAAGGTTACAGATAAATAATTAACACTTCGTCGCACTTTTAGTTCCGTGGGTAGGTAGTGCTCGCCCCTTACCTTCCTCTCACAGCAGGTGACATGAGGAAAACAGGCTTCCCTCATGCCACACAGAGTCTGTTTATTGTAGTTGGCTTGGTTCACGAGGTTGGTACTTACGACGCTCTCTATAGAAGCCTGGCTCCTCCCTGTCTCTGCAGATGCGCCAAGGTTGCACACGCCTGACTTCTCCCCCCGTTGGACTAGGGGGCCGTTCGCCCTGCACTGGATCCCTGACAGCGTGCGGGGAAGTCTGCGTCGTCATCCTCTCGCCCAGCAGGCTGGAAGCTGTCGCCTCGGAACTCGTACCTGGCTCGGCTGCGGGCATCCCGTACTTCCTCGCCTGTAGAGTTTGGTGTCGGGTTCGTTGCTCGGCTGGCGCAGATCCGTCTTGGGGTAGCTCCGTTTTTCCTGTTCCTTCACTCGTGTTTGCTTTCTCTTCCTCGTTCATTTCCACCTTTTGCCCGCTTGCCTGTTCGCTTTTGCCCACTTCCCCTTCGCTCGTACATTCTTCTCCCTCCCTCGTCTGTTCGCTTCCGCTTACTCGTTCTTCGCGCGTATCTTCTCCCTCCCTCGTCTGTCGGCTTTCCCTTGTTGCCTCTGGCGCCTGGGTATTTTCCGGCTGATAAGTGGCTGTGGTTTCCCGCTCACCTCTCGGCAGGTGATGAGGCCCCTGCGCCCTTGAGACACTGCGATAGCGCGGAGGGGCAATGGCCGGCTTATCGTTTTGCCCACCTATCCCCGCGTACTGGCTTACCATTCGGTGACCTAGTGACACACTGCGGGATTCTCCTGGGCTGTTATTTGTACTTCCTGTGGGACTATTGGGGTAGGGTTCGGGTATAGGGCGCATCTGGTTCCGTGGCACCTTACGCATATTTCCCCTCTCGTCCTCTGCCCAGTATACATTTCCCTGCCTTTCAACTATGATATACGGCCCCCGCCATTTAGGTGCAAAACCCGCACAGAATTTCTCACTAGCTCGGCTTAAAGGATGGTTGCGTATTAATATGTGACTACCCTCGGGCAAGTGATGTCTGGTGGTCGCTTGTTTGGGGTATTTCCGCCGGATATACCGTTGTTGGTTTCTCTGAGCTGTTTCAGTTCTCCATACAGCCTCTCTTCGTATTTCTTCAGGGGTGGGAAGTTCTGTAGGTTCTGTCTCCCATTGCCATTCATGAGGTCTGCGGAGAGTATACCCCAGTATTAGGTGGCTGGGAGAAGTTCCAATGGCATCGTTGTGCCGACGTCGCAATGTATACAGGATCTCAGGTAGCTGTGTGTCCCATTGAGTATGATTCGTCCCCATTCTAATTCTCATATTCTTCTTTAATTCTTGATTCCGGCGTTCGGTAGGGTTGGCCTGTGGGTGGTAAGCTGGAGTCGTCCAGTTTTCCGCCCCCCATGGCTCACAGGCCTTCCTCCATTTTCCCCCCGTAAACTGGGTTCCATTATCGGTTAACACACATTTCGGGTACCCCCATCGTGGAAATACCTCTCGCTCCATTTGCCGGATTATAGTGTGTGCCTCCTGGTTGGGTAACGGGAACGCCTCTGTCCACCTGGAGAAAAGATTGGTCACGACTAGGAGGTATCTCTTTCCTCGGGGTGTGCGTGGGTAGGGGCCCATGATATCGACTGCGATGTGTGTCCATGGAGTTTTCGGTCGACGGGGTGTGTATCGTATCTTTGGTGTAGGGTAGGCCTTGTTTTCATAACATTTCTGACACCTGGCGACGTATGCCCTCACATATCGACTAATTCCGTGCCATGTATATCTGTTGGTCAGGGCCCTTAAGGTCTCGTGAAAACCCGGATGTCCTGCGTGGGGATGGTCATGATGGTGTTCACAGATACTGTCTCGCAGCTCGTGGGGGACCCAGATTTTCCATTGATCTGCTTGTGGGTGCGGTCTGGCCCAGATTATGCCATCTCTTTCCTCGTACTGTTCTGGATACCTTCCCATTAACCCCTGTAGTTTGGTGTTGGCCTGCTGTTGATCTCGTAACAGATTTTTGTTTTCGTGGAACTTTACTAACTGTAGTTCCACGTCATCCGGCCGTGGAAGTTTTGGGGGAGAGGGGGGCAGCATTCGCTCCCAGTCGTCAGTTTCTGTCTCNAGGGGGCAGCATTCGCTCCCAGTCGTCGGTTTCTGTCTCTTTGTTGGGACTCTGTGGTTGACGGGATAAGGCATCGGGCAGCTCGTTGTTCGAGCCTAGACAATGTTCGATGGTGAAGGAGAATTCCAGTAACAATAAGGCCCACCTACCCAATTTGGCTTTCTCGTCACCTAGGTTAGTGTAAAACCCAACAATCCTAGGTTAGTTTAAAAATGTAAAATAGTGATTCACCCATCGTGGGGTTAGGTCCTGTTAGGTTAGGTGGGTAATTATCTAGTTTAGGGGCTTTTCTGAAAAACACAATAAAAATTTAAAATTATGATATATTTCTACTCTACTAATGATGCAGAACACGAATATACTAGGGGCATTAACGTCCGACTAATTTCGTAATATGTGCCCACCTAACCTAACAAAACCTAACCCCACGATGGGCGAATCACTATTTTACATTTTTAAACTAACCTAGGATTGTTGGGTTTTACACTAACCTATGATGTTAGGGTTTTAAACTAACCTAGGATAGTAGGGTTTTACACTAACCTAGGATGTTTGGGTTTTATACTAACCTAGGATGTTTGGGTTTTACACTAACCTAGGATGTTTGGGTTTTACACTAAAATACGAATGTAGGATTGCAGGGATTTAAAGGAACCGTAAAACACACCAAAAGAATGTAAATTGACTCACCTAGGTAGGGGGCTGGTATAATTCCTCTGACGTTAATAGACACAAACAAACATATTTCGCAAGTTTTTTTTAATATGTTCTACTTTTCGTAACACTACGGCCGCTTCAATATCAACTAGGTAAGCTATTCTGAATTCATTAAAACAACTTTTGTTGGCATAAAACGTTTCGTTCATAAACGTAAACAAACTGTCAGAAACAGTCATCTCACAAACTTGTTCAATTTTTTAAAATATGTTGCACTTATTTTAAAGCGATGCCCCTAGTATATTCGTGTTCTGCATCATTAGTAGAGTAGAAATATATCATAATTTTAAATTTTTATTGTGTTTTTCAGAAAAGCCCCTAAACTAGATAATTACCGTTAGGTGGGCACATATTACGAAATTAGTCGGACGTCTATGCCCCTAGTATATTCGTATTCTGCATCATTAGTAGAGTGGAAATATACCATTTTCCATGAATTATTTTTATTTTTACAGAAAAGCCCCTAAACTTAATAATTACCGTCCAGGGCAAGACATGATCACATCAAAAATAGTTAAACAGCGCAAACATATACTACTCGTAGAAGTTATTAACGAATTTTTAGTACAGGTGTTTACCTGAACATCTTGATACCTGCAAAAGTATTGCTATTATTTAAAAGCTATAATCATAGGTTATATTAAAAATGTAAAATAGTGATTCACTCATCGTGGGGTTAGATTAGGTTAGGTGGTCACATTTTACGAAATTGGGTGGACAAATGTTAAATTGAAGTGTTTGGGTATTTTTGTGGGTGTATTTCTAGTGATTTTATTAGACAATTTCCCTGATCTTCATAAACCTCCTCACTATCGTATTTGTAGTTTGTATTGGTAATACTTTAATGCCCCTAGCAAATTTGTGTTATGTGTAATTGGTCAAAACATGCAAATTTTTGGGATTTTTTTTCTGGAACAGCCGCTATTGTTTACATTTACCCATGGTTCAGTTAGTAGCAGAAGATTGTTGTCCATTTGCGAAGCAGAATATATGGCTTTATATTTTACTGTTCAAAAGTTACTGTGGTTGAAACAAATTATATCTGAAATTGACCCTGACTGTGTAGGTATTATCTTGTGAGTTATACTGTGATAACAAAGATGCCATTCAATTGGCAAGAAATTCAGTGACAAAACACAGACATGAGGAGCACATTGAATCAGGAGTTACAGCTGTTATGTACTTGCCCTCAGAGGGCATGTTAGCTGATGTATTTACTAAGCCCCCGAATGCAGTCAAACATCAGGTATGTACGACTTGGACATGTTAAGTTACTTCCACACTGTTGCACACTGACTCACCATAAATGTTTTTTTTTGGAGATGTAAATTTAAAGGATAGTGTTGAGGATGTAAATTTATATCTCCAATCAGAACTATTGACTCACTAGCAGGGGAATGATACACGATATATGCTATGCATTGTATGCTGCTTCTGTTTGTTATCTTAGCTGTAAACATGTGTGTGTGCTTTGGAGGCTAATTACATGACAATTCATTTACTTTGCTTTTTTTATTTATCATACCTCACATTTAGCAATTCAAGTCACATTGTGGTATGAAACAGGTTGACACTAGGCACTTCCTGAACTTTCATCAAATTTAAGAAATCATTTTCTATTACTGTTCTGGTCGGTCTACAATTGCCCGTTGCTGTAGACCTGTACGTGTCCGAAACTCGGCGTCAAGTGACGTCACATTGACGCAGTCCAAAAAAGTCTACAAATGCGTTGTCCGAAGTGAGCTTTTTGAATCTGACACTAAGTTGCAGTAAATTCGGCACATTATTTGTTGTTACGTAGTTTTCCAAAATTTTTATTATTTAATAATTGCGAGATGCGTGATTTGAACATTTATTTATAATATATGCCTCATCAGTTTCATTTTAAATAAGTTCGCCAAATGACTCTCAAATGTTCTTTTCTAAACTTTACGTCTTAAAAGTTACAGTCTTCATATTAAATAGTTCACACTTCTGAATGCCTTAACTTGGGACACGGGAGTTTAAAACAACGCCATGACGTCGGAGGGTCACATGCACCAATCAGCGCATCCGTGTCCTAAGACACAGGTTGGGATAGCGCAATAAGATCTGCAGAAGAGAGCAATTAGAAAATTGTAGGGATATAGTTATTTTACCTCCAATAAAAACTTGTATGTTAACACAGACATACTTCCACTGAAACATGTAGTTAGACATTATGCAATTCTCCTGCTTTATAAGCACTTCTCAGGGTTAACCCACATAAACACTACATTTGCTCATAACTCTGATGTACACAATATTCAGACTAGAACCGCTAAGAAGTTAGTTATTGTCTGTAAATACCATGAGAGATGCTTGCAGATGACTGTACTAAAACAGAATTGTTTAGTGTATGTTTGTGAATGCCATTTTATGTGATCACAGAAGACTGCTAGAAGAGATATTATGATGTAGCTTATGGCCGCTGTCACATGTTTATACAGCCCTTACTACGAGCTTCCAGCTCTCTAGGGCAGGTCTAAATAAATAGAACCCTATTATGAGCTTGTTATAAAGAAACTAAAAAACATGACATAGTATTTACATACAGCAACTAAACAATTCTCTTCTTGAAGTATAGATAGCCTTTACATGACATGTTAGCACTGTATTTTCACTTAACACAGATTTATCTCAATTACCTGGTATTACATACGTAATATGTTTTGATGAGCAATACTGCAGCATAATGATAGAGCCATGTGATATTACAGAACAATGTACATTAAAGCGCATATTATATATGTATAAATATAAACACACACATACTATGAATTAGTCTAGCCTTTTTGGGTTGAAATATTCTTGAAAGTCTACTTTTACTACAAGGGAAAGTTTATATAACAAAAACCCAAGTGAATACTCTCGTGGCAAGAGGGTAACAAGGAATGACGTTTACGAAAAGTTTGTACTAAACTAGGAACCTTATTGGTTGTTGAAAGATGTTCCAACGCTACATTTCAAATAAAATGTGTGCTATTATAAATTTTAAAAAAGACACATACCGTGCTCTGCACGCAAAGGTTAGTCTGCACTTAAATAAACTAGTATCCAGATATCTCTTGATAACGGGTTATATTATTCTGCTCAGGCAAGGGTGCTCATTTCAGTTTTTTTTCCCCCAGGAGAGGAATGGCCTTTAACCAATACAGCCAGATACGTTTGATTCCATGTTATTAAGCAAGTAGAATAAGTGTTTTTCGATTGATTTCTCAATGCATTCTCACATTTAATAAAATTTAGCGACTAGATATAAATGTATTGGATACAGATTTTACGTGTTTTCCCACTAACACCGCAATCTTCATAACCCTAAATAATACTGCAAAATACGTGAATCTCAACAAAAATTCGTAATAAATGCGAATAGCAAAAATTGAAAGTAATATTTGCAGGTATTAATTTTTGGATTTTTCGGAAAAGCCGAAATTAAAAACAATAATATTCTTCGATTATTGAAGAAAATTATGTCATTTAATTAGTATATAACAAGCTGTATAAACTACATTCCTGTTTAATATATAAATAAAAAATGTTTTAGGTTTAGATGAGATAAACTGACTTGCAGAGGATCCAGGGATACTGATATGCGTCCTTACGTTACCTGGTTTACTCAGGTTAAGGCGAAAACTGATGAAATTCTCCGGCGTCATAACTAATTGAGCATAAGTAGAAATATTTAAAATGTTGGTATTGTACAAATTGGATAGTTCTTACATGTATAGCATTAATAAAAAAAAGCAAAACCAATTAAAGGATTGACAAATATTTACCCAAAGCCTGTATGCTGGGATGGAAGATTCCTTGGACTATTCCATGCAAGCCTGTATGGTCACTTATATGGATGGTTCTACATTATATAAAGCAGATTGATGGCTGTTCTCATGGATATTTTCGTAATTGGTCGTGCTCAATTTTCGATGGAATGTTTCCATCAAGGAATTTTAACTTATCCGAGAGAGGGTAGAGGAGTCATTTTGTTTCTTTTGCTTTTGATAAACAGCGTAAGACTATAAAACACGGATAAATAGTAAATTAAAAAAATCAGGAAAATGTTTACTATTTACTTAAAACCAAATTTCCAGCTAAAACAACAAAACGATTAGGCTCAATCCATAATGCTGAAGTCATGAGTGAAGATTGTTGCTGAAGCACAGTTGCGGAAGTCAGTGACGACATTCAAACTGCACTTGTCTTTACTTGTGCGGCTACAAGTATCGTTATTCCAAAGATTCCTCCATACCTGCTTGAGTTGCAGGTCTCGTGGAAGCTTCCACCCGAGCTTCTACAGATAATTCTATCGCTAAGTCATGGAACTACTTTCCGTCGTCCGTTGTCAACAACTTTACTGGGCGCATGACAGTCTTGTGTGAGTGTTAAATTATAAATGCAGGCTGGGACAGTTTCCATAGGTTGACTTCAGAAGTTAATAACCTATAATTAGTAAAGAAAATCATGAAATCCCATTTATTTTCAAATTAAGTTATTCTGAGTTGCCTGGATTTTTTGTACACGTTGTCTACACAGGATCAAAAAACATTGTCGCTATTTTCCTAATAAAATCTATTTGTTTATTTCTGACGACCTAGTTGTCTGCTGTTTGTGTTCGTGTCGCACTGCCGAGAGCAACTGCTCTTTCTTCTAGTTCACTGATCGTGACAAATGTCACATGCACTCAGCTATAAGCTGTTCACGGTAAATTGAGCTACTTACTTTATTCCTATCAAGGTTTTTTTTTGTTTTATATTTCCACCACTTTTAAAATAAATATTGACATGTGAGTAATAAACATACTGTATATTTTTCGCCGGAATAGAAAGGTAACGTCTAAGGCTACAATAAAGTATATTTATGGACTTATTCCAGATGAGACGACTTCCAAAAGTGCTCACTTGCTTGTGAATAGTCTGTAGCATAAATAGCAGACGACGCCAACAAACATATATTTCAGCTCCCCATAAGCTGGTGCATTGCTGCCACGCCAGTTTGTCCGCAGCAGTTCACATCTGGATACAGTTGAGCTGCAGTCGCCCGCACTATTTGCCGGACCGACTCGCTATAGTCCGGTGCGCGTGCGGTGAGTCAGTGTGCTACAGATAAACAACTCTTACGTAAACGAAAATTGTGAATTCCTGTGAATCATACAAACTATTTTTACCCCCTGTGGCATGAGCCCAGAAGGATAGAGGTTCAACGTTGTAACCCCCCCACATTTTTCCCTAAGATTGTCTACTTCCCGGTGCAGTTCTTACAGGTTCCTAAGCATCTTCTCGTCACCAGCCTGTGCAAAAGCAAATTAATTTTCGCAGTCACCACTCTCAAGATGCTTCGACGTTCGTAATTTTAATTTCGCCGTCCTCAGTTCGGTCCTGCTCGTTCTGCTGTGCCTCGGCGAGCAAGAGCAGAAACAACTGCCTTTTATATAACTACCACAGGAACAGCAGTCAAAACAGTGCTTCCGGTAACACGACGCAAACTATAGTCCATTCGCGGTTACTTCCAACTTTTCAGAAGCCCTGCTGAAGTTCTACTTCCAGGATATTGCTGCGCCTCATGCAAACAAAGCTTAACCGAGTCTAGAAAATTGCAACGAAGGGACAACGCACCACATTGTGCACACTAAGTTTGTAATGATGCAATATTCTTAATTTTAGGGACACGGGTTTAAATTTCTTTCGTTTTTCTGAAGCTTTGCCAAGCTTCGTAAAATGTTATCGGGTTTGAAATTAAAGCCGCGGTGGCTCGTTTCCCGTGGTAGTTAGTTTATCGGGCAGACGTTTGCCGTTTTTAGGTTATCAGGAGTCTGTTTACAGTTTAGTTTCGAAAGTCGTAGTTTTCAGTTTTTGTTAAGCTTCAGCATTATTTAGATACTTTCAGGCGACGTCAACAAGTTTTGTTGTACGAGAAGTTCGTTTATGTTGACGGCGCAGTATTAGTTCGTGCGGAGCAGTGTCGATAACGAGTGGAAAGCATGCGTGGCAGATGCCGGACACCCTGCCCTTATCTCACGAGAAAGGGGGGGGGGACTAGAGGTAGAACAAAAGACGCGTCTGTCTGTCGCCCTGCTAGCTTTTTCGTTTGAGTTTCAGGATCCACTGAGAATCTGGATTCGGGAGGGACCTGCCCAATTGCGCTCTCCCCCCACCAGAGTGATGCGCAAGTGTTACTCTGGTTAAACCCAGCGCCCATTGAAAGATAGTTCCCGCCCCCTCTCTACTAGCACTTTTATCCTATTATAATAAAGAGCATGATTCCTATCCTCTGTCTCCTGCAGCATTTTCTGTTAAACATGATAATGCATGAAACCATTTTTAATTATTTCCTGTCGAAAGGGTTTTAAGGTGACTATGTCGGTTTTTCCTTCTCTCTTCTAATTATAGTTTAGCTATAAGTACACTTAGGGAGGTTCTCATGGCCACAATCTGGCCATGGCAGCTCAATCCCTCTTTGCTGTGATGCATGTCTGCTTGCATGATACTCCCTTTCTTGTAGGTGTATGGGGCTTAGCCCTGAGACGCACTAAACTCCCGTCCCTACCGCGGGCTCATATAACACTTAGTTTTAGAGTAGCTAGTGAAAAAAAAAAAAAAGCCCTGCCAGCACTTCACTTCAAGTCGCCGGTGAGGGCAGGTATGGGAGTCACTTCAAGTCAGTCGGTGGTGAAGGCAGTCGCCCTTCAGAAGTATCATACAATGCTAGCCTAGGTCGCGTTGGCTATGACGAGAACCCCCACATCGGCAACTAAACTTTGTTATTTCATTTCTCAGCTGGTGTGGGAGGTAGCAGCAGTTATTATTTCTTCGGGCCAGTTTTCAGACACGTGAATAATCTGTAAACGACTGTGGCGCTGGTCTATACTTGTATATTTAATTGTGAAGGCTCGTACTCTGCATACTGGAAATTCGTCTGTGAACTGTGTCGCTAAATAGAAATAAACATATATAACAACTAACCTGGAACTTTATTTCTTAATTAATCAGCGTCACATTTACTGAGTCTCGTGATCTACATTTGAGCAAGCCGTGGCAACGTAACAACGGCAGTGTAAATAGCGGCCGAACGTTACATACTCTTTGTCAGATTTTTTGGGACAATAGTGGCTTGGTTCTATGGGTACCGACATAACGTGATCCATGACCTTAATCATGTCATACCATGAAAAATATTTAAAGGAACGTAGTCTCCGTCTCATATATTTTATAATTGTCTTGCCTCAACAGCATGAATATCCTTGCAACGGACTGGAAAAGACAGCCCCGCTGTCCTCAAAAATTATGTAGCTGAAGAAATATAGGGCCAACGTAGTTGTGTTAATATTGTCAATTGCTCATGTAATTAAATGCAATGTGTTTCATATGATTTATTATCAGTTGTAAGTGTTGTTTGTGTATAATTTTCTCCTCTTGTAAAGTGTACTTGTATTTTCTTGCGCTTGTGGCACCAACCGCTAGCTTGCGTCTGGCGCCATGCTGAATCAGTCTGGTCAACGCGCACATCGAGGGTGGATGTATCTCATACATTTTCCGGGACTTCCACTATTTTTGCGTTAATGATGTAGTTTTCAATAGCGGTTACTTCTTGTATTGAAACTTAACGTAACTCTTTTTCTTTTCACCTGGAAACAGTGCCATCCCCAGCACTGCAAGCTCATTCGTGCCGAGGGTTTCAGTACTTTCATTCCCATGTAGGAAACGTGCCTGTTTTTGTAGCAGTAAGCTGGTGATGCGCCTCAATCGTCACACCAATGTACGTGCCGCAGACGAGGGTTTTTCCAAGAGTAAATCCAGTGTTAACAACAACGTGTTTTATTTCACGATCGGCTACCTACCATATGTATAAATAATTTGTGGGTGCTCTACCCTTAGTGTACCACGACTCATGCGATCATGGAACATTGTGTTTTCCGGCAAGTGAGATGGCCCACGAAACAATCTCGCTCATTATTAGTTGCATATGAGAGGGCCACGCACTCACTAGGTACGCGTAACTGGATTAATATCATCACTTCTACATCATCGCGTCAACAGGGTGAACTCTGGAGGAGCCACGTGGGCCTTTGGCCCGCTCCCTGTGAAGATCTCTTGTTCTGTCCAAGTTGGCGCTCGTCTTATATTTCTTGTTGCCAACCAGAAACCCAACAACTATGTCTCTTTTCCCTTCACCCCGCTCCTGAGATCACGACAGCCCGTCAACTGTAGTTTGCCTGCGACTGTCGATTAATTTGGTGCAGGAGCCACACCGCCATGTTCAAACTGGAAGTGACTGGATCAATCCCATAAGATATGCACCTTGCTTGTTCAGATCCTGAATAATGTCATTGCAGTCAAAGGAGCACTTACACTGCAACTGAAGCAAAGTATAAACATCAAACTCGTAGTCTTATCCAGCTTTGAATTGCAGTGCATTAAAATTCCACAGCAGTAGGCATTACAATCCCAGATGTCACTGTATCAGAGACAAAAAAAAAAAAGCATCAGTTTGTCCCACCTCTACTGTGCAGCTTGCTCAGCCACTCTACTGGGTTCGCCGCGCCTGAACCGTGGACAGCTGCCGTAAATGCTGCCAAATGGAGTGGCGTTTGGGAAGACAACCAGCCGAGCCGCCATGCCACCACCAGCATCAAGCAGCTGTCTCGCCTTCACGCCCCCAAGAGGTAACTCTTGGGGGTGTGCTTGTTCAGGCTGGCAGAGAACTTCCAAATTAAACCTCAGCAAAGGAAAAACAGGGTAAATGAAGGCCACATTGGGGGTGTGTGCGCACGTGTGTGTGTTGAACAACCCTCTATTTTTCTGATTTACTCTCGTCAAGGGTATGCATATTTGAATAGGGGTAGGTAGTAAACTCTGTGATTTATTGCGCAGTTGTATTGGCTACTTACATACCTTCTTCCTCAATTTTTCCTTAGACTTGTCCTGGTGTCCTGTGTTACATTTTACATTACATTTCACAATGTTTGTGTTTTGTTCTTTTTATTGAGTAATAAGTGCTTTTGTAAATTGTTATCATGAGTGCCTGAGAGAACCTCATAATTTATTTACAGTTATGTACTTCTGCACCCTAATTACCAAATAATGTATTTTTTTTTTAGTGTTCATTTTACATATAATTGTATTCTTAAGTGTCTTGCGTAACTGTAGTGTTGTTACAGAATTTTTTATGTTATCTGCTTTTATAACTTTTTCTAGAAATTTTGGTGCCAGGCCACTTGAACCTCTGAGCGACTTGCTGCGATGTTATTCAGTCAGACTCGCGAAGGCAAAAGAGAAGAGCGTGCCATTGTGTCCTTCTTCGGGCACTTAAAATTTTTTGTACGATCATTAACAATAGACTAATTATTTGTAGAACCTCTTTTCTTTATCTGTACCCGGGAGTAGTCACTTCTCTCCCCCTGCTGGCTCACCACGCCCACGGACTTAAGTCACACATGTAATTTATTTTGTGCTTTGCACCTTTTCTCTGTTTTGGGTGGTCACAGCCCTAGTGTATGCATTGGAAGTATTGCCTATTATACAGGATGAAACAAGTGAGTGAACTTTGTAAACTGTTCTACGTGTTTTATTTCACACGTCAGGTCACTTCACGTCCTCTTAAGTGTGTTCATACCCCAACTATTCATTCTGACATTCATCATTACTGTAACGTCATTATGGACGAAATCTCAGACGTAATTACCGTAAATTTGTGGACATTGTGAGGTAGTCCCAACAGCGTCACACTAGTGGCGTAAGGAGGGCACGTACACCCTCCTAGGTAAGACCGGTTCAATTCCTGCAACAATCATCATCTGGAGTCACAGTCATCACCAGTGTCAACGATCAACAGGGATCGTCACGAGAGGGCCACATGGGCGAACGGCCCACTGCTGCTCTTCCATGCTCTAAAGCTAACCGGCGCCCAAATAATTCACTTCCACAACAAAACTCCACCTACCCCCTTTCCTTCTGGGGAGAGTCCCTTCAAGTTATAGATATAGGTAGGAGCCATTAATCTTACTTATATTGTGTAGAAAATAGAATGCTAAGGGATTGGCTAAAAAAATTTAATTTTATTATTGTTATTACAAAATTACAATTTCGCTACAAATTTGATTGGACTAAAACATGCTGGCAACAAAACATAGATTACTTATGCATGATAATAGTGAAAGAAAAACAATAAGAATGGTTATTTTGCTGGCAATACACAAACCTCGTTTTACCACAGAAAAGGACGAATTTGTAGTTTTTATTTGCCTAAATCTGATGTGAATAATTACCTTGTTTAATACAACAAATAATGCCTTGGACTTTCCACAGAGGTTGGTGGTTCTTGGCCTGGAACTACGGTTACTTTGCCAGTCAAATATGGCTCCCCACTTCCTTTTCTTATGTGGTCTCATTAAAAAAAAGATCTTTCTTCATTGGTTCTGCCATAAGAAACCGTTTTTGATCTTAAAGAATTGTTTAAATCACCATCCATCATCACGGTACTATGCCAACATAAACACACACTCCCGCCAATGGTGGCTATAACACAGCGGTTCTTTATAATGACAGCATGGCACATCAGTCTTTTAGCAACCAGGCAGCAAGGTCTGCATACTGTCGCATTGAGACAACCCTCGACACCACGTTTCTCACTTTCTTCATCCCATCCAATTTTTGTGCTGGTAAAAATGTTGTTACACGTTGCAAACAACTTATCAGTTGCCTTATGGAAGGTTGTTTGGTGAACAGCACGTAAACGACTTTAGGGCCAATGTTGCGGAAACACATTGCACGGTACGCATTTCGAAGGGCAGTGATTCTGCTAATATTTTTTTAAAATCATTTATTCGAAAACCAAACTATTAAACAATTTACAACTGGTATTTGCATAAACATAATGTATCGTTATCTGTAAGCATAAACTGTTCAATATGATACGAGTGCTATGCCAGGGACAGAATGTCACCCCAGCGAGGTGGCAAGGGATGGGGGCAGCACAAAAGTTCAGCTACGGAAAGTTCAGTTTGGCGATGACAATTGTATCAGTTCCTATAAATTGACAGATTCTGAGAAATTTGACTAGTGATATATGTAATTGCTTAAATGAAGTGCTGTGTGAACATAAAGCAAAGTGTTGCCATTGATGCGAGAGATTATCTTCACTTCAAAAAGCATTGGTATAAATATCAGACATCCCCACTGTGAACATTGCTGGGACTGTGTTCAAGAACAAAAACTGATGCAAGAGAACAGTGTGGTTCAATTTCACGCACTGTGCCAGTCCTGTTAAACCACGTGAAGACAATTTATTTGTGCCACCCTTTTTATACAGACCTGCAGTTTCGTTCAAATGATTGAAGAGAACCAGCTTGTCGCACTATATGTAGGCTGCAATTGTCACTGATGGTTGACGATACCAGATGATGGTAAATAAAAAACTTAAAAATCTGTAAATAAATCACACTGTGTTAAATTTCTTCATAGAAAGTACAAGATAGTGCCAAAAGAAAAGTAAAAATTAAAAAAAAGTTAAAATATGTATTCTCACATTTTTTTTAACTACCCTGAGAGTATCATCAGAACAAATGATAGGAAAATACAGAAATCATATACATACCTATTCACAACTGTTACCTACATAAAAAAAAATCTTTAATTTACAGCACAGCCTTTGAGTAGTAAGATGAGGGCATTTCAATGTTCTCCCCTTTTGAATTTGAGTGCAAGTTTCCCAAAACGTGGCCAAAGGAAGAAAATGATTTCGAATTTGTGAAACTGATCTCCAAATGTGTATTTTGCAGCTCTTTCCATTGTGTTTGCTACAGAATCATGCAGACCTTTGCAGATTCTGCATCGCCACCTAAACTTGATTACACCTGGAATGTCTAGCACCTGGCTCCATTGTTTGATGCGTACCATGCTTTGTTTGAAGCTCATTGCCCATGTTTTTGCAAAGCACAGCACAGTGGCTTCAGTGCAGGCAGTTACTCCCCCCCCCCCCNACTTCCCTAAAGTTACACCTTCGTAGACATTGTGTGCAAACAGTAATATATAACTACATAAAGTTGAACTTGAAAATTTGCAAGAATCTCATTAACTTGTCTTATATATGTATTTTATAGAAATATTTTTCATTTATTGTTATACTGTGCGATCATTGATTGTATTATGCAAGTTTGTTTCGTATTTTAAATGCAATTTAGCAGACTATGTATCACAATGTGTTTGACAATAATGAGAACCCTGGTAGAATGTTGAGATTTTCATTTTATGAAACAAAAAGTCGTGCTCACACAACCGCATCAAATCACAAGCTGGAGGTAGAATCTGTAAGTCAGTCTTTATTGTAAAATGCGCAGTGTCACGCACAAAAGGCAACAGAGAGATTACTTCGCAGAGGCGAAGCTCCTCAGGAGGAAGGCGGCGCCGATACTGGCAGCTCCGACGAGCAGCAACATCTTTACGAGGTCGTCGACGGTGGGCGGAGGCAGGCTGCCGTCTGCCGCTGCCGGTCCGTGAAAGTGCCTTCTGATGGAGTCGGCCAGGCCCCGCCGCGACCCCGCCTCCGGCACGCTGGCCGCCTGCTTGGCGAGGGGCGGCTGCTTGCAGCACGCCGAGTGGTCGTCAGACTCCTCCCACTCCACACCTTCACAGGCACTCACAGTCAGTGAGACACGGCACTGCGAGCAGCACATCTGGCACGATGGCAAAGCACGTACAGTACAAAGCTCATCACAGGGAATACACGGTAGTGTGTGTGTAGTCGTCAGGTAGTACTATGAATATTCAATCTGGACTCCCTTCTACGTCACTTAAGATGGACACCATTGCACATGGATCACATATTGGAAGCCCTGAGGAAACAGACTATCTTCAATAGGTGTTGCACATGAATGGTGAAGCCATTGGCTGCCAAATGCTTTTGAAAGAAAGCATTGGAAATCCCCAGTACAAAATGTACACAGATGTAAACAAAAAATGCTATGCAAAATGAAAATATGTTTTTTAAATTGTGTAATAAGAGTTTGAATTATGAATGAGTGAGTGAAGAGATTTGGGTGGCTCGTTACAGCAAGGTCTTAAGAGCCAATGAGGGTGATTGAGGTGAGTATGGAGCAGTGCCGGAATGAAAAAAAGGGGGGAGCGCGGGGGATCCCCGAGAAAACCCGCCGAACAGCGGTAACGTCCGGCACGATTCCCACGTGCGAAAATCTNCCCCACCGGGAATCTAACCCGTTTCTGACCACTGTCCCCCCCCCCCTCACCAATAAGTCATCCTGGTGAAGAAGTCTTACATTATTACATTGCAATATGCTGAATCAAAAATAAAATTGTAATATTTTGCGATTTTTCTATAAATATCTGTTAATACAGACAGCAAAAAATTTATACACAGCTGACTTTAAGTTGCAGACTACCTATAACTTTCCACTCGACTAGCTCAAGATGGAGTAACACGAGACTCTGTAAAATGGACGCCAATTACATATGAAATAAAGTCAAGTTCCGGAGTATTTGTTCTATACTTTTATTTATCATTTTTAGTGACACATTTCACATACGAAGTTCAGGTATGCAGAGTATGAACCGTTCACAGATAAACAGACAAGTATAGAACAGCGCCACAGTCGTTTACAGATTATTCATGTCTCAAAAACTTGCATCGCAAGAAGAAGTTACGAAGGCAGGAGGGACGTTCGTTCCCTCCTGGCACCCTAGCGACCTCCCACACCGCCGGAAATAATTTAATAGGATAGAATAGTTCAAGCCGAAAAGAAATGAAGTGAAAAAAGATTCGGCGGTTGCAGGTGCTTGCCGGTGTGGGTGAAGCTCTTCACGCCCGACGCCTCTTCTCTGACGGTTGGTTACTTTTTCTTTTTAGGCGATAGACACCCCGAGTATTTATTCTGCGGACCTATCGCCCCCTTCTCCTAAGGGCACGGCAGCCGGCATCTGCCAGCAGCGTCATCCAAACTGCGCTGTGTCCCGCTTAACTGCACCGTCAACATACAGATAAACAAACTTCTCGTACAAAACTTGCCGACGCAGTCTGAAAGTTTCTAAATAATGCTGACGCTAACAAAAACTAAAATTTTCGAAACGACAACCGGACGCCTGATAAACGTAAAACAGCAAACGTATGCCAGATAAACAAACTATCACGGTAAAACGAACCACCACGGCTTTTAATTTCAAACCCGATAAAAATATTATGAAGCTTCACGTGTCCCGAAAATTAAGAATACTGAGTCATTACAAGTTGCTTCCACTAATTGTTGGTTATTACAGGATTGATTGTAAACAATACTTAAGAGAGCTCTGTGTTTACTTAATAATAATATGATTGATTGTAGTTGATAGTTGAATAAGTTCTGTGTGTATTTTTTGTAACAAAAATGCAGCTAAAATGGCATCTATATAATGTACAAACTGTAATACCATTGTATGGTTATGCTGCAACATACATCATTATTTTTTTTGTAATTTTCTATTGACTGTACTCTTGTAATTTAATATTTTTATTGACTTGTTCTATATCCCAAAGCATATGCTTCATATGGGATTGCCAGAACCAAATGAAAGAAATATGTAGGTAAACTAGTAATCCGCATGGTTTAGATCACGCCAGAGCTAATGTTACCATGCAACAAGTGTAGTTACATTCACTTTTAAGCTGACCGACTTGGTAATGAAGACTGACATACGGCAATCAGCAATGCGATCTCACCAAATGTTTCCTCGTGACTGCAGTAGTAATATCCGTTAGCGTCCTTGGGCTTGTTCATAGACAACAACTGCACGCCCTTCACAACTTGCTGACCAAACTGCATTCTTTTGGCGTGCGAGTACAGTGATGGCATTATCTTGAACACACCCTGCAGGGCACACAGAGTCAACGTGTGTACAAGCTGCTCGTGGCAAAATGAGAACTTTTGGAAGCCCTGCTTAGGATCTACTTGTATGCACATTGTGTACTCTTTCACCATATGTAAAATTACCATTGGCATAGGCCTGATCACTTTATTCGTGCATCAGTCAAGGGAAACTGTGGAATTATTAGAAAAGTAAATACAGTATTTTAAATATTTGCTAGTTCTTACTTTTGTAAGCATTAGAAAAACCGAAAGTAAAATATATAATCTTATTACCCTCTTCCATTACCAACTTGACTGAGTGTATGCCGTCAGTGTGCCTGTTAACATACAGGCAGGCAGGGGTAGTGACATTTTTCAAAGGTTGACTTCAAAAGTGTACGATCAATAGCTTATAACACAGTCTAGCCGAAGAAAATTATTGATAGTTTTAACATTTATGTTAACGATAATTACGTTATTACCTGGAGTTCAAGCAGACAACCCTGATGACAATTTCAAGTCATATGCTCCGTAGAAGGTCTTGTATATTTTTCAAACCAAATAACAAGAATGTGAATTATTAAAACAAATAAATATGTAAAATTCTTAGGGTAGAAAATGTGTGAGATGACAGTTGGTGGAATGAGAGAGACACCTGCAAGCGCACACACTTCTAGGAGAGAGAGACCAGAGCACAGTGCCACAGTGTCTGTAGCAGTACCTTCCTCTTCAGCTTGTAGTCCTTGGATAGCTTGAGGATGGTGAGGTGCGGCTGGAAGCTCTTCCTCGATGCCAGCACGAGTCCACACTCCTCAAATGACTCCTCGATAGCCTGTGCCAGCCCCGCAACTCGAACGAGACTTTCCCCTCCTTCTATGTCCGCAAACAGCACCTGCACACGGCACCACTATCAAGTCTGGTGGGATTTCCACTACGAGTGCGAAAATTAATGTATTATTATTCACGAAACAGTTAGCAAAATCCTGTAAATTACAAGCAGGAACAGGGCAATACTCGTGGACACACACATACTCACAAAAGTCGGACTAACCCATTTTCCACACGGATGTGCAGTTGCGAAGTTTCGCTGGCCAGGCCAGCTTCTTCAGGCAGCGAGTGGAGGCACACTGCAGTCTGGTGAGTGGTGGTCGGCAAACAGCGAGTCTAGCGGCCAGGAGGCAAACTAGGTTGATGGGAACAATTAGAAAAGGGGTGGAGGGATTATCTTATGTCTAGGCCATGTGGCTGTCTGGATGTGGTGATGCATTGGTGGGTCAGCTGCCAGCGTCGCAGTTTAGCATTATCATGCACAATCCTACTAAGACATTTGTGATGGGACTAAAAAAAATCATGCTTATCAAGCAGGAAAACTTATTAAAATTGTTCAATTATACAAGTGTTTAAAAAACAAGGAGTAAACATAATGAACTTACTAAGCAGGAAACTTTATAAATGGCAAACTTGTTAAGAGGGTTTCACTGTACATGCATGTACAAGATGTTATTTGTTGACCACGTACTGCTCGTTTGCAGTGGACTGAGCAGTTTCGAAACACGCTTTGAAAAAATCACAGCCAGTAGATGCATGTAATTTAACGTGAGCACTGATGAGAATACCTTCAGCACTGTTGCCCAGATAATTATGAGACGTAGCTCTGTGTTTCAATGGTTACAAGCGTAATCTTCGAAACTGATGGCTGCAGTATTCCTCACCCCGTCAAACAATACAGTAGGAACCGTAGTGACAGTATAGTATGGACTTTTCTAACACAATGACAGTATATGGGCACGCGCATACAGAACCCACGTCCACACAGCACAGTTTTGATCATCACACATGGCTGTAGCTCGCAAGTTTTGGTTTTGGTTAGCGTTAGGTTTGGTTTGAGTAACTTTTCTTTTCAATTTTTCAATGGGAAAATGATTATAGTCCATTCATGGTGACTTCCAACTATTCTGAAGTCCTGCTAAAGATCTACTTCAAGGGTATTCTGCCACCCCATACAAACAAAGCGTAACTTGAGTCTAGAAAATTACACAAAACAGACAACGCACCGCATTTGTGCGCACACTTGTGAATAGACTGCAGTTGAAGATCATCTTTCGTGATTAGATCATTTTAATTGTCATGCGCCTTATGTGTCTGCCCACGAATCATGGACTCTCAGTGTTGGAATAACTTAATACTAACAGACAGAGTCAAGTAAAAAAAATGTTCTGTCTCGAAGACAAGCAGCTAATATCCATGTACGTTGCAAATGTGTTCATAGGCTACTGACGTCCAGCATGTACATAAATCTTTCCACTAAAAACACAACGTCCGAATCAAACACAAAGGAAAAACCAAAATTTGAAGTATACATTTCGTATGTATTTATGATTTTCTATACTCAGTTAATGACTACATAAAACATTACAAAGATTTTTGTTCCTAACATTTTTGCAGATAACACATTTTTAATAATTCTTCACTTAAAGAACAATTGGAAAGCTATTACATGGATCTGCTGTCAGTTTACACAAAAAAAATTACATACAAAAAATTGCTCTATCGACAGTATTTGGAGGGGAGGAGCACCTCACCTGGTTTTTGAAAGTGTTGACTCCAGTGAAGGTGAGGCAAACTGGCGGGTTGTTGTACAGCTCCCTGTTCACGGCGACAGACTCCTTCATCACTTCCGCGGCCCTGTGGACACGACAAAACACGTCTGTCGCTAGTGTTACAGCAGTAGGGTCTGGATGAAGACGGGCTGCAAACGCAACTCTACGTTACCGACATCTTCCAGTGGCTTGTGCACTTACAACATGCGTACAAGATGAGAGATTTGACAAGTGCTACAATGCAAGGTTTTCAGAGTTAACACAGATTAAGTGTGATAAAAATTGTGTAGCAATAGAATACAAGAATGGGGAAAAATAAAAACACCTTGCGAAAATCCACTGCTGAGATACCATTGTTTATTAACCTCTCTATCTTCGTGAACTAACGAACACCTTACATTATCCCGCCCCTAATCTAATAAAGGAGTTATATTTTCTCCTCCGTGACTGTCGCACAGATTTTGCTAGTGCCCTCTCCGCTTTGCGCTGGTCTGCCGTGCTCTTCTATCTAGACCCTTACTCTTTCGGGGTGTGACAATGGCTACAATTGCGGCCATGGCACCACACAACCCTGCTTAACCGCTATGCATGCGCGCAATGTTGATAACTTAAACCCAACCTAAGGCGTGAAGGGCGTGCCCTGAGACGCATCCTATTCTCCAACCCTCTCGGCTACCAACATGCATGCCGGACGGCTCACAGAACTGTGATGGAGCTCCACTGCTGAGAACAGAGCCCATATCACCGTGGTGTTAACAAGCAAGTGCACAATCCGCTATTACACGACTGTGGCCCCTTTGCACTTATAAAGCATGGTCACATGCTTACTGTTGTACACTTATGCAGTGCAGACATCCTTTGAACACATCTTTATTGTAAATAAAAGCAAAAGTCCTCACTCTCACCAAACTGTATTAATTAGTAATTAACAACTTGCATTATATACTACCTTTACTAAATGTATAACAAAGTACAAAGTTGTCACAGCGAAATAATTACAGAAGTCGTTTAGTTCTTTTCTCTGTGAGATAAACCATCTCCAGTATCCTAGAATCATGAAAGCGCTAAGGGCGGCCCAGGTACGCACATAAAATGTCTTGATTACTTTTAAGTGTAAGGCAGTAAACTGGTGTGCAGTCTTTTTCACCTCGGAGGACTTTCAGAAGTAGCCGGTGCCGACAAAACATAGTTCATTAGTGTTAAGACTGGTGGTGCACAGTAAATGGCAGTCTGATCTTGTTATTCATGTGGATTGAGTGATTGCAAAAATAAAATTCTCTCTTTCATTTAATTAAAAACGAAACCACCATCAGGTGAATATTTGTTTGTACTATATTAACACCTACATGCAGTGCTAGATAAAAAATATTTTTGAGAGAAGGGGAGGGGGGAGGAGAAGTGCAGCGGAGAGGTTTGGGCAGCTCCTAACAATGAGTTCTCGACAGCCAATGAGGGTGAAGCGAGGTGGATATGGGAATACGGAACAGCGTCGGAATGCAATGGTGGGGGAAACGGGAGAACCTCAAGAAAGCCTGATGATCAGCGGCATCGTCCAGCATGATTGCCACATGCTGTGAAAATCCAGGAGTGACCCGACTGGGAATCGAACCCAGTGCACCTTTGTGGGAGGTGAACACACTAGCCGCTAAGCCAATCACAG
>NQII01000262.1:58191-89427 GCA_002778355.1 Clitarchus hookeri
TATATATATATATGTATGTGTGTGTATATATATAAGATAACATTATATATATATATATGTGTGTATGTGTGTAAAATAAGTTGAATGTTGAAACAAGACTAAAGTTTTTAAAGTGGTAACTTATAATTGGTTCAGCCTTATTACGTTTTATAATTTTAATGAATATTTTGCCATGTAATATGTTCAATTTTAAAGCTGTTTGATCGTCTATTCACTTTTCATCTCATAGTGTATGTGCCGAATTTGTGGACTTCTCTATTATTGCATTTATTGTGAATGTTGAAGGACAATAAAATATTCTTATTGAGAAATCAACAACTTTGGTCCTTGACGGGCCACAGCTTCTCTTCATCACAACACCAGCCAATTTATGGCTTTCTGGGACTTCAACAGACCTATTAGAAATGAAACTTAAGTTTTGAGTTTTATATTGCACACTTACGTGGAGAAACATTTAAAAGTGACAGGACTTTGTGAATACCATTTTCAGTAAACCACTTGGTGTATAAGATAATCAGGTTTTATACTGAAATAAAGGCAACATTTTCCAGAACAATTTAAAGATATTTTCAGAGAATTTCACAAGATGTCAAGGACAACTTAAAAGTGTTTTTGTTACTTGATGAAAAAGATAAACAAGCAAGCTCTGAATGTGATAAATAGGTGTTTGGAGGATGGAAACATTAATGACCTTTTATAAAATAAAATGAGCCGTCCATTTTGAATCCTCCTCTATCACAGACACCTTTACAATAAGCCATTGCACCAATTTCTTCACAACATTAAAACTGGTTTAATTTCTTTTACATGATGTCTACTGAGCCTTCGGACAATAATTGCGTAATAATTTCAGGATTTTTTATTTCTAGCATGTCCCATCACCTAGCTAAAAGTTATGTAAAGTACAACAGACTTCTGATTTAAATTTAAAATATGTAAAATTGCTTAAAAAGCGGTTTCACTTATGTGAAAACTATCTAGATATGCATCTGCCCATCGATTTACTTTCACTTTTTATCAAAAACGCAAGGATGAATCACACTCGGTCGGAATTGCGTATGGAAAATATTTAAATTGTTTTGAAAACGAAAGACATAGTAAATATGATTTTTCTTGTGTGCTGTTACTAGATTATATTAACAGACAGCAAAAAACTATTCCTGATATTCCCAGGTATTCCACAATCAGTAGACAACGTCTGCTACAGAAACAAACTTTATTCAAATATGAACTTGAAGGTAATCTCGTTACAACTGTTTACCACAACGCACGGGAATTATAGGATGTTGCTGAACTCTGTGCACTTCTTGTTTGCTGTTTTTCTATGTGAGAGTTATACATGATTGTGTAGGCTGTTTCAAGTTTATTACGCACTTTTGAAATCAGCATAAACTTCACTGCACCTATCTCCGTATATTGTAACGGGCACACTGACCGGCGTGCAGCCAGTAATGTTGGAAACGATGGACGTGAAAGTAGCTCCATGCCTCAATGTTGAATTAAAAGTGTCGAGTAAACATTTGTGAAAACTGACATTATTTCTCTTGCTTTCGGTTTTTACAAATGCGTTTTAAGAGTAAGAATTAGCTAATTTGAAATATATTAATTTTCCTAATAATTTTACAGTTTCACTTTAGCGACACGTACATAAAGTAATCAGGCCTACGGTGTGTCAACTTTACGTATGATGTAAGAATTGTGCATAGAAGTAGATCTTATGCAGGGCTTTCCAAAGAGATCAGTTAACTGTGAACGGCCTACTGCAATGGCCACTCCAACACTTGTATTCTACTTTCTGTGCATGTGCTATTTCCTGTGCTAAATCAATAATTGTAACCCGGCCTGTACCCAATACACAAAGGAAAGTGCCACCCGAGCACACAACCAGTCTCCCGTTGGGCACGCAGTCGGATAGAAATATGGTAAACAAAAAATCCCTAGACAATTTAAGGCTTTTTTTTACGAATTCAATGAAATTTGTTACTGGAAACAGTTTCTCAAAATTCAAGGTTTTTCAAGGATGTGTATGAGACATGATAACGAGTCTTGCTGTGGGTTGGACGTAAACCATAAACCTTCTGTGATCCAACCTCACTGCTACACGACAGGACACCCTAGCAAGCACACTCACAGGGGGACCTCTGTTGGAACTGGGGGCCCCGCAGCAGGCGGCATCCCCCACCACACCACATTTGTAAACAAGCTGGAATTTGTAATGAACCTTAACTTTAGATCAGGCTGAGTTAAATCACGAGAAGCTCTTCGCTTGCGAAGCCGCTTGGACTCCTCACGGTCGGAACTCTCGTCCTCGGACGCGAGATCGGCCAAGTGCAGCAAAGTTTCTTCAAACAGATCGTCGTGCTGCACATTCTGCTGCCCTTCTGACGACACGCGCAGTTCCCCCTCTGCCACGCTCTCGTCACAGTTTGTGTCCAACGGCTGCTTTTCCATCACAGACGCACATTCTGAAAAACAACGACTTCTTTCATTATACGCATAAAAATAGCTCCACTGGCTAAGAGATTAGCATAACTGAATCCCATCATTAGATCTAGGTTTGATCCCTAACGGATCTGTGGGATATATGGCCAGTAAGTATGTTCTCAGTAATCCCATCCCATTACTCCACAGGGACAGCGAAGATGTAATAGTCTTGATTACTCGCCTCCTATCAAGGCAAACCAGACCCGGTGGGGTTTCTCAGATTTTCACATGTGGGAAACGAGGCGAATCATTTCCATTATTTCTCTCGTAACTCTAGTTTCCCCCATTCTTACATTCTGCCATTGCTCCATCTCTACCTCAACTCACTGTCACGTGCCATCCACACAACCCATTCCTCCACAACTGCATCGCCTCCCCTCTACCTGCCTCCTCCTCGCCTTGCATCGCAATGCTCACCCTCCCTGCTGATCAGGGTGACTGGCGTAGCGGCCGGCCCCACCAACCACACCTCACCGGTGGTGCAATGACTACGGCTCACGTCCATCCTACCGCCCAGGGATGAATGGGAGTCTTAGAACATTGTCTTGAACAGAGATAAATGAAGTATTACTAGTCTAAGGCAGTGTCTCAAATTGAAGAGCATACACTGAAGAGAGCGCTCTTTCCCAATGCCCCGCTAGAAGGCTGTCTTCTACTGTGTTTAGAGAAGATGCTGCCTTTTAGGTACACAAACAAAGCACACACTGAAAATGTGTGGACGTTGTGAACGACACTTATTATAAGAATGAACATGTGTGTGATTATTTATAATTACTGGTAAAAACCACCCCATGACTTGCTTCAGTAAAAAAACATGCATTAAAAAAAATTTAAATTATCCACAACCATTAAAAATAACTACTTTTTATAGTTACAACAAAACATGGTAGACGCCAGAGCACACAAGAACACAGTTGCCTTCATTTAATTATTATTAGCGTAAAAACAATATAAATATCTTATGTTAATTTAGAGGATTCTATTATGGCAAGCTATGACATATCAAAATGGAGTAAAATGCCCGAATATAAAGAGTTTCTGAATTAGTGAAATGGAACATGTGTTGGTGTAGTTTATTTTTATTTTAAAGGTTTTATGAGAAAATGGTTATTCTTGATGTAGAGCTATGGCCGTTACTCATTTTTAACAGATAATTTTAAACAATCCCTTTGTTTCACTTCAATAATAAACTTAAAAATTTACTAAATATATTATAAAATTTCGAAACACCACTTTTTGGATACACCAAAAATTTCAATTCCCGGATATTTCTCTAAGCTACTTAAGAAATCTAAAGTTCCATATTCTCCCCAGAAAAGTTGCATTACTAGATACTTAATTACCCTGAAATTAAAAGTGTGAGATTGGAAATACAAGAGTAATCAGTTCAGCATAGTAACCAAAACCACAAAAACTGGTGACGCCACACTGCTCTTCTATAACAGACATGCATTTATCGCTGGGCTGTTTTCGTTCTATAGAAATTATTTCTGCCCTACAAGTAACCTGAGCAAGCAACTCCAAATTAAAAATATAAGCACATGAGAATCGTACGTTTGTGTTTTATCTTTATTTAGTATCATGATCGGTGAAGAAGGGGGGGGGGGGATATTGCATTAGATTACATAGAGGAAAGAAAGAACATGCATAGACTAAAGATGAAAGAAGAGTGAAGACATTAGGAATAGATCTTGAGCGATAATAAGGGTGATTGGGTGGGATTGGAGCAGCTTTTGTTGACAAGAGCGAGGGAAACAGGATATCTCCGAGAAAACATGTCAACCAGCGGCATCGTCCGGTGCGATTCCCACATGTGAAAATGAATTCGTTTAAAATGCACTAATGTGGAATTTACACTCATGTTACTTGTTAACTAAATTGATAACTATCGCATTAGCTTTAGGATTCTTTGTTTGTGTTATGTACATGTCATATTGCGTACAGAGTTTGAACTCTTACGAGATTCTGCAGTCAGTAAAGTGACACAGGATGGCGTCCTATCATCCAGACAGTTTGTCACGCCGCGCGACAACCGAATCAACTGGCAATGCGAGTGCCGACACGAGTGCAGTGCGGATGTGTGAAAGTGCAGAGCAGTAGAGCGCAACTGCATACCCCCCAAACATTTCCAGCGCTGAACTGGGTGCATAATGGCAAATTCAGCGTTTATAATTTGTAGGGCAATTTCAAAGCAAGTATTTGAAAGAACAGAAAGGCACACTAAGAGTTTAAATGTTCAGAGATACCCCTACATGCATTTCAGGATTTATTTTTTAATTCTCAAATTCACAAATTTTTAGCCTCAGTTGTTTTACACTTATTTTATGCCATTCAAGTGTAGATGGTAACTGTTTTAATGCAGGAAATAATTTATGTATTTATTATGTTAATTTATCATGCAAGTGTTTATGTCCTTTTAATTATTGCAAGTTAAAGACAACCAGAAAGTAGTGCAGGGTGAGCCGTGTACCACCATAGATCGCGCCATGCGTGCTCGCCAGATTCAGTCACTAACAAGTGTCTCAAGGGGTCAGCACAAACCTCGTCACGCTTCGGGTGCATTCAAGTCTTCGCGCCAACCACCTTTAGTTGAAATAGTTTACATGAACCACGTGTCCATGAGCTGCATGTGCCCCCCACTGACCACCACAGTCACATCAACTGTACTAGCTGCACCTGGCCGCACCAACCACACCAGGCCAAAAGTCTGTAGTGCAGGTTGACAGGAACGGAACTTGCAACTTCTTGCCAACAGGTATTACTTGACTCAAGAGACCAACCTACTATTTATTACAAGAGGTAACTCTTTTAACAATTAGTAGGTGATCCGAAACTGTGTTTCCCCTAAAACCACAGCCGTTGGATGCACGGGCCATTGGTCGGTATGTCGTAGCAGCTCATGCCACGACATATGATGTGACGCACCACCAAGTGACATCGGACTGGCCTGTAGGCCGAAGCTGAAGTCTTAAGTGCCCCAAAGTGTAACCAATAGTATACAGCATTTTTCTAATCACATCAAATAACATCATCTTATTCACAGCTACTTTCAGGGGTATGTTTTATTGTCTTAAGAGAAATCGAGCATTACAACCCTTACCCCTTTGCCAAGGTGGACTCGTCCATCTGCCCAGGAGACAGCCACCTGCAACACTGTAGCCGGAGAAATACAAACACATCATAGGAAATGAAATATGGACACTTTTCACAAGAAAGTGTAATAGTGTATTTAATGTTTATTTATGACAGAGTAATGATGTTTTCAAAAATAGAGATTGCCTATTTAGGCCTCCGTCCTAGTAACATGTAATTTAGAGCTGTGACACTCCCCGTCAACTTTACAACATCAATTTTAAGAGACATTTGTTATTCAACGGGGGTGTCATCATTGTGTTTAATTTAATTTATACAATTTTTCACCATTGCCATAATGTTACATTGTTATTTTGTCATGTTTAACAATTCTGTGTTTGACTTCGGTTCACATCACTTGTGATGGAAGCCAATGTTACACTTCAGTTCGTCTCAGCACCAAAACGAGACATGCAGTGTGGTCGTCCGCTCCGCGAGCCTCCTCGGTACCATCATTTAGGCTGATATCACTTAATTGCAATAGCAACTTAATTAACCAAAACATTTGATTTCTTTCTTTTCTGTACTGAGGGTAAAACCACCTGCACTCTCACCAGAAAGCTTAAAGCTACAGCGTATCCTCGTAACACCACGATAATTTTCACATAAAGGCCACCAGCAGGCCATAAGTGCTGGGTCCATTTTCTTTTATTATTCACATGTAATTAAGCACAGTGAGTAAACAGCTTTTCAAAATTCAGTGAGTGTTGTTTCGCTGTCCTCCGGGACACGTAGGACGCTACACCCCTTGTAGTACCACCCACAATTTTCTATATATTTGAGGCGTACGAGACCACCTACATTATCGTCATAAGGTGTAGGTAGTGAAATATTAAGTATGTAACAACATCATTTGCAAACTGACTGAGGTATTAAGGGCCCTCTCGGCCGTCGACCGAACGACCCACATCCCTAACTCTTCGCTAAGTTATAAGATCACTGATTTTCGATTTGCTATATTGGAAGGTCTTTTTTAAATATAGACTAAATATGAGGTAGTCTGCTTATTCGTTATCTGCACATGTACTCAACATTGATCTACCCCCAAAGGATCACAACTGTCAAAAACACATTGTAAACAGTGATGAATGTGTTTGTTAATACGTTATCTTTATATGACAAGTTATTTTATATTAATACAATACTTTTAACAATTTGAATTTAATCAAACTGCATTACAAATTGGTTAGATGAAGTAATCATATATTTCAAAGTATTTGTATACAATTCAGATTTATAATCTAAAATCCAATCTTTCCGTTTTCGCCATACATGCTGGAAGAAAGCAATTTAAATATATGACATGAAGATTAGTTGTGCGCAGCCATCTAGATCGGTCTGCCTTATCTTTATTATATAGTTTAAAATACAAAGGTATTTGAAAAAATGAGGATCGCCAGTCTTCAATGCCTAATTTTAGAAATAATTGGAAATCAACCCCCAAAATAATGTATGCCACTTTGAACAGTGGAAACAAAAACTTTAAGACAAATGGTGTTAACTAAACAATTGTAGAGCCTGGCGTTGATGAATTTCTTAAATTGTTGATTCATCATTGTAGGCAATATCTGAATTCGTAACTATTCATTCGTGGTGATGTGAAATGACGAATGTTCTTATGTTGGCTATTTAACTGTGACCTGTTTACTTTTTGTGTTTAAGGTTATGTTTGGGGCTTTGGACAGCAGAAGATTCGTAATCATCTAGGAATGTGGTGTTTTATTAAAGTCAGAGATGAGGCAAATAGTTGTAGGAACTATATTGTCAAGACTGCGTGTTCGCAAAAAACATATACAATATTTGTATGTAATATTATGCACGGCTGGTTGGAAATAATAACGTTGGAAAGTTTGCTGGCGAGGTGTCAGGTACGGTATGTTGATAAGTTATTTTTTGTAGTTGTGTTGGTATCCTTGAGTGTCCTCACTTCGCCCTCACGCACGGGTACGGTTACGACGATTGACATTTTTTTAGTATTTTTTTTTACTAACCTACCCTAATTTTAAGTGTTAAGTACACGTCCGAGGTAGGGACAGAGGCTAAGTGCTTCTTAATAATAATAATAATAATAATAACTACTACAACTAACACCCGCAATTATGCTACCGCCCGGTGCCGAGCGTTTTTCCCCTCTCCTCTACCAAACCAAACTCTTCAATTCCTCACNTTTTCCCCTCTCCTCTACCAAACCAAACTCTTCAATTCCTCACGCAACACATTCCACTCCCTCACAGACCTCACAAGCATAGACTGCCTACCCTGCTCCGTTTTCCTCCACACCCTCCGAAGCTTCTCACTGTTGTTTTCTTTCCCTCTAAACTCCCCCTTACTTAGCTGGCAGCGTAAACTTCCCCACCCTCCCTCTACATTCTCCACCCTGTACATCCTGACCAGCCTTTCCTCCTGTCCTTCGAGCTCAACCCCGTTTCTTTGATCATGACTGATGGCCTATAGTTCCCTTTGTCCTCACCATCCTGCCCCTGTCCACTACACCCACCCTTTTCACCCATCTTGGTGTCCTTTGCACCTTCTCTAGCTCTGGCACCTCCATCTCCAAGTACGGGTCCCATACTGCTACAGCATATTCTAACATAGGCCGTACCATTGTGCCATATGCCTTCTCCTTCACCTCACTGCTGACTCCCTTCCCAACATACCCAAAGCCCTTCTTACCTTTGCAACCACCCTCTCTACCTGTTATTTCCATCTGAGGTCTCCCTGCGGTAATTGTAAAGAATAGTGACTTTTCCGAAAGAAAAAAAAATCCAGAAAAGTGGTATACTTAGACTTTACTAATTACACAGAACACAAATTTACTAGGGGCATTAACATCTTATGATTACGAACTACAAAAACGATAGTAGGGAGGACTATGAAGATCAGGGAAATTGTGGGGTAACGTACACGTAAAATATGTACGTTATCGTTATATTTTCGTGCATAAATACATTAAATGCAAAAAAAAAAAACTAACCAAACATTACCTAACATCACAATGTGTAAATATAGGGGACTGGTTATTATCAAATAATACCGTATTTCGTCGTATTGCAATACTAACAAAACCTGTGCATTACATATTGTGAAGTTAGGTTAAATTATGTTAGGTTTGCTACATTTCACATAGCTATACACACAGAAATATACAAACCCTTGACAACATACCACAAAATACATGTACCACACATTATTAAACATACCGCAAGTATGTGAATTTACTCACGTAGGTGGGCGGCTGGTACAAGTTTCCTGTAGCGAGTAGGAAGTGGTGCATACGCTCGCGTTCGTCAGGGTACCTGCGGCGAAACATGAACTCCGCCAGGTACCCCACGAAGTGCGGCATCCTCCTGCCATACCGAGTAAGACCGTGCCTCACATCCGCCACACACACTCTATTCTTTGGGTTTTCGCTCCTGTATCAGGACCAACAAAATTCATACTATGATTCACCTGAAGGTGCCCATAGCCGCGCTCTGAGAGACAATTATACACGCGCCAACAGTCGCTTATAATTGTCGTTCCATACTCTATGAATTGCTTGATTACGTTCAGAAGTGTCCTGCTAGTACGATCTTCGACAGCAACAAGAAATATATGATTAGTATGTCTCTGGATCCTGCCGAAAACCCACTGCCCCTGGATGATGCGACCCTTATTATGCTTGCTCTTCCCAAATTTAGCCTTATCCATCTATCTCAACAAAAGAGCTTACCTTCCCCAATTTTATCCCTTCTCTCACGCATACACCAGTCAATCATCACCTCGCGACAAAAGAACGACCAATCCATGACGGTAACCATACTTATATGACACATCCTACAAATAAATTGCGATGATGTAGAATACGATAAAAGTATGTTATTTTTTACGGATCAACGCTACACTTACTTTTTCCAAACCACGTGTCGTGCCGAAAAGATTTCTAGAAATGCAAAGCACCTTTCTATATTTTTTTGCATACACGTGTCCTAACTGACCGTTGAAAACGAAAAAATTCACTGTCCTCTGCCAATTCTACTGCCGTCGTGCATGAATTGCACCTTACCTCACTCGACGACACACCATGATATACTATAAAATCAAACAACAGTAGCCAAAACAACGTTAATTCATCAAACTGGTAAACCTCCAGGTAACACCCGCCACATAGACGACTGTCACGGACAGAAGCACTCGTACTCGCACGTTTCATTCTTAAATCACAAGCCTTCGCATGGTCGGATTCGGACGTCACAACTCACGCGCGCATAAATATTCCACTCGCCACGAACCGCACAGTATTGCATGTAATCTGCAACTAACCTACGGTAACGTCTACACATCCACAGCAAACAGGTGACTGCCGATTCGCATTTGTTTGCATTACTACAGCATTACAGGACTGTACAACATGGCGTCCGACGTAAACAGAGCGGCCAAACTCCACTTATATTATCTATTTTATTTTTGATGTTCTGCTTATTTTATCATTACGCCGTTCTAAATATGAAACAGGCAAGATATGCAAAAGCCCTTTAAATAACTTTTGTGGGTCAACTATGTCTCCTTCAAAAAAGTCTCTTTTCCTTATAATTACTGTAATTTGCACTAGTTGAATTGTGATCCATACAAATAAAAAATAATGCTTTTTTGTTGTCCAACTTGCTTAATGCAAGTACGGGCTGTTAACAGTAAAGCAAGCACGTTTACCAACCTCTGAAGAAAAAAAACATGATGGATATGAACTCTACCAACAAACTTCGGCAGGTGATTCCTTATCAAAAAAATAGGTTGAAAATATGTTAAATCATGACAAATTGCAACATTAGCAGTATTAGATCATAGTGCATTAATTTATTGAAAATGGTGGCCTTTAAACACAAGATTGCTTTTTCATTTCCCATGCACGGTAGATTACCAAGCCACCGGAAGAAAAGAAAAATTTTGGACAGCTACGCTTTTAAATGCACAAATGAANGGGGGGGGGGGGTTGGTAATCACACTCATTTTTTTTATGGATTCCACCCTAGAAAGTGTAGCTGAAGCACATGTTTATTGCTAGAAACAGTCAGAATGAAAGATAAATCTTAAGGGTATTTTTTTTTTTTTTTTTTTTAGTTTCTGCAGGGTGCATTATTGACCATAGGACTTATATGGAGTTACAGGTATGTATATATGTTATATGGCACACCTGCACGCATGATCCATCTTACATTGCCAGGAGATTAATAAAGAAATATTTCTAAGAGTTACTGTAATGCAAGTATAATTTTTAAATTTATTGGCAGCTGAAGTCATTGTTTTTTTTGTTTTATACACATTACGGTACAAATTCGCATATTGTTGGCTGTTCACAATTTATCGAGTACTTGCGTAGCTGCTTTTGTATAAGATCTCGTAATGTGAACTTGATAATTGCTATCTAGTGGAATGGATGTACACTAGAGGCTTTAAAATAAAGTTAACCCATTCAAACTCAGTTTACACAAATGTGTACATAATCAACAGGAATGTTATTTTTGGCCAGTGTTGTACCCTGTGATCTTCCCTGTGGGTAACTTAAATGTAAGTTGTGTTACTTTGCTAGGTTGTGATTCGTTTTCAATCCTATAGCCGAACTTTAGGCCTACCGATCATTGTCTGTGGTAACGAAAAAGTGTTTTCTCTGCTTAAATACAGTATGCATCCATTTTTTTTATTTCAACGCCTGAAATAATAAATTATATCAGGTTTGATAGGGTTCAATAAAGAGTGAGCGAGTGAAGAGATTTGGGCGGCTCTTAACATCGAGGTCTCGAGAGCCGATGAGGGTGAAATGAGGCAAGTATGGAGCAGCGCTGGAATGAATGGGCGGGGGAAACTGGAGATACCCGAGAAAACCAGCTGATGAACCGGCATTATTCCCATTTGCAAAAATCCGGAGTGAACCGGCCTGGGATTGAACGTGGTTTGCTTTGGTAGGAGGCAAGCAGTCTAACCGCTTGCTCAACCACTCCCGGTTAAATAAAGAAGATGGATGTATCGCAGAGTTAGTGACTGTCTGTGGTAGAAGCTGAACCCTCTGCTGGAAGCCAGCCCCGACAGCCTGGTCGCGCACGTCATGTCCCTGCTGGACGGAGGCAGGAGCGACGTGGAGAGGTGTCTCGCTCCCGGGGGCGGTGCCCGCGTCCTCAGGCTCCAGTCGAAACTGGTCGGCGTGCCGTTCCTATTCGAGTTCCACCTGGAGCAGGCCGCTGTCGATCAGGTGGGCAAACTTTACAACGTTCGCTTCTCTCGTATCGTTGCCTCCTTGGTTGAAGCGGTCATCCAGAGTCGTTTATTATGTACTATGAAAAATAAAATGTACTTTTATGAAGTTGGTTAGGTTTGCTTGCACTTGAAATAAAAATAATTTGTCATTATTTCCAGAATGATGTGTTATGTACAAATAGTTTGTAAAAGTGTGTTATTACTAATAAATAATGCTTATTAACCAGGAAAACTTCTTAAAAGGGTGAAATTACACATGTCCATATACATGCAAAATTATCCAATCAACTTGTTAAGCGGGAAAACTTCTTAAGTGGAAATGTTTTAACAGGGTTTCACTGTAACATATTTTAGAGTAAAATCTACCACACTAGTGAAATCTGCTCAAAAATTTGTTTTGAAAGGTTGTGTTAATGTTTTTTTCTGCTGTCCGGCGAGTCAGACGCCAGACGAAAGTAGAAATAGAATCTAGTTTTGTCTGGCTGTCGGGGCTGCAATTTTTTCGGAGTGACCTTGCTTCTGATCGGCTGATGAAAAGTTGTCGTCGGTGTCGGGGCTGTTTTGTCTGACTATCGGGTTATTGTAAATCCAGCATAAGACTGTTGTGGTGCAGGCGACATGAGGCCTAGCATTACCATGTATCAACCCCACTCATGCAAGAAGACATGTGAATGTTGGCAGGTTCTGTGTTTTCTGCCCAGAAAAAATGGATAAACACGCGTACCTCCCCCTTTACCACTCGTTCAGTGCCTTTGCCATTTTGCAACTCTTGCTGCACCCAGACTGTGTTTTACCCACTTGTGCACGTACAGATTATCTATCGGTGGAACTACAAACTAGCAAAAACATACTTTGCTGCGAGCTACAATAATTCTTTGTTTCCAAGTAATAAAATAGGGAAACTCACTTTTCAACTTATCCTCGTATCTGTTGCAGATGTACGTGCACGTCACAACTCCAATACTTCTAGCACTGTTGGAACTCCACGAAAGGCAGAACTGCCTGATCAAGTTATTAAAAAGGAAGGATGCGGAAATAGACGAGTACAAAATCAACGGAGGTCAGCTGTCCAGAAGTGAGTGCAATGCCGTATTCTAGCAGCCTTTGTGGTTATTGTTTCCACATGTTTAACTTTGTGAAGGTTTTTTATTTGTAAAATATTCTACCAGTGTATCTTTGTGAAGCAACAGCTCTGTATATATTTGTATGGTTCTTTAAACAATTATGGAGGTAGGCTGTTGGCATTTGTTGTCAGCAACAGAAATGTAATCAGCCAGCAAAGCATAGCGCTAGAAAATATGCCTACCTTTAGTTTTTAAAAAATTAATATATACAGGTTGGTCCACCTATCGTGGACACCCTCAAAATTTCCGGAACTGTTGCAGATCACGAGATGTGGTTTTCGCTAAATGAAATTACGTATGGGGGCAAGTAATTGGCAGCAAAGTTTACAGTTGTAGTTTGACAAACGAGTGCCGCAATACCATCGGGATATGGCACTGTCGATCCATTAGTTAACGAATTTGAGACTGCAACCGACTAGTCTTACAAAGTGCCATGTTCGTGTGTGCTTCTTGCATTAAAGGAAGTCTGGAAACACCAGTTTTTGACGAACACGAGTTTGTGAGGACGTGCCTGGAATCACCCTTCGCTGCAGACCTGGTTTCCGATCCTCGAGAACGCCTCTTCACTCCCACCATGCAGAACCTTTTCACAGACATGTTGCTGAAAATGGACAGGTGTGCAGCCAGGTAAGGTATAGGCTATAGGCTGTCTTTAGTGTATAAGAAAATAGTGATTATAAAACTGTTATATATAAAATGTGTGTGTGCAATACAAGTAATATAATGCGTAAAATAATTAATAATAATAATATATATATTATACATGGTCACATGTATAATTGATAGAGACCTGAAAAATTTGCGAGTTGAATGACCTAGACTCTACAGTACAAATATGCCGATATTAACTGCACTTTGGTTGTCTGCTGTCACAGTGGAAGACGACAATTGGACACCGTTCTCCAGGAGGTATCAAACACGGTGTGGACCAATTGCTAAAGTTATATAAATCCACAGGTTTTGAATTCTAACTTGTCCCGCAATTAATCCGTGATTTCTTCAGGTCTCTAATAATTGATGATATAGTTTAGGTAACAAGTAGGCCGCTAGGCTACCAAAAATATATAAAAGAACAGGCATTCAAGTTGCAGGCTAGTACTTCCACACAAAGGAGGATGACACATTTGTCACGTGGTTGCGTGCTGGTTAGGCCAGCGTCATCAGGCGGCGAGTTGTAGGACACTGCAATATGGTGGAAGGGCGCTGTTGGTAGTGAACCTAGCGGCCAGGTGGCAAACTAGAGTGCGGCGGGAAAATTGAAAATTTTGCCGGTATAGCTAATGAGTATGGTTTGGAACTGGGATTATCTTATGTTGAAGCCTGGCGGCTGCCTGGAATTTGTTATAAATTGATGAGCTAAGAATTCAGCTGATACTGAACATTAGTTCTATATAAAAGTATTCCAAACTTTTGCAGTCTTGTAGAACTGAAATGTTCTGCTCTAGTACTGTCCAAGTAGTAGTCTTTGCTATGGCATTTGTTTTGCACAGTGTAATGACGCAATATTCGTAAATTTTCGGTACTCTGGTGTAAAATTCTTTCGTGTTTGTGAAGATGTGGGAAAGCTTCGTAATATTTTTATCGGGTTTCAGTTTAAAGCCGTGTTGGCTCGTTTCCAGTGTTTGTTCGTGTTCGTTTATCAGGAGTCCGGTTGTGTTTCATCATTTCAAACATCGTTGTTTTTGGGATGAATCAGCATTAATTAGATTAGTTCCTTCGGCGCCGTTTTGTTATATGAGAGGTTAAGTTATCTGAATGTTTAATGCGTCAACAAGTTTTTGTGGACGGCGAAGTTCATTTTTGGTGACAGCACAGTTTTAGTTTCCTGCCACGCAGTTTTTCGATAAGTGCGGAGCAGTATCGATGACAGGGTGAGGTAGTAGTTATTCATTCTTCGGACCTGTTTTCAAACACATTAATAAACGGTAAACCACTGTGGCGCTGTTCGGTACTTGAATATTTATCTCTGAACGGTTCGTACTCTGAATACCGGTAATTCATCTGTGAACTGTGTCATTCAAATGATAAATAAAGTATAGAACAAACTAACTTGGAACTTGAACTTTCTTTCATAATTAACTAATGTCCAATGGTACTGAGTCTCGTGTATTCTACCGTTGAGCTAGTGAGGCAAGTAAACAGTCGGCAGTGTAAGCGGCAAAACGTTACAAGATGGCGCCCACCTAACAGTGCTGCTATAATTATTATAAAATACGGTCATTACTAGCAAGACGGTTGGTATGCGTTAGGGATGCTGGTACCGAAGACAACAGTGTTGCCAATGGGGAGAGCAGTACCGTCAAAGAGGAAGTGGAACCCAGTGCGACACAGGGGATTGGCACGGTAGCCACCGCTGCCAACACCGTTAGCAGTGTTGCCAATGGAGAAACTGGTGATGTCAGTGCTGCATCTCCAGTGAAGACAGAAGTCAAAGTGAGTATGCTGCTGTTGAGAACAAAATGTAACATGAACTGCTACAGTAATTTCAGATTCATTCAATGAACAGTTTCTTGCATGCCTAAAAGATCCACATATATTTTGTAACTGTATGCTTTCTCGTCAATTTTAATTCCATCCAGCTAGGAAAATGTGGGAATCATGAATTTCTCTGTTTTAAATATTGGTTAAAGTGATATGTAATTTTTGAGTATCACTAGGGAATGCTTCTCGAGAAAATAATTACTTGCTTTGTATGTTATGGTATTCACAGAGATGTTAACACTGTGTTATACCTTTTATACAGCAGAACGTACATTGACACAGTTTTGTCAGGTATTTAACCTAATATACACACAATTTGAGATTTAAGACAACATACTTGATAATGACTTGAAATTATGGGCTCTAATCAATCTCAATCTCTAGTGGTTTACGTGCATTATATAATGTTGCCGTAATCTGAGTATTTTTAACTGAACAGCTTGTAAATATGGCAATGGTGACACAGTTTAGTGAGTTCATAATTTAAACACTTTCTAAATCAACATTTAAAAATATGTATGCCCATTTCATTATGTACTTAATTTTAAGTGATACTGGGAGTAATTATAAGTTATAAAATAAATTGGTTTGAGTAGAAATTATACACCTTTTACCACTGACTATTTCCAGGCAGTAATTTCAGCAAGTTTCATTCATTAACTCTTCTTTGAAAGGAATATATTGCTTTAGTTTCCTCTTTTTTTTTACTTAATTATTAATTTTAAAAATTAATTTTTTTTTGCCTGGAAAACCTGGGAGTTTGGGCACTCGGAGCCCAACATCTTGCGGCAAACCTGAGCAAGCACGTGCGTCGCCAACAACTCCGTAATTGGTTGTTCTAACATATTTCTGCAGTGTTCAATTCAGCAGGGTGTTTTGTGTTGCATGTCCGGTGTTGGCAGCACGACTAGTCCATTCATGGTTACTTCCAACTTTTCTGAAATCATGCTGAAGTTCTACTTTCAGGCTTTCAGGCTGTCCTCTGCCTCATGCAAACAAAACTTCACAGAGTATAGAAAATTACGCCAAAGGAACAACGCATTGAATTTTTGCGCACTCGGTGTAATAATATTTCGCATAAGAACTATTTCTCCCTAGACATTACCAACACTCCTATTTTCTCTCTCTTTGTACTTGTATTAGTTATATATGAAATATTATAATGTCAAGTAAAAGTTCAACTCAACCAAAATTATGGTACTTTTATGTTAACACAAGTATAAAACTATTGTTACACTACTTATTTAGAAGACAATCTTGTATGTAATACTTGGCGTGATTTCTCAAAGGTTGGATTCAAAAAGTGCAAGCAATCCACGAATAGACGATAGGTAGGAGTGTGGTCGCCGCGTTGTTCCACACGCACTTGTGCTGTGTTGCAGACGGAGGACGGCGGAAGTTGTAACGCACCTCTCTGCTGTGAAGCTGCCACAGTCACACCACCAAAGAAAAAGAAATACAACCAGATAAAGCTTGGCTTATGATCTTCATTTAGTCCTCGCATCGCAGCAATATTTATTTTATAATTTTATATACAACTAATCTAAACATTCATTCGTAATTTTTAACATGATGTTATATTTTTTTAAATTTCGAAATTACAATTATGGTTATCCTGTTATAATTTTACAGTAATTTTAATACTCAAAACATAAATTTAATTTTGTTTTTAAAAATAATTTTAATTAATGTTTAATAAATGCATAGATTGTTTGTGATTTTAAATTATGTTGTCTTGATTTAATATATTTTAAAAATGGCTGCCTTACATTCATTACAGCTGTGATAATTTTATCCTGTTTAACTAAAAGTAATTGTGATTTTGTATCGATTTTGAAAGGTATTCGAGTTTGTTTTGGCGGATTAGTAGATTTTTTATACAGTTACTTTTGTAAGGTTGCATAAATTGTACAAATACTGTAGTTAATGCAGGGAGTCACTATCGATTCATTTACAACTGTTTTGCAATGTTTTTTTTCTTCTTCATATCTGTCACTGCTGAAGAAGGTTTAAGCGTTTTCCTGCAAATTCATTTCATTTGAAATTTTATATATTTTTATGCATGCAGATTGCAATTATGAGCAAAAAAGGTGTTTTCTGAATAATTGTGTGTGATATTACATGTGTAAAAAAATGTAAGAAATGTAGTATTCTGCTACTGTGTTAATCAATTTTTGTAATATTATTTTTAAACTCTAATAAGCATTGTGATCAATTTGGAGTGTTTTAATTTCTGTGCTGTGTGTTTTGAAATATTAAGTACCTGATATTGATGTTTAGTCTTAAGCCCGTGAATTTGATTGGTTAGCAACCTGTTGCCACAGTTATGTTTTGTTCATTATATACGTACGTCCATTATTTGTCAAAATAAAAATAACTTTTCATAAAAAATTCTGACCACAATTTTTTTTTTGCATCTATAAATTGTTTCCAATTATAATTATTTTCTGTGCCTAACAATTGAGTGAAGGAAATGATGTATGCTTGTGTAGACATGTGCATTAAGTTGCAGGCGAATCTGCAGTGTATATTTGGAACACTTGTATTAGTTTATGGACTCACAAAGTAGTTCTAATAAGGTGGTACGATGGTATCCCCTTGGGGTCACATTTGTGATGAGACTATACGGACTCCCAGTTTAGAGCTTTTGACTTGATTTTCCAAAATCATTCCAGGCGATAGTGTATGACAGGCCGTGGCAGAGTTCAGAATAAGGACAGAACTAATAAGCAGAGTTACAACGATGTACAGTGGAAACAGAAGTTGTGTGAGAACTGGGAGAGGCCTGACAGATTGGTTTGAACAGAGGAATGCAGTGAAACAAGTCATTGCACTGTACTCCTTGCCTTCCATCACAATGTTAGAGATATAGACTATGAAGGACGTACAAGGAGATATATGAGTGGCAAAGATAATGGCAGTGCTGTCCGTGTGGAGTGAGGAAGTGAGGAATAAAATTCAGCGCCAAAAAGAGTGAGGCTATGGCTGTGTCAAAGAAAAGTAAGGAGGTCGAAAGACGTGTAGAACTAGACAATATGAAATTGAATCATTCAAATACTTAGGAAGCATAGTGGATGCTGTTGCGTTGGCAACGACGCATTCCTCCGGAGAACCATTGTCGTTACTATGCTGAATGATTAGTGTTAAAAAGAGCGTTAACTCCACTATTAAATGAGACCAGTGCAGGCGAGAACAACAACTTTATTCTTCACCCGCGCCATCTTGGCGAACATACTGACATCATAAACAAAACAAAAACACTAGCAACCATAAACACAATCAAAAGTCCTAACATTAAACAGGTGCAACAGGGAGATGCTTCTACAAATGTGTGAGAGATCTGGCGTGGAAAAAAAAAGAGGTACCATTAAAATGCAAACAGGTGTTGTGCATGTCATTCTATGTGCCGATTGTCGCATGTGTAGCAAAAACTTGGGCGAGGGATAAGATATATGTATGAAAAATTAAAAGTAATGGGTATGAGATTTGTGAGGAGCATGCTGACAATATGAGGGTAGGACAGGATTAATAACCAAGTTGTCCAAGCACGAGGAGAAATACAGGGTTTGAATGAGATCATTGTAAAGGCTACATTGCAGTGGTACGACATGTACAGAGAATGATGGGAACTAAACACTAGAAGAAGGCCCCCAGGGAAGACCAAGAAAGAGGCAGGAGGAACAGATAATGGCAGGAGTGCAGGAGAGGGGAGAAGACTGGTGGAGAGGCAGGAGGAGATGGAAATATTTTGCTATGCTGACCTGGCTTAATGCTGGAGACACCAGGTGAATGCTGTAATGGTTTCTCGATAGGCTTAAAGGCTGTTCACGATAAAGTGAGCACTTTTGAAATCGACTGACGCGACTGAGGTTATAGGGCCTATGCTGAGATAATAATATTCGGTTGATAGAATGTTTTTAGGGCGCCAGTTGCTCAGTGTTGCCTCGAAGTGACTCGAGAACTCTCTCAGGGGTGTTCAGCAGACACTTACCCAGCCCTATAACTCACGTCTCGTTCACGCTAGTCAATGGAACTGTTGGCCTTTCCCTTGCGATTATTGTACCATCAGACAGTTAACACTTGAATACATGAACATTTGAATACACAGCCACTTGAAGACCTACACTTTCCCGGAGGAGGCCGGGTTCTAGGATGACCGTGAAGCAGTCAGGTCATGAAATGACTGAGACAAGTCATACATTCTGTGTAGGCAAAAGTTTTAATATACTAAGTTCTGTATACAGAAATGCTTTTACTCCACATTACTTCAGCAGACGGCGCACAAAGCTCCGCCGTTGAGTTGACTATCTGTGCCACCAAGGGCTGAAACTAATAAAACTCTCCGGTCCGAGTCGTGAGAGTGGTGGGCACGACTCAGGGCTATACATGAAGGTTTAAAGTAATTAATGAACTATTACAAGCTAAATCAGTTAGTCAAAAGTTGGCATGACGCCAACCTCGCCAATAAGGCTGCTGAAGATTACTGAAAATCATGGCGTCGCCTGATTGGTACTTCATGATCAGGTGGCACGTAGAAAGTGAAGCATAAATAATGTGGCATTTAAAACTTATAACTAAGACACAACTGACATACAACATTGTACTCTATACAGTGAAATCCCTCTTTTTATTTATGGAAGTGCCTTTGCACTAAATGGGTGCACTTATTCACTACATGTTTTTGAGACTATCATCTCACTTTACATGAAACAACCAATGTCCAGTACGTAATTATACATGTAGTGTTTTATTCTGCAAGGAACCTATTGATTGATGTCCCCATTTATGCTGTGCTCTGGTGAAATTCACCACGCTGGGAGAAATGCAAAGTTTTGATACCGTTTCCGGTTTCCCTCGTCAGGGCTTGGGTTACACCGTGTCACAATGCACGAACGTGCGTTCAGGTTGCTTGGATGTTTTGTAATGCATGGCCGATGCGTTTGATGTGCGCAAGAGCGCATATTTGAAGTGCACGGTACGTGCTTGTTGTGACGAGGTGCAAAACGGGATTAGGCGGAAGAGAGGGTCACATCACAACCTTTGAAAGGTGTTGCTGCCTCTATCTGCATGTATTTTAATTGGCGCACTGAGTGACTTGTGCCAAATAAAGTTGGTAGCAACGGAAGGAAAATAGTTATATGTCTTAACGTTGAATTTAAAGTGTTAGATAAAAAATTTGTTAATATTGAAATGATTTTGTTTTTCTTTCTATTTTTTAATGCATGTAAGTATATAAATTAGCAGATTTGTGAAATATTTACTTTTATAATAATTTCATAGTTTCACTTTACTGAAGCATGAATATAGTGATCAGGCCCATGACTATGTTAATTTTACACACAAAGTGCTCAGTTTACCGTGAATAGCCTATACACAGTCTATGTATAGGCTGTGTAACTGCCGTACTCTGCCTCGATCACCCAGTGGGTGTGGGGAAGGCTTCGCACCCTTCCATCGCAGTTGTTCCCAACTCCCACCTGTATTAACCAGATCCAAAAACACAACCTGAGTCACAAATGTGCACTGACACGCCCTTACACAAGTGCCGAGGCCCTCGTACTCTGCACCAAACGTGTGGTTTAGCCGGGGTACTATCTGAACCCTGGACATCACCGTAGCATTAATGCAGTTCAACGTTCGACCATTCTCAGGGAACGAGATCTCTCCAGATCTCCTCTAGCATACCATACAGAGTTAACCACTGCCACCACAAATCCGTCACCCTCTGGTGGGGCCAAACCGACAGCACCATAAAACTAATTACTTTCCATGGCACTTGAGGGTTTGCCGGGACCGACCGCTCGGCCATATAATGATGAGTGGCTATTGTACGGGTAGAGGAAGCACTTTCCACCTCGGAGAATGTGACTCCCCGTCCCCCATCAAGGCCTTGTTAAAATTACTGAAACTTATGTATACTGCCAACAGATTCGGGCCAGTCTCGCAGGATAGAGACTCCTCGACTACAAGCCATAGTCAATTCCTTCAGTGCTTGTGATGATCCCATCACCTGGTTCCATCTCTCAGGGACCTGTTGCCAACAAGATGTTTGGCTGTACCCATTTACCTGCCTACACACCAGAAACTAGTGTCACCAAAGGTAGGTGTACTTTTCACATTTTTTTTGGATTGAATCACAAGTTCAAGAGTTTCTGTGAGGAGTGATCATGTTTCAAACAGTCGAGCAAATTCAGTACATTTGTGTTGAAGATTGTTCAGTTGAGAGATTTGAGCGGCTCTTAATAACGAGGTCTTGAGAGTCGATGAGGGTGAAATGAGGTGAGAATGAAGTAGTGCCAAAATGCAAAGGCGGGGGATACGGGAGATCCATGAGAAAACACCCCGACCAGTAGCACCTGCCGGCAAGATTCTCACTTGCAAAAATCCAAGAGCAACCCAGGTTCGCCTTGGTGAGAGATGAAAAGTGTAACCGCTCATCCACCGTTGCCCCAGTGTGTGGAAATTATTAGGGCTGTCCGATACCACCACCGATTTAAAATACCAAAACAGATACTCATTGCAGTTCAGCAACATGTTAAAAAATAGCCTACTCGCATAGTATTCCTTCTTTGTTTAAATAAAGAGGAAATGGGTACTTTGCTGTACAACTATGGTCGTATGAGCACTCTGGTTGCTACGTTATTATCCATGTTTCTGTTGCTATACAAGTCTGCGATTGTGATTACATGCAGAGAGGTCTGCACACATTATACTATACTGTGTGCAGGTGTTCGTGGTCACAACTTTGTATGCTATTATTTATTACGCTACGACACGTACCGAAGAGTTTGAGACAATGACTCGTGGTACGAGATGAATTGGTGGTAATTATAAAGAATAGCAACTTTTCTGAAAATCGGGAAAATAATACTTGCAAATGTTGTGCATGGTTATTACTAATCATACTTAATACGTATTTTAGTTGAGCACATAATTTGCAGTATATACCATGAAATGTAAAAATACCTTAACTAAGCCAATAGTTTACATTATTAACTTGTCTTTAGAAATGGTGTCGTACCCAAAATACTTAAGGGAGCCTGTGTGGTGCCCATTCATAAATCCGGGGACAAAAGTGATCCAGGAAACTACTTTGCAATATCCATATTGTCACCACTAAGTACAATTATTGAAAAAAATTGTTAAAAATAGATTGCTTGAGCACTTGAGTAAACATCAGTATTTCTATCCAAATCAAAATGGCTTTCTTAAGAAAAAAAAATACCACAAATGCTGCAATAGATATCATTATGATATTACAAAGTGCAATTGACAATAATAATCAATGTGCTCGACTATTCCTGGACTTAAAAAAGACATTCGATACAGTAGATCATGAGTTGTTATACAAAATAAGGAAGCCCGGTGTTAAAGGAGTAGCATTCAACTGGTTCTAAAATTATCTAACGCGCAGAGAACAGATTGTTCACTGCGATAACACTTAGCTCAGCAAAATCAATAACAATAGGTGTACCCCAAGGTTTAGTCCTCGGGCCAATATTATTTATTATATTTGTTAATGATGTAGGACAGCTCCCTCTCAATGAGATAATGCCATTATTTGCAGGATGATAGCAACATATTTTATATTGGCATCAATGAAGAAGGCTAAACCAGTTAATGCAAATGGGTCTAAACATCTTATATGAATGGTTTGAAAAAAATTAACTAACTATAAATATTTAAAAAAACCAACTTTATAGTATTTAATAAATCGAAAAAGCTAAGTCAGATGGATAAATTCTCAATAAAATATAATAAAAGCCAGCTTAAGAAAGTTGACACAACCAAATACTTGGGTTTAATAATCGATTTAAATCTTTCATGGGTATACCATATAAAATACATAAAAAGGAAAATTGCACCTATTATGTGAATAATACATAGGTTAAGATACTCAATTGCACCAAAGGTTCTTAAAAGTATTTATTGTTCTACGATCGACTCTCATACGCTACGTGTGTATGTTATGGGGCTGGTGCAATAAAACATATTTATACGAATTAGAAGTTATGCAGAATAGAGCAATTAGAAAATTGTAGGGATATAGTTATTTAACCTCCAGTAAAAACTTGTATGTTAACACAGACATACTTCCACTGAAGCATGTAGTTAGACATTATGCAATTCTCCTGCTTTATAAGCACTGCTCAGAGTTTACACACATAAACACTACATTTGCTCAAAACTCTGATTTACACAATATTCAAACTATAACCGCTAAGAAGTTAGTTATTGTCTGTAAATACCATGAGAGATGCTTGCAGATGACTGTACTAAAACATAATTGTTTAGTGTATGTTTGTGAATGCTATTTTATGTGATCACAGAAGACTGCTACAAGAGATATTATGATGTAGCTTATGGCCGCTGTCGCACATGTTTATACAGCCCTTACTATGAGCTTCCATCTTTCGAGGGCAGGTTTACATAAATAGCAGAAAAAAACATTTAACAAGTGTTGGTAACATTTTGCCATCTATGAAAATTGATTTTCATCTATGCAATGTTTATATCTGAAGATTATATTTGTGCATTAAAAATTATTTTGAGTGGCAGATACTCTATATTGTTAAAGTACTAATCTTTCTACAAATTAGTGTATTGCTCTAAATACATTGATTTGAATGCATTATGTGGGACATTCTTTGATTTTGAAGTACAAGTCGTGGTTTTGGGGTGAAATAAAATTTTATGAAATATACATTTCCCGATACCGGTACCGATAACTTGTGACTCGGCTAGATGCTTAATATTGGCCGATAACTGATGCCAAGAGTTGGTATCGGAACAACCCTAGAAATTATACATAACTTCCTAGAAAATGAAATATTTATGGGTAGTTTTTGTGCAATTACTTGACAAGGTCATGTCACTTTTACAATGTCCGTGTTACATAAAAAAACCATAAACATAATTTGCAAAAAATATTATACAAAATAATTTGAATTAAGGCGCAGCCTTAATTCACTTTAAAAGACTGGTTTGGCAAAAATTATTTTACAAGAATTTGTGAACAGCAATGAAGAATTTTTGAGTAAATGAATGTAGTTATGTAAATACAGAATAGTATTTTGTTTACTGTGTTACATAGTTTTTTTATATATATTTTTATTTTTATGTTTCATACAGAAATGCATATACTTTTAATGCAGAAATGTTTTTCAAAAGCAAGTGTCATTGTTCAAACACATTCAAAATGAAAGCTGGTGTTAGCTAGATACAGCACGTGATTCAGTACAGGTGAGTAGAGAGCTGTGGATAGCAACTACCAGATTAAGTCTGGTAGTTGATATATCTCTTCTTACTGTCTCCCACTCTGAAACAAAAAAATACGTAATTTGAAATGAGTTTCTAGGAAATACGGTGCGGTGGGTTAGAAAACACTGATATCCAGTGATTTCAGAATGATTTGTGAAGATTGATATTGCATCGTCTGTGTTTTTGGAAAGGTATAATCACTGTGTTGAAGGAATGTTGGCCGGCAAAGCTTGAATTTTTAGTGTCGTGTATAAACTTTTGTACTTTGTTGTGGATGAGCAATTGAGTGGAAACAGAATTTGTGGTCCATTAGGTGTTGGTCCTGGGTGATGTAATGGAACTGACGGGGGTTAGTGCTGATCTGGAAACGGCACGTGCAGGTAACACTTGCTTTGTTATAGTCACTACGTCTACACACTGGGCTGTGAATATGTGCAATGATAAGAGCATGTGTATATTCTTGTGCTTGGCATCTATCTCTTCCCCGAATCTTTCTCGTTAGTGGAAAACTGTGCCACATACTTTGGAAATATTTTTCCAGACTCAAGTGTAATGGATGTTCTCTCTTCCAGCTGTTACCATCTCTTGTTTCAGCTGTTGATGCGACTGCTGCTCATGTCCACCCAGACAGCTTCAGATTGTGCCAACTCCGATTTGATCCATTCTGGAATCTGCGCACAGAGAACATTGTATCAGGTGTAGAAAAACTTTCCTTTTGTTTGTTTACATTTTACCATGACAGTTGTGTTGTCAGAAGTTGGTTTTGTTTATATTTATTTTCCGTAGGTTTGTTATGTTGTTAATTTCTGTTTATTTGTTTCATTAGTTTAAATTACGTATTTTCAACAGCATTTTATTTGAGTTAACTATTTTGAACTTTGTTTTGTAAATATCTCTCTAGCGCCTGTTTATCTTTGATGCCTTGCTTTGTCTATGCATGCGTTAGTCTATTTGTTATTTCTTTGGCGGAAGATTTAAAATTACGTTTTAGTATTGAGATCATGAACTTAATTATTACGATAGAATAATTTTTATGTCTGCAAATTCCGTTTTCCTGTAAAACCTAGTCTATGGCTTGGGTATCTATATAATGCGGTACATCATCATGAAGGGCAATGGCGAAATTGATAATTTTATTACTGCAGTAATTTTTAAGTTATTTTGAGTTCAAAACATGGGATTTATGTCGTTTGACAAGGGAAAATGAAGAAGAGTCGCTCGTGTCGGTAATTTTTTTGAATGACTAATTCCAAATTTGAGTACTACAGTCAGACTACAAGGACTTCAAAAATTGTACTCTCCAACATGTTTTATTAATTTAGCAGATTGGCTAAAGTTTGACTCTTTGTGGCAGTGAAATTTTATTTGCCAATTTGATTACTCTACAAGTAAACTAGGAAAGTTTTTGTGAATATTAGATTGCCGTGCAAATGTGTATGTTCTGCCCAGCGGCTCACATCAGGTCATGTTCTACCGTTGCCGGTCATCAACTCAGCAATGCAAACAGTGATATAAGTTTTCAAGTAGAATCTTTTGTTTGCATGTTGATTAATTCATGCATGCGTTGCTTGTGCGCTTGTCACAAATGAAATGATAATGTATCAAAAATAATTACTAGTTATTATGAATGTCATTTTGCAAGCAATAAAATTCTCAGTTATAAATAGTAACTTAGTTAATCCATGGTCAGCATTTACCAGAGTATGATTTGTTTAAGTAAAATCCAATATGAATTGTTCTTGTGTGAAAGTGGTGATTTTATTTCATTACAATGCCCAGAGTTTTGTGTCTAAATTATTGGGCAATATCATTTTACTAATTCATACCAGTATTACCATTTGATTCTTTTATGAAGAGAGCTATATCACTGACTAATCTTACCATTTTCAATAATTCTATCTTATCTAATAATTAGCTACCACATATAAAGGTGTTGGGTTGCAATTTCTTTGTGTTATAAGAGAAGAGAGAACTTGTGCTGGGAGAGCTAACACTTGAAAGTCCTCTAGTAAGTACGCAGTTTTCCAGTTAGTGTCTTTTCAGAGGATATTGTCGTTATTGTGTCATTGGACAGTGCCTGGTTTTGTTCAGTGTATTTGCACCTGAGGTATTCCGAGTTTAGTGTTTTTTCAGAGGATATTGTCGTTATTGTGTCATTGGACAGTGCCTGGTTTTGTTCAGTGTATTTGCACCTGAGGTATTCCGAGTTTAGTGTTTTTTCAGAGGATATTGTCGTTATTGTGTCATTGGACAGTGCCTGGTTTTGTTCAGTGTATTTGCACCTGAGGTATTCCGAGTTTAGTGGTTTTTGTATGTGTAAGTGTACTATGTTTTGCAGTGTTATCAGGATCATATTTTTCTTCATGTTGATGACATGTTCTCTCTACTGGTGCACAGTGATACTTACTAGGAGATTGCTGCATGCAATGTGTTTCAGACAAGTGTCGATATGTCCATACCTAATCACCATCATCATAATATATTCTCTCTCTACCAGTTACATTCACACTATATATTGTGCCCACACTTACGTGGATAGGGTGGTGTTGTTTCCGTTTCACATTTACTCCATCCAGTGTATGTGTATTATATATATTTCATCTTTTTCTCCTCTTTTTTAAACAGGTCTTTTATTTTTTTCAATGTGGCCAAAGTGGTTATTAAATGGAAAATTACTGCAGAGCTCTGTCATCAAGGAGAAATCAAAGGATGTCATTCCCTGTGTTTCCCTTGGTGACGTGGCTCTGCTTTGACGTGTGTCACAAGTAATTTTCCATTTGATCACCTAACCCCCATTGCAAGTGACATTCCAGGAACATATCGAAGTGAGTTCAGTACAACATACCAGCAAGTAGTTTTGCACTGCTATACCAGGGTTGTTCAAATACTGTAGCAGTCGAACTGAGGGCCGTGAGTGTGGTAATCTCTCTACTTGACTAAATGGTATAAAAATGAGAATGACCATTAACACTTTTTGTATCTGCCTGTTAATGTCATAAAAAGAGATATTCATAACCAAAACTGTTATTTTAAAAATTCGAAAATTAAAAAAATTGATGGGCCTAAATTTTGTAACTGAAAGCATGTATCTTATTTCGTTGTCTGGGATGGAGCTCAAAATGTGTCTAGGTTTGCATTGCAATGCCACGGGGGGCTGGCCGGTCATTTCAGATAAGGTTCACATTTTGCAACCAAGGTTCATATTTAGCTACCACACATTAATTTTCCTTGTTTTTGACATGCAGTCTTACTTACACTGTACTCATAAGTTCACTGCTGAGGAGAAACCTGAAATCACTCCAGGAGAATGCCCCACAACAAGCCATTTGACTTGCTCATAATTTGTAATGTGTTTATTGACATACATTCAGGCCAAAACATCTCCATGCTACGTGTAAGTCCTGGAATAGCACAAGTGCCCTATGTTTAGAACATTACTGACATGGGATGAGTGCACCACAAGTTGCCTACATGTAGAAAATTTGTACCACACTTTACTTAGATGACTTGGAGGAAAAGAAGGGTGCTGCCACACAAGAATTAAGCCACATGCTGCTCATAAATCTGCCATTTTCGGTGGGCAGTTGTTCTGCCGAAACGTACACATCGTCCCTTCTTCTGACCTCGCCATGCAACACATCTGAGTAAGAACAGAGGTAATGAATTTAAAGAGCGGACAAGGGGATGCATTCCAGACATGTGCAAGAGGTCTGGTTCCTTGGAAATTGCGAAAGGTGTTGGACAGTACGTTACAGAGGAACGTGATCCACACAGCGGCGTCGCCACACTCACAGGTCCAATGCTGTCGTACTCGACACCCTGGGCCGAGCTGCCTCCCCTCAGGTCGGAGTCTGTCTCGTCACCACTGGAGGAGTCGCTAGCATCGTCGGGATCTGCGCCGTCCTTGCGAGGGTGGATTCGTGCCAGCGGCACCGTGGTGTCCACCTGGATCATGAGGCCGTTGCGAGACGGGTACAGTCCTGCCAGACTCACCGTCTCTCCCTTGGCGACCTGGCTCGGCGAAGCATACAACCTGCCAATGTACCACTTCCTTTATGCATCTCATTTGTTTTGGTTGTGCAGACAGCTGAATGAAATACTGTAGGCATTTTCTAACCATTACCAACACTGCCACACACAAGCTAAATTTATTAGTTACGTTGGCGTTCTAATATTCACTAAAACTTCCTGAATGTTGGGCTGAAAGCTTGTTTTATCTGGCGGACTCCCAAATCCCGCCCAGATGTACTACCAGTTATACCTGTATTAATGCCAGACTGCATGTGCAACGATCATCCAACACAGATGAGCTGATCAGCGACGGGTAGGACACAACTCATGTACACGTTTTGATAGGATATCAAACTTGAAATTTGTGGCCATTATTGTGAGAACAATACTCTGAGTTTCCTTTCCCTGTCGGAGCAAAGGCCGGTCGCCTCATGGCTACTGCACTAGTTTTCTGCCACGACAATCTGCGGTTCGTTCTCGGTGGGGTCACTTGCGGACTGCATGTACAGGAAATGAAATGTGGCAGGCATCGCCGTTGGCGAGCACGTTTTCTCACGGTACTCATGTTTACCACCTTCCTTGAATTCAATAGCTGTTCAATCTCACTTCGTCCCTGAGGGTGTTAACAACCGAATTCAGTGCCCTGCAAATCTCTCGTGGCCACTAATGACCTGAGTGGCCTACGAAACTCTCAACTAACTCCAGTCCAGACTGCAAACACCATACACGGACCATAGCTGTCCTCCTGCAGACCACTCTTCCATGGTGTCAGTCTCTGGGGCTGACCGCCTATGCCTTGCAGGTGAACCTGGGTGCTGTGTAGTTTCGCTGACGCTGGCTGCTAGGTGAAGGTTTCCTACCACGCCACCACGTCTTGGTGGTTACTTTCAAGGCACAATACAAATTGTCCTGCAACTCTTCATATCTCCGCACATTGCTCCTCATAAAGTAATCACACCGTACCTGATATCTGCATGGTAACGTATATCAGTGCGTCAAAAATTTCATTTCTGTTAGATCTATTTTACAAATTGTTATGTTTTTTTTGTGCTCAAATGAAAAAACGCACTAGACTAGGATATTAAAAGTAAACATTGCAAGCTACTCACGCTAGTACTTCTTCAGGTTCCAAAATCACCTCCGACTGCATGTTGGCTCGAAGACTAGTTGCCGTGAAGACGTTCGAGTACTGAGGTGCCATCTGTGGAATAGGAGAACACGTCTGCTGATGATCAAGTTTACGAATGTTGGTTCAAGGAAAGGTTTAGTGGCTATACTCACAGGCGAACCGTGCAGCATTTTGCTGTTGGCTTTGTTCATGGATCGTGATTGAGACCACGCTCCTGATGCTTCAAAACTCATTGACGAACTTTTTAATGGATCCTGCAAGCAAACAGTGCAAGATACACTTAACTTGATGAAGCATAACAACAGTAACAATTCACATATGAAATAAGAACTAAAAATATATAAAAGGATAGGAATTCAAGTACTCACAGTGTAGTACTTGTCGATGGGCACTCGCAAACAAAGGAGGACGACACATTTTCCACGCGGTTTCGCAATAGCGACGTTTTGCTGGCTAAGCCAGCTTCATCAGGTGGCGAGTTGTAGGACACTGCAGTGTGGTGGAAGGGCGCTGTTAGTAGTAGTAAAACTAGCAGCCGGGAAAATTGAAAAATTACCAGTATAGCTGATGAGTGTCGTTTGGAGCTGTGATTATCATATGTTGAGGCCTGGTGGCTGCCTGGAATTTGTTATAAATTGGTGAGCTGATTCCCAGCACCTGAGTTCTGAAATATTGCTTGAGGGTGGTAGAGCTCTCACAGCTCTGGTATTGTAGCAGGACTGTGTGATACTGCAACAGGTTTGTCCTGTAGGTTATAGACGTGACCCGCTATGGCTTGTTAGTGTCTGCTCTGCGGCCATTCATTCTCTGCCCGAGTGTGTTGGTGGTGAGGCCGATAATATTCTGCACTGTCGCTGATGAATCAGATTTTGTAGTTGCCTTAGGATGGGGTTTGTACGGCTAGCGAGTCTGCTATTGAAAGAAGTTGAGGGTTGGTGGATGGCACAGGAGCCACAGCGTGATTGCAGGGGTGGGATCTTCTGGGGGTGATAGTCTGGTTGGCATTTGTGGTGGGCTGCAGCTTTGGATGAACCAGTTTGTTGCGGAGGTTAGGTGGCTTGCAGAGCACATCTTGTGTGTGTGGTGAGGAAGTCAGAATTTTGTATCCAAAGTGGAGAATGTTCTTGAGTTTACTTAGGCCTTCATGATATGGCACCAACAGGGGTATATCAGAGTTGTTGACCTTGGTTTGTGTTCCGGTATTTGAGATGGCCACGAGTGTTGTCTACACGTACCTGGTAACCGAAGGTATTGTAGCGGGTGCCCCAGAAGTACACTGCGTTCTCAACGGTTGCCGCCACAGTGTAGGTCAAACCACACTGCACCATCTGCAAGACACACTGACATGTGAAGCTGTTTTCACAACAACCTGCTGTTATCTGTGCA
>NQII01000262.1:89549-108976 GCA_002778355.1 Clitarchus hookeri
CCACCCCCCCTCCTACTTTGATAACAATATTTTATGTTTTCATACGTGCGTACAAAGTGTCAGTGTAGAATTCTAACATAATGTACTCTTTCTTGGAATCAGCTATTTTCCTATAGTTGTGATTGTCAGCTGTCTGTATTTTGTCCAAACAGTAGCCTATCTCTAAGCTAGATGACTTAGTTTTAATATGAAGGACATAAAACCAATATTTTACTCAACAGTAAAGTCAGTAATTTGCAAGAAGGATGGCTTTTCAAGTAAAACAAATGCATATCTTTGAAATAATTAATTAAATATGTTAAACATTTATTATAAATCTCACTGGATCTTCCATCACTATATATGTTTGAACTTGTTGTAAACTGCTGTTTTGGGGACATTTTTCATACAACTGGGAATCCCCTGAAGAGGTAGCAAGAAGAAATCTTTTCCTTTTTATAACTGCATGTATGTGTCACATGTACACACTGCTATCGAAAATGAGAGGCCCAACCGGAGGCCCCCAGCCAGGAAGGGGCCATGGTGGTGTAGGGGTCAGTGTACTTGCCTCCCACCTGGGCAAACCGGGTCCAATTACCTGTGGGGTCACTCCCGTATTTTCGCATGTAGTAATCGTGCCAGATAATGTCGCTGGTCGGCGGATTTTCTCTGGGATCTCTCGTTTCCCCCACCCTTGTATGCCGGCGCTGCTCCATACTCACCTTAGTTCACCCTCGTCTGCTCTCAAGACCTCGATGTTAAGAGCCGCCCGAATCACTCCACTCAGCCAGGATTGTACCTTTCTTTTCCTTTATGCCCTGATCTGAACTTGGATACATTGGCTAGCAAACAAAAGTCAGTAGTGAAAATGAGGCCAGACCACTAGACTCCAACTGTGGAAAGCCAAGTTTGATTCCCAGTGAGTTCATCCTAGATTTCTGGATGGAGAAAACCTGGAACTGACTGGGAGTGAGTGTAAAATTCTGCCGTCATCTATGTAGGACACGTAGGTAATCTTCTACTACCTGCCTTGTGCCATGAGTGTTCATAAATTCTCCAGCTCATAGCAGTGATGCACGTGATTGCCAAGTTTGAGTGCTCGTTTGCTACGCAGGAACGGCAGCCTGTGTGCAATGAAGATTCCCTGTTAAGACATGCAACTAGTTAACATTTTTGTGTGAGTGTAATTGTGGGACTTGAATTCATTTTAAACTTCCTACATTTTGTATAACAGTAGCACCATAGAGGCCACAGTTGGTAACCCTGAGTTTACCGTTCGCTGCCTACAAGAGTTAGTAACCATATTCTTCCAGTCAATTGTCGACGCTGATGGCAGTAAATGACACTATCAGGCTTGCTGCATTCAGACCATTTTATCATAGTTTCAGCAGTACTTTTACGTCTGTCTTGGTTTTAATATTACAACATTCACCAGTGCTGCTGCCCCAGAAAGGCTACCTGGTGGAACAAGCTCCCGTTGTGTGATGTCAAGCTGAAGACAGTGTGGATGGGCATGTACGTCATTTACCTGCCACTCCATCTGCTGTCTCCCCTCACCGACCCTCTCCAGTGTCTGTAGGACAGAAGTGATGGACTCCCGGTCCACCGTCCTGTTAGGAGTCGAGATCCATCCTCCCAACACTCACTAGATGGTCTGCATCTTGAAGGCCAACACAACTGCTCCCGGCGGTGGTGCTTGGCTGCTGGGGTCTTCTGCACCAATGGCGATGAAGCGAGACAGAGATACAGCAGGAACCAACTACAATGGTGGGGGACATGGGAGTTTCCTGAGAAATCTGTGTTTGCCTCTGCCGGGGTTGAAATCTTTTTTTCCGCGGTGGAGAGAATGTGGAGAGGCTTCGGTGGGCACTTTACATAGAGGTTTTGAGCACCATTAAGGGTGAAATGAGATAGAGAGATGGAGCAGTGGCAGAATGCAAGGGCAAAGGAATGCGAGTTCCCCCAGAAAATCCGCTGGCCAACAGCACCAGCTATGTTTCCCACATGTGAAAATGCAGGCGATGCGGCCGTGAATTGAACTCGGTTTGCCTCAGTGGGATGAGAGTAGTCTGACTACTAACCACCGCAGTCCCCTTTGCCGTGGTGTTAGGCGAGTAAGTTGAGGGCACATCACCGTGGCCCAGCGAGAGACTGCACCAACAACTGTCAAGGGGTTGACTCCACAACCTGTTTGAAGCAGTTGGAAGTCCGTCTATGTAAACATACCCTGTTGAGATTTCTGATGATTATGTCAAACATCCTTTAAGTGATGCTCGTTGTATTGACAATAAATTATTGAAATGTAATCATGTTCACTCGATTATTGCTCATGTGCATATACAGATGCATTATTTTATTTTACAGAGTTGTTTAATGCCCCCCCCCCCCACATAATGCAGGAAGGCTAATTATGGCAGCTTACAAATTAAACTAACTTGAACTTACATATAAAAATAACAGATTGTTGCGAACATGGAACCTTATAATTCAGCATACTAAAATGAACTTTTGTACAGAGGTTAGTGGAAATATGAAAAACCTGGGTTTTACAAGGAAATTCTTTCTAAAATTATTCAAAATTAAAATTATTTCTAAAAGAGTTGGACTGCAAACCTCGCAGACACTGTGTTCATACCGTGGTCACCTTGTCGGACATGGACTTGACGACGGCAGGCGGCCCCGAGGTGGGCCGCGTGTGCCCCCGCCCCAGCTGACCCTCGTTGTTGCGCCCGAAGGTGATGACGTGTCCACTCTCTGTGAGGACGGCCGTGTGGTTCGCCCCCAGGCTAATGCTGCACACCTTCGCTCCGATGTTCCTCACTCGCGTGAGCACCAGTGCTTTGTCCACCTCCACCTGGAACATGCGCCTGCTGCAGTTACATCTGCCTGCGTTGTGGTATGTTCTTCTTGACCAAAGTATTGTTTATACTGTTCTGTACAGAGGCTAAGAAAAGGGGGGGGGGGGCAAGATCTTGTAAAGAATTTGGCACCACTAGTGCTGCTAAATGTGCACAAAATTTGGTTTTGGAATCAATTATAGCTGTATTTACACACGCATGCACACACAGACCATAGAGACATGCACATATGTAGATATACTATGTGAAATACTAATACCAGTATAAACAGTAGTATTTAAAGTTTTTGATCTACATTTTTAGTAACTCTACATAAAGTATGAATTTTAATCTAAATTGTTTTCGTGTAGCACCCCCTCGTGAAGTCTTCATCACCAGCAAATCCCCCCCTCTTACCCCCTCCTTTTCGATGCCCGTGTTAGTGTATAGGGTAATGCACTTGTAGATTAAATAAATAATGTATAGGTAAGGAGGTTTCGATGACTTCCACTGGAGTTATTACCAGTGGCTCGGTGCCATAGTATGATGATGGATCACGGATGTGCGATAAATAACAAATGCAGTGGAATCGGACAAGAAGATGGAAAGTAAGATGAAGGCAATGGGCATGAAATTGGCAAGGAGCATGATGCTGGTAAAAAAGAGAGAGATAGAGATAGATAGAGAGAGAGAGAGATAGAGAGAGAGAGAGATAGAGAGAGAGATAGATAGATAGATATAGATAGATAGATATAGATAGATATAGATAGATATAGATAGATATAGATATATATATAGATATACATATAGATAGATATAGATATAGATATAGATAGATATAAATATAGAGATAGATAGATATAGATAGATAGATAGAGATAGATAGATAGATAGAGAGAGATATATATATATAGAGGCATTTTACCAAGCCGACCCAGCCACAGACTGGAAACAACTAACGATGATGATTACTACTGATTTAGAAATAAAGTTACAAAATGGCAAAAGCTCTTTCCACTATAGCTGTGTGGACCACATGCATAAGTATTCTCACTATTGTGTAACTTTTGACATATCCTATACAAGTTTGTCAATGTATAATGTTGTTAGTAACTTCGCTTAATTCACAAAGGCAATCTCTTTGCGTGTGACAAAAGTTGAGGTGTTGCTCATGTAAGCAAGTTAGGTATAGTTTTACTTATATGGTACATTTGGTGTAAAAGAACTATTGTTTTCTTGATACTTGAAGCTTTATTGGATGAGTATTTGCTAATAAACACAATTATTAAAACAAACAACAATTTTCACACAAAATTAATGCCCAGAATTGTTGACTTGGATTACAACCACAGTATTATTAAAGATAAAGTGGTCTTGGGGAAGCGAAGTGCGTTACCTTGGAGGCGAAGTTGAAGAAGCGGGGAGCGGGGTCGAGTCCCAGCTTGTTGCTGGAGTTGCGGCCGCAGACGAACATGACTCCCTCGGTGGTGACGACGGCGGTGGCGTCTCCCCCGCAGTACACCGTCCTCACCACGTGGTCGCTGGGCACGCTCACCTGTGCCGGCGAGCAGCTGCGTGGGAGAACACAGCGCCACTGCCCGGCAACTCTCTACCGCAACGCAACGTGCATAGCTCGCAGCTGCCACTGCCCGGCAACTCTCTACCGCAACGCAACGTGCATAGCTCGCAGCTGCCACTGCCCGGCAACTCTCTACCGCAACGCAACGTGCATAGCTCGCAGCTGCCACTGCCCGGCAACTCTCTACCGCAACGCAACGTGCATAGCTCGCAGCTGCCACTGCCCGGCAACTCTCTACCGCAACGCAACGTGCATAGCTCGCAGCTGCCACTGCCCGGCAACTCTCTACCGCAACGCAACGTGCATAGCTCGCAGCTGCCACTGCCCGGCAACTCTCTACCGCAACGCAACGTGCATAGCTCGCAGCTGCCACCACTACTGTCTTTACAAAATATACTTACGTATTTCATAAAACATACGTACTTTCCCCAAGGTCTACAAATGCATGAAAAAAAAAACATGAACATGTGAGAAGACAGATTGTAGAAAAAGAAGGGAATGGTCAAAACATGAGGAATGAATGAATAAGGAAAGTGTACTATTGGAAGTTAGACCAAGAGGAGAAAGAAGTTTAGGAAGACCAAAAGATTGTTACTCCTAAAACAGAAAGTTCAAGAAAGAAAAACAATGATTTTTCTGAAACATTTTACATTTGTGTGATTGTGTAAGTACAATCTTACATGCAAAGAAAGACGTGTGCAAGATGCGGTGGCAAAGATAAACCAGTAGTAAGTGCAAAGTGCAAAGTGCAAAGTGCAAACATGTAAAGCAGTACATTTCCTTGGATGATCACATGCTCTCATTTGACTCTTAAAATTATTTCACTAGTGTATTACTAGAAAATCAGTTTCCATTACAAACAGTATGAATTTTGCGGACCCCTCAGAAATGCTGCGGCATTACAAATCTCTCTCGTAGGTGTCATTAGCAGGAGTATGTCCAGAGTTATATTTTGTAAGGATTTAAGAATATGGGGGTTCAACTTGGGCACGAGTATGTGTACTAGTGATTTTGTCAAAATGTATTGTTTACTTGCTAAAACAGAATAGTGAAATGGTTTACAGTGTTGGTATCACTTTGCTGACAAAATTGTATTTATTGAAACTGCCATTTTAATGGAAGCTTTAAAGTAAAACATTTTTATAAGGCTCATTTTGGGGTCTGATAGCATCGGTAGCCTTCCTGCTGTATACGTCCTTGGTTATTAAATAGACAGTGACATAAAGCTGGATGTTAAAAATGAACCATTTTAGTCCACTCGCAGTTACTTCCAACTTTCCTGAAGCCCTGCTAAAGTTCTACTTTCAGGCTATTCCTCCGCCTCATGCAAACAAAGCTTAACCAAAGGGACTGTGTACTGCGTCCGTGCACACTTAGTTTAACAATATTTTGCATGAGAGCTATTTCCTACTAGGCATTGTCAACACGCCTATTTTCTCCCCGTTTTTATTCATATTAATTTCAAATTAAATATTAAAATTTATAGATAAAATACTAATGCAAGTCCAATTTAATGAAAAATAAAGTACTTTTATATTAATAGAAGTATAAAATGTTTGTAATACGTGGCATGTTTACGAAACAACCAAACATGTGTACATAGGATATTTTTTCAAGGTTTTTTTTTTTTAAGTGTTAATAAAACACGAATAGAGCATAGCAACTGATCACTTGGGCAAGAAGGAGGGAAATATAAATCAGGTGGAAATAACAAGCTGGATGAGAGAAAGTGTGTCAAGCGTCGACAGAGGTGTGAACGCATCGGAGAGATGCAGACCTGTCCTGCTGGTGTCCTAGCCCCAGGCGGCCGCCGTCGCCGCGGCCCCAGGCGTACATCTCCCCCTCGACGCTGAGTACGGCCACGTGGTGGCTACCGCAGCTCAGCACCGCCACGTCTACGCTCAGCAGTCGCTCTGGACACACACATAGGCGTGCACACAGGACGTCCCGAGGGTGCTAAGGCACACCCTCGTTGCCAGCAAATTTAGTAATGTAACATTAGAGTATTTGGGATTATCTATTTTCCTCTACTTTCAGCATACAACCAGTGTAAAGATTTAAGTGTTCAAAGTCAATAATCATTTAATTTATTGTATATAATTCAATATCATTAATAATGACTGCAAAATGTTGTATATTTTTATAATATGCAAAATTTTTACGTATCACTACTCAAACATTAAAGTATAAAAAATTCCTGGGGGATAAACCACTGAACTCAATTGTGTAAGGAACCCTCGGTGATTATCTAACTTTGTGGCACACCTTAATGGTGAAGACTGTGTATGCTTATGGACACACACATACACCACATTATAGTGTGTTCATGCTTCACCCGACACCAAGCAAGGCGATATCCAACCAGTTGTACTGTTATCTGGTCATTTAAAATTAACACTACGCTATAAGAGAAGGAAATGACACTGGCACTGGAGAAATGTGTCCAAAAGTTTGCTTTGACACATCCTGCATTTTATCAAACCAAGTATATAGATAGTGCACGGTAAACTGAGCATTTTTGAAAGCCCTGCTTCAGATCTACTTGCAGGCACATCATGTATTCTTCCACTTTATGTAAAATCAACATTGCCATGGGCTTCATCACTTTATTCATGATTCAGCCAAGGTAAATTGTAGAATTTTAGAAAAGTAAATATTTTACAAATTTGTTTATTTTTACACTTGCATCCATTGTAAAACAGGAAGTAAAAGAAATCATTTAAGTATTCACAGATGTTTACCTAAAACTTTTAGTTCAAAGTTAAGACGTGAAGCTACTTGCCCTTCGTCATTGCCAGTTTTACTGGTCGCATGCGAGTCAGAGTGCCCGTTAAGATACACTCAAGTAAGGGTAGTGACATTTGTCAAAGGTTGATGTCAAAAGTGCTCACTTTACAGTAAACAGCCTTTATCAGGTGTTATCAAGGTTAAATACTGAATGCCTCATCTTTTAAAAAAAAATTAATAGGTTCAACTTACTTACTTTTATCTTTAGACACACACCTTTTCAGTTAGTTGCTGTAATCAGCAGTGATTTTATGATCACCTTATCGACTGAAAATGATGTGTGTTTTTCTCACCGACAAGTCGAGGCCGGAGGACGTTGTTCCAGTCGCAGTGGCCCAAACAGCCGAAGGTTCCGTCGCCGCAAGTCATGAGCATGCCTGAGTCACTGACGAACGCGCTGTAGCCGTCACCCGCGCCAACTCTGCGCCCACACAACACACAACTTCCTGCATGCACACGTTCATCTCTAAATTTCGCCACGTACATGTCGTATCTACAACTTCTCTGTTATAAAGCCTGCAAGGAAAAAATTTAAGATTTTATTTATTCTGGTTGTGTTATTGATGTACTGCATTTGCGTCTGAAGGATAATCAAAGTATCGTCAAACTAACATAAATGTGCATCTAAAAATGGCATATACAACCCTAATTATGTATATCTATCTGTAAAAAGGTTGCAACAGCAAAGCAACTTTAAATAATTTCAGTCTGTTATACACACTTGTGAAAAACGATAAGGAAAATAATGTGAACAACTCATATCAGCTCAAGGAAGTTTTACACTTTGTTTGTTTTACCGGTTTGCTCTCCAAAGCACTTAAGTAGGTGGCAGAACAACTGAAATTTGTTTTTATCAAAAAAAATGGTGGCTCGCCTGTGGCAAACCTTGCATGTGTTGGTGAAACTGATGGCGGTAGCAGAGGTCTAGTGGTTTGCACACTGGCTACCCACCACTGCAATTCACATTCAGTTTTTGGCAGTGGGGGAATGTGGAAGACGTCGGTGGCAAGCGGGTTTACTCAGGGATCCCTTGATGTCCGCTCCCTTGCACTCTGCCGTTGCTCCATCTTAGGGCCCCGCCCCATGTCGCTTTCTAGGGACATTGAGCACCGCGAGACCAACCTCAAAAACCTGTTGCCGGTGTTACTGGAACAAGTTAGTGGACCTTCGAAGGGAACTGTTTTCAAAAGTCCGCCACGCAATTCTTTGTCACGCTGCCTTATCGTCAGGTGATGGAGTTGGTTTTGCTGGATATTTATGATGTTACATGCCTTTCTGTTTTATTGCATCATCTCTGTCCTAGGGTGCACTGTCGCTCATCATTTGTTGTTTCGAACTGATGGCAGGAAGTGTGTGGGGGATATGCACAAGCTACCTGTTGATGCTCTTCCCTCTGAGCGCCTCGACACAGCGCGGCTGGGACGTGTACTGAGTGGTCTCACCATGTCCTAGTTGTCCTCTGCCACCCTCTCCCCACGTGTACACCTGCATGTCTGCAAACAAACACACACTCCGCAGTAGCGCGCGCGCACACACACACACACACACACTCTCTCTCTCTCTCTCTCTCACACACACACTCACTTCTACACAAAACACTGCTTTGTCTTCATACATTTCTCAAGCAACACACATACCTTGTTAGCAAATGTAAAGTAAAGTTAAATAATTGTAGTGAAATTACTGACTGCAAATTGTATGCTCTATGTCGTTGCTTCCACTACGCAGCATACTCATGTAATTATAATTTTAGTAATCAGTATATAATACAGGACGAATATAAAAGAATACCCCAACTTTGAAGGTCTATAATATCAAAACCAAACAACCTACAACCTTGATTGACCAATCAAATGAACCGTACAAGAAAAATTGCAGTATTGCTGTAGCACAAATTTGAAGCCACTAGAGATAACCTACAGGTTATACTAGAGATAGTAATTAATTATGGGGAAAAAAATAACTGCTCGTGAGGGTTAGTTTTGTTATTAGCTGTTGTTTGTACGTTGAGCTGCTTCTCCCATTTGGATGCACCATTAAGATTCTGCTGCTGCATTATTGAGCTAAGCTTCATCAGAAGTATTTTGTCAAGTCATGAAAGTAGCAAGGTGCTAGGGGCTACAAAGTTTCAAAATTTACGTTAAAATGTGACACAATACTGTCCTCTATGCTCTATGGCATAGCGCAACAACAGTACATGTTAATTCAGGTGAAAATAAGTTGCGCTGTGAAGTTATATGTCAAATTTCACTCAGGGGTAAATTATAATTTGCTAAAACAGTTTGTGCAGATGGATACTCCACATCTTATTACCAATTTCATTTTGCTTTGAGTTGACTAAATGTGAAATGTAAGAGTACGTTGGCCTCACTAGACAAACCATGTAGTATTCAGTTGATTGTAGTTTAATTTCCAGTGCAGCGTGGCGAGACATACCTGCTGTGAGAACTACGACGTGCGTGTTGCTGACTGCGACCTCCACGATCCTGCTGCGCGGAGACAGAGGCACGGGCGTCAGAGCCACGTCACAGTCGAACGCCGTGAAGTCGTACAGCACGGACCTGGGGAACAGAAGCTCGTGCTACACCACCGCAGACCTCCGGACGAGACAGCACAGAGACAGCCTTTCATCGGCCCAGGCATGGTGCATCTATGTCAGTGTTGTTGCGTTGGAAATTCATTGAGCAGCAATGCTCAAGCTTTGATTTATTTCTTTTATATTATTATTGTGATGTGGTCATGTAATAGTTACTCCTGATGTCAATAGGATTGTTGTATTAAGTAGTGGGATTTGTATAGGGTTAAATGGGGTAATACCAATTGAACTGCAGGTGATAATCTTCTATGAAAGAATGTTCAAAAGAATGAAATAAAAAAAAATACTTCTGAAATAATAAATAAGATTATTCCTCATTTTAATCCTTTAATAACTATTTTAGTATGTAAACCTTGATATGTTCTTTCACAAACTACATCTCGTCATCATTGAATTATAGTCAATACGACCCCCGACCAAACGGGGTCCAGGTGTATTCCTATGACGGCACTAATGATACGTAAGTTTGCAAGAAGAGCTGGCAGCAGGTTGTTCTGACAAGCAGGAGTGGGGACGGAACCAGCCCGTCGTCTGTATGAGCAACCCCGACGTTCAGCTGGAGTGATCTCAGGAGCACGCTAAACCGAAAACAGTGTGGCTGGTGTGGGAATCGAACCAGAGACATCCTGAATGCAAGTCCAGCGTGTAGCTACGTCCTGTGGCTACTACATATTATAACGTTGTTTTTGTTGGCCATGGTAGTACGTATCGTATTAACTTTTCCGAGCATAAAGAGAAAACTCAGAATTCTAGAGATGTATTAGTGTCTGCTAGCAAGCCAAACAGAAGAGCTGCAGTGAAGCTGTCGACGTAAAATATACGCAGTTTTATGAGACACAGGGCACATAAAATTAATAGTGTGAGAACTTTGTAAAACTACTTGTTGTCCATCACAATATTAAGGATACTCATTTTGAGTACTTTGAAAATTGCTTTCAGCAGTTCTTCATAAATCAGCAGGGGGAGTATCCAGGAGGATGATGTTCCCCCAAAGTGACTTTATTTTTGGGCTAATGGCGTGCATGTTGACACAAATGAGCATCCCTTCTCTTTGTAGCTGGTGAACAGAACATTGTGGTAGAACCACTACGTCGGTATTCACACTCGAGTTCATCCTGTATCCTCCTAACCCAAAACATGTATTCTGAATATGATCCTGTAAATCTACATGTCACCCTTTGTTTTGCAGTTGAATTACTATTTGATGTTTCTGCTATGAGTTTTATAAACCCACTGTAATAAATTAGCAAACACAGTTCAGGCTATTGTATTCCTGCTAACACATACTCCCGGGTTTACATACACACACTGAATCATTACCTTTGTGTGCACACACCACCCGACAACACAGGTCACAAGAACTGCTGCCACATCCCTGCCCGTGTCAGCTCACGTCACTCTCTTTCTAAATTCTCTTTACTAAAGACAGCTTCCTGCCAAGTGCATCGACTCGCATCATTTTTCTGTTTTGCAACTCCGCTATTTCTTTTGTAGCATTTCACTTAAATTATTCATTTTCACATGCTCCAAGCTTTTCCTGAATCAAATATGCAAATATTTAATGTCTATCTGTTTTATAAAAAAAAAACTTTCTGCAGTAGTTCTGAACATTAAAATTGTGTAGCACATCTTCGTACGTCTTCTCCTTTGAAATCCACAGGGGTATAACACGTTAATTGTTGTTGTTTCTGACATGCGGACTACACAATCACTGCTCAGGATCTGCCCAAGTGTCGTGTATCTGGTACGCAGCTGTCAACATTTATTTTTACTTCTCTAATACTGTATACAGAAATGAATATCGAATCTTAACATTTTAAGCAGTCATAATTCTAATGTAAGCATTCTTCAGTATTATGAATAAATAATTTTTACTGAAACTTAATAGCAGTGATGTATTTTATCACATGGCAAATAAAAGATTAATGAAAATAATTACTGTACCTTTCTGGTTTGCTGCTCCTGGGAGCGGCGTGCGACAGCGAACAAAAATTAAAATTCTTATACTGACATCCAAAAAACAGTAACTATAAAATTCACTGATCCACTGAAAGTATTCAACAAACTGTTTTTATAATTTTCTATTCACTAGTACCTTTAAATTCAGTATTGCACTGGAGGTGTTTGTTTTGAACCAACAGTAAGAAATGGTAGCTTCCAGCAGTCATTTAATTGAAAGATATACACTGAAGAGCCAAAAAAAACTGGTATAGGCGTGTGTATGCAAATAACAGAGGTATGGAACCAATCAGAGAAACGCGATGCGATCGGTAGCTAGATCGGTTACTGCTGCTACAATGGCAGGTTATCAAGATTTAAGTGAGTTTGAACGTGGTGTTATAGTCGGCGCACGAGAGATGGGACATAGCATCTCCGAGGTAGCGATAAAATGTGGATTTTCGGGTACGACCATTTCACGAGTGTACCGTGAATATCGGGAATTCGGTAAAACATCACATCTTCGACATCGCTGTGGCCGGAAAAAGATCGTGAAATAACGGGACAAACGACGACTGACGAAAATCATTAAACGTGACAGACGTGCAACCCTTTCTCAAATTGGCGCAGATTGTATTTGTGGACTGCCCTGCAGGATTCATGGTGTGAATTGCCTCCTGCATACCTTCAGACATTAGTCGAGTCCATGCCACGTCATCTTGCGGCACTTCTGCGTGCTCGCGGGGGGGCCCTACACGNTGCCCTACACGATATTAGGCAGGTGTACCAGTTTTTTTGGCTCTTCAGTGTAGGTTCACTAAACAATTTTGAAATAAGTCTTCAGGGACCAAAGATCCCTGACCATAAATACCTATAGTGTAACAAACACTGGTTGCTAAGTTGTCAGTAGTGTCAGCAGCAGCTTTGAAAAGTAAGTCTTACGTTGTTCTAACGAGTGTCGTCAAAACACAAATAAGGGAACAAATATTTTTTTCGACTTCCCCTTAAGCTCGCGGCCTCCACTACTCCAATGTTCTGCTGTCAGACCACACAGACTTCAGCAATTTCAGCAGACTTAACGGCATAATATTTAATGTAATGTTGTTTATGGCTATTCAACTCAAGTTTAAATAATGGCAATTACATAATAAACTTAACTTAAATACACCTTTTATATTGCAATTTTTGTTCCATTTCACTAAAATGTTTATATTATTTCCAAAATGAGGAGGAAAAGCGTAGAAAACAAGCCGGCTAGGAAGTNATCCCGTGCCACCAGTTTCCCCTCTCAGTGGGCTTGGTTCTGATATACTGATAGTGTGTAATACAGTTGCAGAGCATTATTGAACATATATATCCAATGAATGAAAAGGTCATCTTATAGTGTTTATGACATGTAAAGATTCTGGCAAACTAATCCTGGCTAAATGTTTTGAACGGCCATTTCATAACTGTGAAATGTTCAAAGGTTAAATGGCCAGATTAGGCTGAACCACTAATATTTAACTGTAAATTCTAAAATTCCGCTGACAAATTGATTGCATAAACTGAAGGATTGAGGATGGTAAATGACCTTTAGGTTTCAAGTAGTTTTTAAGTTTTTCTGTATTTGTCATTACGTGTTTCTTTATTTTCTTATTAGTTAAAATTTTTTTTACATAATATGGATATTGAATGTGTGATGTTGCAGTTTTTGATCTTTGTCAAGTTAGATAATTTAATCTTTTAAATTGTACAGTTGAGTACTTGGAAAGTTCTTGCAGAGTCCTTGAAGTTACATCGTGCATATCTGCAAGAACCCTGTTCCCAGTGTTACGTGAAGGACACGTGTACAGGAAGCATGTTCGCAGTAACTGTAGTGGAGAGGAGAGGCGAGGTTTAGGTGGCTCTGAACATCGAGGTCTTGAGAGCAGACGAGGGTGAAGCGAGGTGAGTATGGAGTAGCCCCAGAATGCAAGGGTGGGTGGAATGGGAGATCCCAGAGATAAACCTCCAACCAGCTGCATTGTCCGGCACAATTCCCATGAGAGAGAATCCAGGAGCGACCCCGCCGTGAATCGAACCCGGTTTGCCNTGGCAGGCGCAGCTCCACGATCTCGGCGGCTGTCGGCCGGAACACCGGCTCCTTCTGCAGCAGGTCGTGGACGAGCTGGCGGAACCCCGTCGAGTAGGCCCCGCTCACCGGCTGGAACTGGCCCTGCAACACCACGCACCCTGTCATGCAACGTGAGCTTGATGTCCCTTCCTGTGAGGCAGGTCGGCACGTGTATGATGGCAGAGGGCTGTGTAGCCGGCCGCGCGAGACACGTTATCCTTCCCTCCCTGCTATGGAGCAGCTGAGGTGTCACTGGAGAGGCAACATATTACACAACAGTACTGTCGCTTCACAGTCACTTCCAACTTTTCTGAAGTCCGGCTGAAGTTCTACAGTATTTGAGTGTGTTTGTGGTGTAATTCTCACACACAAAATTGTACAGGATAGAGTTTGTGAACTGTGGTTACTTAAGTATAGTGCGTCACACATCAACAGTGGGGTTTGTGAGTAATGCATTTAGCAATCTCATAGTAGGTAGGGATGTGTATTATTCGAGATAAGAAAAAAATATACACAAAATACGACCCTGACCACAAGATACGACATTAAAACACATTACACAACATTTGAAGTACAAGATCCCTAATATATTATAACCAAATACTCAGGATAGAATGGATAAGTGGCACAGAACACAAAATGAAGAATACCCTCGTCAAAGGCAATTACATGGCAAATTAGCATACCTACTTGCGAATAAAATTCCCAGTGATGAACCTTACTGTATCATAGCTCTCTTCTCTTGCAACATACACATTCAAATTGCTACACAATACCTTAGAACACATTTCTAGACGGAAATCCAAAATTATAGAAACCATAGTAAATGGAAAATAAAGGGAAAATAAAGGGAAAAACTGTTAGGTTCACACAATACAGATATATTTCACCGAACCAAATCTTAATCTGGTAAATGCTGACCATGTAAATACTTAAATTGTAGTTTCTTAAGTAACTTCTGGATCCTTTTTAACATTAAATTGTAATAGATATCATTATTATTACTGATGCTGAGTATTTAGGAAACATCCAAGCATGTCGTACATGGGCTGATTTTTCAAAGGTTTGATTAAAAAAGTATGAAGAAGTAATGAAAAAGACTGTAACCGATGAAAATCCACTGGCTTTCAGCAACATTCTCCACAATCCCCACATGTAAGGAATACAAACTTGGATCCATCACCAGTAGGAATAGAACCCAGATTGTCGTAATGAGCTAGAAAGCCAAGATACCAATCACAGCTCCCAAGCCCCCACTATACATTGTGTCCCCAACTCGTACTGGAAGCAGGTCAAACTCAAAATACCAGCTGATAATTTTGCTAGTAATGTTAAGAAAATATTAAACCAGTTTCAATAAATACCAACTTTTGTGTACGAGCATACACATGAAATTATTAACACAGAACAGTCGGGCGACTTCATCGCATCACTTGTACACAAAGTACTGCTGGCAGAGTGAGAGGAAAAGAAAGCGAGGCTGGTGAAAGCACACGTACCTTCATGATTTTGTTGACGAGGGCAGGCAAGTTGGAACCTTCGAACGTCTTTTGAAGACACGCCATCTCGTAGAGGATGCACCCGAGCGCCCAGATGTCCGACTTCTGGTCGTACTGCTTTCCTTCGCACTGCAACATTCACCTGGCAACCATCAGCAACTTGAGTGGTGAAATGTAGGTTAGCTCTTTAGAAATTAACAGTAGAGTCTTTAAACACAAATTAATGTTTGTCTTAGCTGACAAAGTTTACGAGAAACTATCCCAGTGCCATATTCTCGGTAGACGTCTTTGTTGAGCCAGGACGCAGTGTTCGGTGATATCTAAATAGGGTTTAACAGAGGCGTGTTGCACCTTACGTTACACATGGAGAGAGAGTTGTGTATTACAACATTGAGCAAACTATTTATAAAATGATGTTACACACATGGATTGTGTAAGTAAGTTATTTACAAGAAAATTGTTTCACCCTTATGAATCAACATCTTTTCCAAACAAGGTACGTCAAGAATATTGTGTGCGTTTCAAAATCTCCAGTATATATAAAAAAAATCAGTGCCATTGGAGGATTTGAAGTTAGACCTTGATACTTTATTTGCAGTGGATTCGCTGCAGGTGTGATCTCAAGTTGTTGTCCTTCCTTCAATGCAAAGCAGATGCCAGCACAGGCCTACCAACTGCCAGTGATGTAATCAAGAACCTGACTCTTGCAACTGTGTTTCATTGATTGTGCAAACTGTTAGTCATCCACTCTGAAAATAAGGACAAATGTTGAAGTTTTTGCAAAGTGTTTTTGGACAAATTAAGTAATGTTGAAATAGTACCACATTTCAGGAACATAATATATATATTTTTTTAATTACCTATATGCGATAGTATTCCAAGTGTACGTACAATTCTACTTCTGCTCCCTTTTCCAAATAAGTATTTAACTGTGTAAGACATTTACAAAGAAGCGAATAACTGAGAGTAGGAGACAGGGAATAATGTTTATACGTAAAAGAGCGTATTTCAGGCAGGGGTAAATATTACAACGCTGCCGTTCCACCAGTCTGAAAAATACGAGGCTAAAAGCTTAACAAATTTGGCGAGTAGACAGAAGATAAAGGTATTGACTCAATTGATTTTTCATATGTAGTCCATTGACGGTTACTTGCAACTATTTTGAAGCCTGGCAAAGATTACACTTTCAGGCCATTCCTCCGCCTCTTGCGAACATAACATAACTAAGACTAGAAAGTTACGCCAAAGAGACAACACACTGCATTTGTGCACATTCAATGTAATGATATTATGCATAAGAACTATTTCTTACTAGGCGTTACCAACACTTATTTTTGCTCTGTTTAGTCATATCAGTTATAAATGAAATATAATTTATTAATAAAATAAGTAAAACTTAAATTTAACGAAATATGAGGTACTTTTATGTTGACAGAAGTATAACATGCTTGTGGCTTATGTCATAACAACCAAACACAGCTTACATTTTTTTTTCTAAGGTTTCATTCAAAAAGCACGAATATACTGCTGATACACTATAAAAGAGTTTCACACTCCTTCACTGACAAGGTTTCTCGAACAGAGCACAAGTTGCGCAGACAGTTATGTACGTACCATTTCTGGACTGATGTAGTACGGAGTGCCGAGAACAGTTTGCGCCTGGCCTCGTGTCGTCATTATCTTCGAGATACCAAAATCACCAACTTTAATTATGTAATCTTTGGTGAGGAAAACGTTAGCTGTTTTCAAATCCCTGTAATCAGAAATAGAAGTACGTTAAAAGTAGTGCATGTGTTTTACAGAATATTTCCAGCACAAGCAAATGTATGGTTCTATTTTACTCGAATATGGGACAACATCAAAAATAAGATGACAAACACATTTTCGATTATGTCTTTTTCTTCCCTTGTAATACTTTTGAAAATTATGTTAATTGTAAACCAAAACTTTTCTCAGAGGAACTAAAAATAATTTATCATGTAAACTCTGCATTAAAAGTTTTTCATTACGTAAAACATCTTTTATATAGCATAAAGACTGAATAGTAAACAAATTCCGTGATGACTGTATTTAAACACTCTTTACTTAAAATGTTAAAAATTCAAAATCAAAGGGACATTGAAATATAGAGTAATCAATGCAATATTTCCTTATTGCTCCTCGTGCCATCTCACCTGTGCAGTATATTGTGCTCGTGCATGTAACGTATTGCATCGACAATCTGTCTGAACAACGTGATGACTTCCACCTCGCTAAGCCTGCTTTCCGTCTGGGACAGCATCTGGGCAAGTGTTCCGCCATCTGCGTACTCCATCTCGATCATCAGAACTCCGTCTTGTTCGAAACTGCCCAGGTAGCTGGAACAAAACACCTCGCATTATTGTTGACATGGTCAAGTTTTATTGATAACATTGAAACTTCCTGCATATTTTTGCCATTGGTTGACAGGTTTGTTAGACTTGCCATACACATATAGCAATGGTTGAACCGGAACTCTGTCCTTTCGTCCATTCAGCGGTATTCCATAAAACGATCCCTCTTCCACCTCAACACAACCATCAGGAGGTAGCACAATTGCAAGAATTAATTGAAGTGTGGGTTGTGAAATGATAGGTAGGCCTTCTTTTTAAACTTCTTTTTTGCTTCATACCAAACCTTTTCCCTTATAACAAAATCTATAAATGTAAACAACTCAGACCAACATGGTTATATTTAACTACAAAAGAATTGGGAAAAATATTTTTAATGTTCCCTTTTGCATTTTACATTAAATATATTTACAGGCAATACAAAAGAACCCTTTTTAAAAATTTCCATAAAAAAACTTAATTTGTGCAAAATATTTTATCTCTCACCAACTATTCCCCGCATAGTTAGGAGCAGTGTCGTTCCCCCAAGAATTGTACCCAGGTTCTCGTGCTGTCACCTCACAAAAATGTATATTTATTCAATTCGGCGTCATAGTTCAACAATGTTCTCTAAGCACCAGGACATTTTCAAAAGCTTCCATGGCAGTGATAAGTGAGTTGATGGTGATGTCGCAGGCCGGCCACAGCACTGCTGACCACAGTCTTCAGTAGAGAGGAGGAGTGGGGAACATACTCTGAGCGGGCACACACACCCACTCGCGGCCCATAGTGTAGGTTGTCTTCGACGCAGGCTGACGTGCAGGCGATAGAGCGCCGGGCAGCCCCGTACACCAGCGACACAAGGCATGTCTACAACGTCCCCCAAGCTCGCAAACGTAGCGGTGATGATAACTTGAAGTTCGTCTGTCGTGCAGGAAGTATTACCCATGACAACCATCAATGGTATTGCAGCCACCATACGGTGCCACAACCACCAAATATAAAACTGCAGAAGATGTGAACAGCAGGACATCAATGCGGTTGTGGCTCCACTCGCTTATTTCTACGTCTTGGTTCGGTCAACCCGAAACCTGCTTACAGCTAGATGTATGGCCGTCTTCTACACGGCAGTGGTGGAGCAAGTCCACCCAATAAGGGCGAGGTGCTCTGAAGTTCCGTGAACAGTATTTCTGAACTCCGAAACATTTTTACATGAGTGCAACGGGATGCGATGTCACGATCACATTTGATATAATTTCTGTGGTTTTTAGGGTTCCCTTGTTAATTTCAATTGGTTTGTTGTGTGAATAGCATATAAATTTCCAATGTATATTTTTCAGTGTTTCCCATGTTAACATATTTCAAAAGGGTTGTGCTGTGTGAATTTTCAGAAGTTTCTAACAATTGTTCACGACTGCACAGCTCCAGATTGTACAGCACGCCTGGGAGACCCATGCGAACTTCTCCCGAGTCGCCTTCTCGGACTTGCTGGGGGCTGTCGTGCTGTGAGGCGCTCCCTAGGCATTCGTCTCTTGTGTTCTCTCCAACCATTTAGTGAACAGTAATTACATTTTCTCGGAACGTTTTACTTGTTTTTCATTCCAGAAAGACCACTGCCTCTTGCAGGGGCTGTTACAGACTTTTCAGCTATTAATTTTCACCATTATACGTATCTAGGCTCCCCGGCCGGATTTTCGCAAGTGGGAATCGTGCCAGACGATGCCACTGATCGGCAGATTTTCTCGGGTACCTCCCATTCCCCCCCCCCC
>NQII01000262.1:108989-139175 GCA_002778355.1 Clitarchus hookeri
CCCCCCACCATTACATTCCGGCACTGCTCCATTCTCACCTCATTTTACCCTCATGGGCTCCCAAATCTCTCAACCCATGTAGGCATCTCAGTTGCATAGTACACTCAGTGTCTCGTGCTAGGCCCCACTTAATGTCCACTGAGAAGTGTGCATTCAAGACCTAAAGATTAACTCGCAATAAAATGTTAAGACTCGACTCTTGGCCTTCTTACTTGTTTTGTACCATTCAGTTGTGTTTGTGACTACATAGAGGTAAGATCCACCAACCTGACATGCGTACACAACGTGTAGCGGGGCGTTGTGTTGATACTTTCACTGTGATGTCAGGACTCTGGAGTGACACAGACAACCCTACCATGGAGCTGACGCGCTTCCTTGCACGTGCCAGCACCAGTTGCACCGTCTTCACCACTGACAGAGCTGAGTACGGTACATTATTCACCCAGGTTGGAGGCCACGTGCCTCGAGACAATGGAGATCTTGTGTCATACAGTATGTCGCATAGCTGGCGCCTGGTTTCCACACACTTCCCCTGTCGTCGCATCACATTCCCACTTCGCTCCATCCCATCCTTTTTCAGCCTATTTCCAAACACACCTACACCTTTACCACATCCCAGTTTGCATCAACATATTACCGCCACGTAAAGTGAGGATGAAATGAGAAAATGTTTGTGCAACTTTGAAGGAGGGAAGGTAGGGGAGGGTTCTCCCGAATGCTCGCCGCCGGAGGGAGGGAAACCACGTGACTGCTGGCGCTGTACACCCCAAACACTGATAACATCGCTCTTTACTATCGCGTTATTAAATACTGCGCTGCGCTACCTACTTTTATCGACAGGTAATATGCACGCGCGGATCAGCTCCCGCCCAACCACTCTCGGCCACTGTCACTACTGAACTGAACAACCTCACCCCTTCTTGCAGTGGCAATTGACTCGCCCAATGCGTTTTCGAATTCTGCGCACCATTTTCTCATTTGGATTTCACTTTACCAGGTACTGAATTTGCTGCTTATCTGATGATACACTGTCAAACTGCTCACTTATGATCAATAAAGCTTAATATTATACTCGGGGATTTTTTATTTTTTTTTGGATATGCATTAGAATTGTAAATATGGTGAGAACAGACTTCCAGATCAGAGCCTACCTTATAATGTTTGGGTGGTTGAGCAGAGCCAAGACCTGCACTTCGTTCAGCGCCATCTGCCGCTCTGCTGCCGTCAGCTCTGTCATGTTGACTTCCTTAATCACCACCAGACTGTCGTCTGCGGCCTTCCGGTACAGCACCGCCACACCGAAAGCTCCTGGGGGAAACATTCAGTTTCAAAAAATATTTTAGGGTCGGCAGGTGCATAGCGTTCTCCTAAAACAGTTGTAATAAGTTACTTCAAGATGGTTAGAAATCGAAAGAAGAGTGGTACTGTAAAATGAGGTTGTCTGTTTTTCTTCTAGAAAGGACTTAAAACACTGAATTTCAGAAATAATGAAGCATTGCAAAATTCAGTAAATGACCGCGATCAAAGGACATACCAGTAAAGTATGTACGCTAGCTGCAGTCTATAGGCATACGATAATAACTGTGGATAAACAAACAAAATTTATCCGTAAAACTTTTTTTAAATTATCGAAAATAAAATCCCTATAAGGCTAATATGTTCCCGTGGTGGTACGTCGGGTGTTTTAAACACAGAAATCTTAATTAGTGCAGAGCAAGATTTTATTCTGAATGTGTCTTCATAAATGATTGCCAAAGGAACACTTATAACTGTATGCAGCCTTTTGATTGTCCTGTTAATAAAATTTATAAAAAAAATTTTCTTATCAGCAAAAGTTGACGGAAGTATACGGGCTGCTTGGAAATATTTTGTATGGCATCTCAATATGTTTGGTTACAAAGAATGGCTTTTCAGAATGGCCAGATCATGCAGCAAGTTACGAGATTTCGCGCATGTTTTTGTTGAAATAGTATGTGTATCATATGTGGATAACACAACTATATAGAAAGTTGGTCCAGAGCCAATTTATAAAAGCTGATTCTTCAAAATACTTAAATGGAATATCGGACTTATAAGGCGTTCACCTTGACTCATTAATTGTGATGAAATGTGTTTGAAACACAGAAATTTTGTCGGAACCACAAGACATGTACCCGGTGCTTTTTGCATTTAGAAAGAACATACACTAGGGAAATGTACTTTCAATATATCACATTATTTTGGTGCTCTCTGATGTAGCTAAAAATGACTCTTTCCAAACTACTGTATTCAAAAATATACTTGAGGAATATGTGAAAAGTTATGATGGATGACTCCACTGAACACAGGCCGAGTGAGGTGGTGCAGTGGTTAACCTTCGGATTTGCATTCGGGAGGACCTGGGTTTGAATCCCAGTTCAGCCATATTGACATTGGTTTTCCATGATTTCCCTAAATCACTCCAGGTGAATGTTGAGAGAGTTTGTACACCTACAGAACATGACGACCTGCTTTTTCTCTCTCTTTTTTTTTCTCTCTCTCTCTTTTCTCTCTCTTTTTCTTTTTCTCTCTTTTTCTTCTCTCTTTTCTCTCTCTCTCTCTTTTTTTCTCTTTTCTTTCTCTCTTTTTTTCCCTCTCTCTTTTTCCTCTTTTTTTCTCTTTCTTTTCTTTCTCTCTTTTTTCCTCCCTCTCTTTTTTCTCTCTTTCTTTTCTTTCTCTCTTTTTTCCTCCCTCTCTTTTTTCTCTCTTTCTTTTTTTTCTCACTCTCAATTTTTTTCTTTTCTTTTTTTCTCTATTTTTTTCTCTCTCTCTTTTTTTCTCTCTCTCTTCATTTCTCTTTTTTTATCTTTCTCTTTTTTTCTTTCTCTCTTTTCTCTGTCTCTCTCTTTCTCTCTCTTTTTCTTCCCCTCTTTTTTTATCTCTCTCTCTCTCTTTCATTTTTTCCCCCCTCTCTTTTTTTCTATTTCTTTTTCCCTCTCTTTTTTTATCTTGCTCTTTCTTTTCTTTCTCTCTCTGTATTCTCTCTTTTTCTCTCTCTCTCTCTCTCTCTCTCTCTTTTCTCTATTTTTTTCTCTCCCTTTTTTTCTCTCTCTCTTTTTTTCTTTCTCGCTCTCTTTTTCTCTTTCTCTCTTTTTCTTTTCTCTTTCTCTCTTTTTCTCTCTCTTTTTTTTCTCTTTTCTTTCTGTTTCTCTTTTTTTCTCTCTCTTTTTTTCTACTTTTTTCTCCCTTTTTTCAATTTTTTTTCTGTTTCTTTTTTTTTTCTCTCTCTTTTTTTTCTCTCTTTTAATATTTTGTTGGGGCTACCAAATATATGTTTGGCTCTATTAAGTATTTTATCGACTGGAATGCATATTTCTCTCAGTGTTAAAAGACTTAGAGATGAAGGAAAGCAAAGTGTAGCCACAATCAAAGGAGCACCTTTTCCCACGGTACGCAGCTTCTCGTAGCCATCCAGCTTCTTGTCTCCGCTGACGGCGTTCTCGTCCATCAGCCTCTCCCTCAGAACACTCGTGTTGAAGTACATCTCCCCCAGAGTGAGCTGGAGTGCATCTCCGTGCGAACTCACCATCTGCACGTCTGTCCCGAACAAGTCCTTGGACATGCCGACAGGAATCTGCGACAAAACACAATAACCGCATGTTCATCTCGGCTTCTCAGTTGAGGATACGCCTGTTTTGTAGCTTTTCCCATTTGTTTCGGGACATCTTGTTACTTCAATCTTCGAGGGAATGCTGAGGTCCTGTTATTTCTTTTCGAGTTTATCCTGTTGTCTGGTGGTAGAGAATATCTCCTCCCTGACAGTTCCTCAGTGTGCCCTTGAAGATGGCAGCGACAAGACATGCCGGAAGATCAGGAAAAGCTACAAAACGTATGTGACCTCAACTCAGAAGCCAAGACTAATATGACTCTAGGCACGAAAGCCTCTGATCAAGCTTTCGGTCAAGACAATAACTGCAGAACAAAGAGAAACATCTGCATATGTTCCCATCCTGTAGTAAGTAGCAATATGTGTGAGAATGAGGAGCTACAGCCAGCTGTGAGGACACACTGTCCTTGCTCTCTGCTTGCAGAGTGGCTGAGCTGGAGCTGGGGAGGCAACATACTACAATGCTGTACGTAACTGGAGCACCCTGAGGAAACTCACTGGCCATCAACAATATTCACCACGCCCCTGTTTATCTCAGCAACTTGTTCCGTTTCTAATAAACTCGCTGTCGATGAGACGTTAAGCCCCCCCCCCCTCCTTCCTTACAACGCTTCCTTCTTTGTGCTTAAATTTTAATGCCAATGGGTGTAATTGCAATAATTGTTGAACATGTTTCAGTTGTAGGCCTACATGTGTTTTACTCTTAATATATGTGGTCACTTAATGGCCGTCGCATGCAACATTCAAGAAAGATCCCCAAATATTGTAATATAATAATAAACTAGAAACTACTTCCTGCGTGAAACACTTCTGACTAGACGTCATTAAAATACAATTTCAAAGAAAAGCCTTAAAATAATTTTGGTTAGTGTTCAAAGAAATACATCTCATAAAATTAAAACACATCAGACGTTGAAAAGTAATCTCCAGAACTGTTAATACATGTATTCCACTATGAGATAGGACGGTTAATCCCGTCCTTAAAAAGCATGTGGGCTGTCGACGAAAGCACCCTTTCACCCAGTCACACATGATCTCGTCCGATCCAAACATATGTCCACGAGTGTCTCTCTTCGGCTCTCCAAAAATGTGGAAATCTCATGGAAGCGAATAAATAATAACAGAGACGTGGTTCGCTTGTTGGCTGCTGAGGGAGTTGGAGAACGAGAAATCCGATGCCACATCTCTGCTGTGCATGGTGAACATTGCATGTGTTGTTCGCGTGTGCTGGAGTGGTATAAGTATTCTTCGCGGAAAGATTTATACCCATGCTATACTTTAATATCCTACAACCACAACTTCCTTTGGTTATTGGCCGCACGTCTACATGCGAAGACATGTTCTTACTTGACTGAGCCAATCAGAATAAAGTACTCCGATACCTACTGAAAGTCCGAGATTCGCGGACAGACACTTGAGCGTAAAATTTAAAATCACCCAATCCCGAAAGTGCATACGAAGTATGAACTAAAGTGTCTTCGAGTAGAAGTGGTCTTGAAATATTTTCGCGAAAAACAACATGTGCCTCTAGGCATAAGAGACTGCGAGAGGGACGTGTGTAACTGCAAGACGATGCTCGCCCAGGACAGGCCCATCGTGCTATTACTTCTGATGTTATAACTAGGCTCGATGGGTCACCGTGGTAGGTAGACAGGACCTAACGCCTCGTCGAGAGCGAGGTCACTAGAGACGGAGCGAGTTACTCAGAGAAGCAGGAACTTGGCAGGGATCGACCATGGAAGGCAGTAAGGAACTATTCGCCTGAAGGGATTTCGGGAAACCATGGAAAACCTAAATCGGGATGGCCGGACCGGGATTCGAACCCATGTGTGTCCGAAAGTTAACCACTGCGCCACCTCACTGGGTCACTGTGGAAGAAAGTCGTCTTTTGGTGGGGATACGCCATGGTTCCATACACGCCATTATGAGAAACCACCTCCAGTGCCGAGAAGTTTGCGCGCAGTGGGTTCATCATCACCGGACTGAGGAACAAGAGACTCGCAGGATTACTGCATTTCTGGGTCACCTGCAACGATACCACGAGGACGAGTGTGCTTTCTAGTCCCGTATTGTCATCGGGGGAGAATCGTGGTGACACTATTTTGAACCCGAGAGCAAACGGCAGATCCAAAGGTGGAAAGACCTGAATTCTCCCCAGTAAAAAAAATCACGTTACAGGAAAGTCAAGATCTCTTTTTCTTTGGTGGCAAGGGTCCTCTGCTTGTCGATTTTCTTGGGCATAGAGCCAAAGTGAATGCACAGTGCTACGAAGACACTTTGCAGGAGTCTAGACGCGCCATAAGGTTGAAACATCCTTGAATGCTATCCAGCAGCATTATCCTTCGTGACAACGCCCGCCCACGCAATACCAACATGGTTAGAAACATGCCTCAGCGATTTGGTTCGGAACTGCTTCAACATCCTCCCTATAGTCCAGATCTGCCTCCACATGTAGTTTCCACTTTTGTGGAGAGCTGAAGAGAGACATTCGTGGACGTTGGTTGTCCTCGGACGGGGACATGCGTGACGTTATTGAGTGAAGAGCAGTAAGTCTAGGACATGCTGCGTGGTGTCGAGGGGGGGAAGAGCGTGCAGAGGAGGCGCGAGACTCACGCCGAGGAGGGACTGCAGCTGGTGGACCATGAGGTCGCCGTCGGCGTGGCCGGCCGGGGCGGCGCCGAGGAAGTCCAGTCGGCACTTGGGCGAGGCGTGGTCCAGGTGCCTGCTCGCCAGTTGGCTGAGGAACTCTCTGACGCCGAGGTCCGCCTTCACACTGTGCGCGCTCAGCACCTGCGGCAGCCGACACACGTCGCACACCACCCCGTGTACACTCTCAACTTCAGGCAGTGAACATTGCGCGACTTGTAATCAGTGCCAGATAAATAATTAATACAGTGGTTGAATTTCACCGATTTATTTGAGATGTTCACTGAATGCCAAGAACTCCACTGCTATAAGTCACTTGTTCCCAGTTGATTTGCTTGATCTGCCGGTCAGCAGTAGCTTATCGACTGACTTTCAGTACATGCAATTTCACTGATTCGAGCTTAAAGTGTAGCAAAACACAAACTGCCCATCGATAGCACACAGCTGGTTGGAAGCTGGCCGTCAGCCGGCGCCATTGATGGACTGGAAATGGCTCATACTCGGCCCACAGCTGAGACACCAGTGGATAACACTGCGCGAAACACCAATACGGTCCATTCACGGTTACTTACAACGACTACGAAGCCCTGCTAAAGTTACGATTTAAGGATATTCCTCCGCCTCATGCAAACAAAGCTTAACTGAGTCTAGAGAATTACACCAGAGGGACAACACACCGCATTCGTGCGCACTCAGTTCTGTATCACTTTGCATGAGAACTATTTCTTACGAAGCATTATCAACACGAATATTTTCTCCCTGATTTTATTCATATTAGTTATAAATTAAATCGTATGATTTTGAGATAAAAAATGCGTAAAACTTCAATGCAACCAAAAATATGATACTTTTATCTTAGCAAAGTATAAAAAGCCTGTGATAAATAACATATTTTGTAAACAACCAAACACGTCATAAAGGGGATTATTGTTCATAGGTTTGATTAAAAAAATGTGAAGAAACGCGAACAGACTATAGTTTGACGTCAGTGGCCTGCAATTGGACTAGCCACGTGCTGCAATAGTGCCGGTGTGTTCTTCGCGAGCAGTCTGGCGTACCTACTCTCAACCATGAGTCTCGTAGCCATCGACATTCCCTCAACTTGCCATAGACGGCACGCCAGGTGTACTGTTGCCGGCAGTTGAATATAAGTAGGCCGCTTTTGTAAGCCACGGGAGTCGTGCCTGACGATGCCGCTGGTCGGCGGGTTCTCTCGCCAATCCCCCGTTTTCCCCGCCCTTGCATTCCGGAACTGCTCCATTCTCACCTCACTTCCCCCTCGTCGGCTCTCAAGACCTCTGCGCTACATGGCGCCACCTGCCGGCAAGGCGTTGGAACTCAGTTTGCAAATCAGCGCCTGGCAACACACTGGCCAGCCGGCAACCCAGGAGATGAGCAGCCTTCAAAAAGTATGTATAGTCCACTCGCGGTTTCTTCACACTTTCTGAATCAAACCTTTGAAAAAAATCCCAAGTAAAATGTGCTTAATTGTTTCCTAAAGATGTTATGTATCATAAGCTTTGTATACTTGTATTAGCATAAAACTACTTTGTTTTTGTATAAATTTAATTTTACTTCTTATATTTTACCTATAAATTATAATACTTCACTTATGAATAAAGACTGAGAAAATAGGTGTGTTGGCAATGCCTAGTAAGAAACAGTTCTTATGCAAAATATAATTAAACTGAGTGCGCACGTATGCGGTGCTTGGTCCCTCTGGTGTAATTCTCTAGACTTAGTTAAGCTTTACTCGCACGAGGCGGAGGAATATTCTGGAAGTAGAATCTTATCAGGGCTTCAGAAAGTGTGAAGTAACCGTGAATGGACTATAGCCATTTGTTGACTAGTTGTGCGTTCCCTGGCGGCAGTCCTCGTGGTGTGACTGGGCCAGTGGCGTAGGGAGTCATTTATCTAGGGGGGGGGGGGTGTGTTTCTTGTTCCTACATTGATAAAGCAGCACCTTTAAAATATATTTCTGAGCTGAAGAACAACTGTAGATGTAGACACCTGTATTTTTATTTTACTTGTTTTTACAATTTTATAATAACGGTTTATTTACGTAATTTCCTATTTTTCCGATAACTGACTGGTTTGAATGTGTCCTTCATATTTCACGGAGAGGGCGGGGGGGGGGGGGGAAATTGAACTCAGATCACCCCCTCCCCCTGCCCCCTCAGCGCCTCTTGACTCAACTACTATACTCCATCCACGGTTACTTCCAACTATTCTGAAGCCCTGCTGAAGTTCTACTTCCAGAATAAACCTCCGCCTCTTGCAAACAAAGCTTAGGAAATGACACCAGAGAGCCAAGAGCACTCAGAGTAATAATATTTTGCATAAGAACTATTTCTTACTAGGCATTGCCAACACACCTATTTTCTCTCTGGTTTTATTCATATTAAATGTAAATGAAATAATATAATTTATCTGTAAAATATAAGCGAAAGTAGAAATTAAACAAAAATAAGAAATGCGTGTGTTAAGAGAAGTATAAAACGCTTGCGATACACGGCGTAGTTAGGAAACAATCACACATGCCATTCATGAAGTGTGGAGAAGCCGTGAGTAGACTTGACGGTGACATGGAAGCAACTTGGCCTGTGCGTAGCGTGTGCGTGTCCCGTGCTTACCTTGGCGCCGGCCGAGCACACGAACATCTCGCTGTCAGAGCAGTGCGTCAGCATCGACACGCTGTCCACCTTCCTCTGACCCAGCGACTCCGACACTTGGCCTGCAACAACGTGCCCGCCGCTCAACACCAACACTCACTGCAGAGCCAACAAATCTGTGTAGGACCCCCGCGAGTACGCTCAAGTGCCGCAAGACGGCGTGACATGGACTCGACTAATGTCTGCAGGAGGCAATTCACGCCATGAATCCTGCAGGGAAGTCCACAAATCCAATCTGCGCCTATTTAAGAAAGGGTTGCACGTCTGTCACGTTAAATGATTCTCGTCAGTCGTCGTTTGTCCCGTTATTTCGCGATCTTTTTTCCGGCCGCAGCGATGTCGAAGATGTGATGTTTTACAGGATTCCCGATATTCACGGTACACTCGTGAAATGGTCGTACGCGAACATCCAAATGTTATCGCTACCTCGGAGATGCTATGTCCCACCTCTCGTGCGCTGACTATAACACCACGTTCAAACTCACTTAAATCTCGATAACCTGCCATTGTAGCAGCAATAACGATCTAGTTGCCGACCACATCGCGTTACTCTTATTGGTTCCATACCTCTGTTATTTACATACGCACGCCTATGACAGTTTTTTTTGGCTCTTCAGTGTATTTATAGTCGAATGTCCAAATATAGCACCGGAAAATCGGAAATTTTGGAATATGGGAGCCCAAGTATCTATGCTCCTAATTAACTTTGCCAAATAAATCACATGACCTGTGACCTATATCACATACCTAACATATTATTTGGGGGGCCACGGTGGCTGGGCGGTTAGACTGCTCGCCTCCCACCAAGGCGCAATTCCCGGCCGGTTCACTCCGGATTTTCGCACGTGGGAATCGTGCTGGAGGATGCCGCTGGTCGGCGGGTTTTCTCGGGGATCTCGCGATTCCCATGCCCCTTCATTCCGGCGCTGTTCCATACTCACCTGACTTACCCCCTCAAAGGCTCTCAAGACCTCGATATCAAGAGTTTCCCCAAGTTTCTTCACTCACTGACAATTGACATGTTAATTAAGTAGCAAGGATATTTATCAATCGGTATTCAGGTACTGACCTTCTGAATATACTTTTATTTTAAACACGTATTGATGTTTTTGCCAACACGTTTTTAATTTGTCCGCGACAAAATTATATTAACATTTATTTACTAATGTAGTGCCAACCCGGCGTGAGCGGGGAATTCTTGGGAAAAATAAATAGGGAAATATACATACGACTAAGGGTGTACAGTGATTCCGGAGGGTTGCACACTGCCCTGCAGTGGAGCGAGGAAATGTGATTTGCAACGGTAAATTGGAAATTACTTGCGATTAACTATAACACGAGCCATGTTGTCAGTCGACACGCAATGCACGACAGTGGTGCAGGCTGCCTACCTCCCAGGCAATCACTAACCTGCTTTCTAAGTAAACACGGGGTTTCTGACGCAACAGTCAGTATTAGCGGATACTACCAAGGCGACTTTCTGTTATTGGCTGATTACTAACATGGCGTGGCAAACAGCTTCAAGTGCAGGGCGACACAGTTCTAAGCAAAAGCAGAGTGCCAACCCACATTTAGTGTACTTTCCTTAGCGCCGTTTCCTGAGGTTGCCTACCCTGCGCCCGTCTGCTACTTTCCGTTGCTAAGTTGCAAGTTATTTCTTATTTATCGTCAATAACATATTTCCGCTCTCAGGGGCGTCTACCACCCTCCAAAAACACTGGGGACCCTAAGTCTCATATAGGTTTCCCTATTTGTCCTAAGAGTTAGCACTAAAATGATGAATCGTCCTGTATAATAAACTTTCTTATAATTATAGTCTTAATTGGTTTATGAGGCTTTGAAACCATTACCATTTGGTACCAAACTAGTATGTTTGATACAAGTTAGTTTTTACAGCGCTAATTTTAATTTTGTATTTACACATATACCTAAGTGAATTTTATGTAGCCTTTTCGCGGTATCGTCATACTTCTTGGACAGGCGCTGAAAACATTGCTCTAAGTAATGTCTTTGGTTGTTTTCTAAATATGCCACGCCTTTTACATTATTGTTATTATTATTAAGGTATATTATTTTATCGTGGGAGAACTGAAAGTTTCACTTATATTTTCTCTATAAATCAAAATATTTCTTACATAGTCAATATGATTAAAAGAAAGAGGCGACTAGCAGGAAAAAGTTATTGTATAAAATATTTCTTAACTGAGTTTTGGAACGTAGCTTGTAGAGTAATAATTTCTTAACGGAATGTCTGCGTTTTCAAGTGAAACTGGTAGGAAAACATTTAATTGTTATAGACGAGAACAAATGTAATCGTGACTGCCCAGTGCACAAACACAGTGCGATGTTTCCCCCTTAGTGTTAGTTCTTTATGTAAACTTGTTTGTGCACAGAAGCGGATATAGATTTGTTTTGGGGGGAGGGGGNTACTTAGTTTATATGTTGTATGGAGTTACTGTTTCGTGTGTTGAAGAAACAGCACGAACTCATCCCGATTCGTAATCTCTTTCCGTTCACGTGTTCCATGTCCTTCCCGTTAGGCACTGCAGCATTATGAAGCAGGCTACGAGGGACGACGAGTCCTTGCCGGAGACACCCCAAGTCGAGATTACACGGTCTAACAGCTTCAGCATAAAAAAAAGTTCCATATGAAACAGAACATTTATTTCATGTGCATCGCGTAAATATACAGCAAATAATATAGTTTTTCTCTTTAGAAATGGTAAAAGCTGTTCACGATAAAGTGAGCACTTTTGAAATCAACATTAGAACAATATCACTGCTCCTGGGTGCACTGAGTGGCGTGCACCCAGTCAAGTTGGTAACGACGAAGAAAAAGTAATTCCGTGTCTAAACGTTGAGTTTAATGTGCTCGGTAAACATTTGTGAAAGCTGAAATGATTTATTTTGCTTTCTGTTCTTTTTTAAATGCGTTTAAGTGTACGAGCTTGCAAATGTTAAGAATATTTACTTTTCTAATAATTTCACAGTTTCTCTTGACTGGCGCATGAACAAAGTGACCAGGCCCATTGCAATGTTAATGTTACATATGGCGAAAGAATACGCAATGTGAATGCAAGTAGATATTAAGAAAAAGTGCTGAGTTTACCGCGAACAGCATATAGAAGCACGTGGTTGATATATATTTTCATTTTGATGGCGATAGCGCATACTTACTTGTTTATGTGATTTTCACGTCTGTTGTACCACACCAAGTGTATTATTTTAATGTTTGCATGAGACTGTTTAAAAAATGGTTTCATCTCCATGGTTATTGCTATTATTCTCTCGAATCTTACTATGTGGTATAACTTGGAATAAAAAACGCTATCAATAATATTGCACAGAAAACGCAGGCCAGGCTTAAAATTAAAATAAAATGCTGGCTTGTGACTTTATGCCCATTGTCTGCCAACGTAACGAAGTGAGCATTATACACGGTGTTTGAACGCATCGCAACCTGTGAAATAATATCGGAAGTAGAAGTTATTGTGTAACAGTTGAGTATGTCTACGTGTAGCTGATAGTTGGACACATCACAGATCACATTACAGACTGAGTAATTAGCGGTGATTATCCTCACACTTCACGTCTTTGTGCAAGAAAAGCTCACAGTTATTCAAAGACGTATTACCTAGTCGCGGTAATGAGAAGCATCAGTCGCTGAATATGTATATTTCACAGCAACTTTATCATTCTCATTTTTGCGCGTTTGTTCGGAATGCAGATAAGACAAACACTCGCGAAATACATTCCTATGGCTTAAGTTATTTTTTGTTATTTATGGTAAAATATAAACAAATAAATAGTGTTATTTGGGAACTCTACTTAAATTATGACATATATTTTGTTGTTTTGTTGTGTTTGCTCGTGAACTAATTTCGGTTCTATGTTCTCGTGATTTTCAATTATAAACGAAACTACTAAGCNTTTTGTTGTGTTTGCTCGTGAACTAATTTCGGTTCTATGTTCTCGTGATTTTCAATTATAAACGAAACTACTAAGCAATAACATGTTTCCACCAAATAATTGCGTTATCCTTAGCACAACAAAATTCTTTGCTTCTTAAAGGCTGTGTTGTCATGCCTAGAAATTGTTTTAATACATATATATTACGATATATAGTCAATTCACGGTTTCTTACAAAATGTATCAAGTCGTGCTAAAGTTCTACATCCAGGATATAACTCTCTCTCTCATGCAAACAAGGCTTAACTAAGTCTAGGAAATTACACCAAAATAACAACGCACCGCATTTGTGCGCACTCAGTTAAAAAATATTTTGCATAAGAACTATTTCTTACTAGGCATTACCAACACATTAATCAAAAATGAAATATTATAATTTACAAGAAAAATATCNATAAGAACTATTTCTTACTAGGCATTACCAACACATTAATCAAAAATGAAATATTATAATTTACAAGAAAAATATCAATAAAATTTGAATTTAACCAAAGATATTGTCAACAGAACTATACAACGCCTGTGATACGTGGCACATGTAGGAAANAATAAAATTTGAATTTAACCAAAGATATTGTCAACAGAACTATACAACGCCTGTGATACGTGGCACATGTAGGAAACAGCACGACACGTCTTACTTAGGGTGAGTTTTCAAATGTTTGATTTGAAAAGTATGAAGAAACCGCGAAGAATATAAGTTCCATTGCACGTATAATTATGTTTTATATGTCCTATTGACTATGATAAACAAACAAACATGCCGGTCAGTTAAAATAAATGCAGGTATGGGCGGTGGCATTTTTCGAATGTTTATTGCAAAAGAATTCAGTTAATGATTCACCATCACACGTCGCTATAGTACGTTCACGGTAAAGTGAGCCCTTTTTTAAGGCCCTTCAACAGGATAAAGAAATGTTATATTGTATTGTTGCCTAGATGATAACATATGAGAGCTATAAAATGCATACATTGTGATTATTAGTCACATAGCAATCTTTATATAAACAGCTGACGGATACAAAATAAGCTGAAATGAGTTTTTCTAAGCACTGCCTTAAAAAGTGGGTACTTGAGCGTGAACTAGAGAACGAGTGTCAGAAGGTCGCGTGTACAAACCGAGAATGCTGTCGAGCGTGCAGACGTCGTACTGGTAGCGTAGTAGGACGACGCAGCTGCGAGCCGCCCCCGCGGCGGCGGCGAGGTGGGGCGCCCGGCTGGACGCCAGCAGCAGCCGCCGCCGCTCCATGCCGCCCCCGACCTCCTCTCTCTACCNGCCCGGCTGGACGCCAGCAGCAGCCGCCGCCGCTCCATGCCGCCCCCGACCTCCTCTCTCTACCGGCGCCCGCCACACACTGCCGCCGTCTCCTGTCTGCGTCGCCGCCTGCTGCCTGCTGCCTCTCAGTGCGCATGCGCCTTCCCCCTCCCCACTCACCAACCTGTCTAAAGGCTATTCACGATAAAGTGAGCGCTTTTTAAATCAACCTTGGAAAAAAGTCACTGCCCCCTGCCTGCACATATTGTAACGGACGCACTGAGTGACATGCACACAGTCAAGTTGGTAACTATGGATGGAAAGAAGTTTCATATCTTAACGTCGAATAAAAAGTGTTAGGTGATCATTTGTGATAACTTAAATTATTTCTTTCGATTTCTGTTTTTTTTANCTTAACGTCGAATAAAAAGTGTTAGGTGATCATTTGTGATAACTTAAATTATTTCTTTCGATTTCTGTTTTTTTTAATGCATCAAAGTGTAAAAACGAACATGATTGTAAAATATTTACTTTTCTTATAATTTCACAGTTCCACTGGACCCGACGCATGGATAAAATGATGATGCCCATGGCAATGTTCATTTTACATAAGGCGGAAGAATACACGATGTGCGTACAAGTAGATCTTAAACTGGTTTTTCAAAAGTGCTCATTTTACAGCGAACAGCCTAAAAACTCGTGGATGCGACTACCCGTTACATTCCTCAACGTCGTTCTCCAGTCGTGTGAGATTTTACCTTAGGATATTTTTTTACCACTTAACTCGACATTTGGAGAAATTTCAAGCACTTAGCAAGGTGTTATAGTCTTAAGTTGTTAGAGGAAATTCAACTCAACATATCAGAGCGAACAGCACTATCTATGGGAAGAACGAAATAGTAGTTGTGTTAGTTGTTGCTCCCAACAATGTGTGCACTTTCATGGCCATGCGCGCGTGTTTGGAGGCTAGAAATAACCGGCGCTGGGGTCGCTGTTCACATTCGAAATATATACTATTTTTTAACAGGAATGTTTGTGTGTGCATGTTGTGCAAAATGTCGCAGGTTATTTTCATAATGTTTTCTGTTTTATATATTGAACAAGTTAAAATTTTCTGTCCAAACAGATGAAGAGTTCTGAGTTCGAAGTGTCAGATGTCCACTTTTCTGTTTGACATAATACAAAAAGGTTCAAAATTCCTTGGGCAATAACGAAAAGGACCAGGACCAGGACCAGGACCAGGACAGTGATGCTGAATATAGAAACTTTTGACTTTTTACTTTAAGTTTTGGTAATGTATTTTTGATTTCTAAATAAACATCAATTATTATCTGTGATTTATAGGTATATTCCATATTGTAGGGTTTTTTTATTACCTAATGCTAAATGTAATAAATGTTGATGCTAAGAAAATTATTTCAGTAAGGGTAAATTTTTATAATCAAAAAGGGGGATTTGCTCTTGACCTGTTACCGCCACTGATCTCCACAATCATTGTTTTATGGGATATTCCATAGCCTAAAGATGAGGAAGACAGATTTTTCTTCTGTGCGTGTACCCAACATAACACTTTTAATTCAACTTAAAAACACATGGAACTAATTTCCCTTCATCGGTACGAGCACTGTAAAAAATAGGTGTAAATTTACACATACCAAATTTTGGTAATTTTACATTTTGTATGTATAATTTGTACAAACAACTACAGTACGTGTAACTTTACACAAATGTTCTTAATAATACAGAAAGTACTACATGTATTTGGTGAAAATACATGAANATATATACTCGTTATCGTTGTGGTTATATATACTCGATATATATACTCGTTATCGTTGTGGTTATATATACTCGACCATCATCGTCTTCCTGGTGTCCCGGCGACGACGTCCTCCTCTGTTCGTCTCTGGCGCACCTCTCTCTGGAGGTGTTCTGTAGACGGTGGTGGTCGTCTTGGGCGTGAAGTGTGTGGTTGTGGGTCAGGATGATGAGAGGATTTGATGAGAGGATTGCATTTGTGTCGGGTTCATCAGTGATGTCTGCTGTGATGTTGCGGTAGTGAGAGATGTGCGCCTTGTATAGCCGCCGGGAGGGGAAGTCCTGGGATGAGGCGTAGTGATCTGAAGAGAATGCGCGTGAGGGGACGGAGATTGTGGGTTGTGAGATGGGGCCGTGCAGGGCCGGCGTAGATGATAAATGGAATGATGAATGTCTTGAATATGGTTATGCGGATGTCAGTGGACGGACCTGACGAAGGACGGAGAATGGATGCTGGATGGACCATGACCTTGCGGGTTTCCGTGGTGATGGTGTCGATGTGCGGAATGAAGTTGAATCTGTGATCAAGAGCGATGTCTAGGTATTGGACAGTGTCTGTCGCTGTCTGTGTTGGCGCTAGCTTCTGAACTCACACAGCGCCGATTGCAGCATGTCGGATCTCAACGACTAAACTAGGGATAATATGTTAAGAACACACACTAGAACAATCCATGACTAGCTGCTGTCAACAGATATTAAAAAAGAATCCTACAAGCAATTCAGTCTGTTTTTTCCTTGGCGACATAGCTCTGCAATGGCGTTATGTCGGAAGTAATTTTCCACTTAATCAATGACCCGCATTGCAAGTATGATATAGAGAACACGTGATCAGGAACTGCCCTCGTAGACTGCGTAGTGCGAGTTCCTGTTAGCTACGTGCAAGTGCCAGCCACTTCGTGTTGTCGCAACAGTCAAATAGAGACTTCGATGCTGAGCTACGTACTTAAGGCTCGTGCCTACCTGGAGCTTCAACTGCGCTGCAGAGTGTTTGAAACACACGTGTTTCCACGAAACTATTAGACGTGCGTCCAGTGTGTGCGCTGATCTACGAAAACAACACGCACTTCAGACGAGGGCTGTTAACTGCTTTCAGGACGTCACGCACATTAGATACGTCATTCCAGAGAACTCCAACATTGCTGAAACCAGCTTTCTCAAAGCGCTGTATCTCAGAATATACGCTTCAGATCCACACAAACCTACTCGAGGCTCCCTACAGACTTTCCGCTAGTAAAATAATAGGATCATCGCTGAAAGTCCCGTAGGTACACGCAGTGCGACGAGAACACTGCACGTCAGTTCAGAGCCTTGCGCATAGCGGCGATGGCATAACTGATGCGCGTGGCAGTATCGCCCTTATCATGTCCACGCTTTGCAGCCCCAAACGCGGAAAAAAGTCTCCATGTAGGCGGAAGCCTTAGGGGAACCTTCTACCGCCGTATTACTCTTGGTTTTTCTAGTTTGTTTATATTTTTTTCTAGTTTGTTTATATTTTTAAAAAAGAAAATTCCGAAAGTGCCCCTGTACCCAACTATTGGCCTCACATTGCTGCTCGTATGTAACGACTGAACTACGAACTTGCATTTATGTCATAATATTGGTTTTGTAAAATGTCGGCAGAATTAATATTGTGACGTAATTAATGCACCGTGGTTCTTTGACCTGTGTATATTGCAGTGTAAGGTCAACAGCTATATACTTAGTTGGATATAGGGGTACTTTCGGAACGTTCTTTTTATTTTTTAAATATAAACAAGCTAGTAAAATGAAGAATACATGGCGGGGGAAGGTTCCTCTTAATGAACGCGATCGATACTAGTCACCAGGTGACGTAATCGATACTAGTCGCCAGGTGCACTGCAGCAACAGACGGTGAAGTGATAAGTGCGTGAAGCTCAGGCAGACCGAGTCCCGTGTCTCATGAACGCACGCAACACCGGATCTCGGTTCGCCTACAGAACTGCCAAGGTCACGTTTTGAAACTGCGACGTTCACATCGGTTCACATCTAGTTTTACAAACAAATTTGCTTATGAATTTAAAATATTTCCATCACTTGGATACGTTCCAGTTGATTTAAAAATCGGTTGTAGGAAGTTTAGAAAATTTTCAGAGGGCGGTAGTTATGTAAACATCGTGCCAACCTTAGTTGAAGTCACCTGGGTTTGGCAGTTCTAGAGGCGAGAAAGCAGTTAAGTGTAATTTAGCACACGAGGCGAGATAGTACAGGCTGCGATGTTGAGGAAGGAGGAACGAAGCAAGTCTTAATTAACTGAGCTGCTTAATCAAGGGCAAGCCAACTTGGCGGAAGTTTCATCAGCATTTGTAATATGTGTGTGTACGTGGAGGAAGGAAGGATAGAGCGTGTGTGTGGGGTAGGTCACGATGTAGTACATACACCCAGTGACGTCACGACCACCGTCATCGATTGTCGTCGCCATGGCGACCGTGTAAACAGTGCTCGGCTCTCGCACGAGGTGCAAGCCGTCCTGGCTGGTACAGTCACTTCCCGCTGTGCAACTGAGCCCCGGTACACACCGAGCACAGTTGTACACTCGAGTCAGCGGGGGTAATATACGCTAAATGACGGCGTGACTGTATACATTTGTAATATGGATTTTATTATAAATATTATAACTATAAAATATAAACATATAATTTATTAGATAATTCAAAATGTTTTGATGTTCTGTTTATTGGCACCAACGTAAGCTATTTGATTGGATTGATTTCTGTGTGGTGATGGATGATTATGTAAATATTAGTTGTATATGGCAAGTGATAGCAACTGATTGTGAGATATGAAGTAGCAAGTATTTTCTCTGTAGTGTTGTAAATAAATTATTATAAAATATTAAATTAAATGTAATACTATCACGTAAAAAACCTGGCAAAGCCCACTGAATTAAAAAAATAGTAACAACATGAAATAAAAAATTATTTAAGTATTTTACGTGGAAATTGATCAACTTTCGCCTTTGGCCTTGGTAGCAACATTTATCAAATGTCTTCGAATACTAAAAATATAAACACTTGATAAATGTCGCTACCAAGGCCAAAGGCGAAAGTTGATAAATTTCCACGTTAAACGCCTAAATAATTTTTTATTTCATATTTTTTTATAAATGATTGAGGTAGAGTGAGAGGTTATTTAAACATAAGTAAAATGCACTTCACAAATAAATGTGTAAGTTTATTACTGTCAACACAAGTCGCTGAAACTTGCACTACAATGTAGGAGTCACAAAAGCATTACACATGTCTCAGCGGGTTTATGCTGAGGGATTCTTCCAAACTTGACGTACTGTTACACACATAACACCACACATTATCAAAATTAATGGAATCGAAATAGAACCAACGCTAAATATTTGAAAACATTCAGAGACATATCACAGATATGACAAGTTCAACCTTCGTTTATCGCTTACTATATGGCGTAGTATCCCAAGATACTAGTCTGAAATTAATTATACTAGGATAATATTCTTAACACTTATTTTATAGAAAATNACCGCTTACTATGTGGCGTAGTATCCCAAGATACTAGTCTGAAATTAATTATACTAGGATAATATTCTTAACACTTATTTTCTAGAAAATCTGGATATGACACACTAATATTTATGAACGAATTAACACATGAAAGTTATTAGAACTACCAGTCTTTCCTACTAGTGCATGTCATTGTTTTATACGATTGTAAAATAAACACAGGCTTCTATACATATTTAAGATATGATGCATTGTGTATTTTAAAACATTTCAGCAAGTCGAATCTTTACACTATAAAACTCAAATAAGCGTATTTTGGATTTGATATATTTCATAGACACGTGGTAACTACTTCATCGCCAGGATGAATTATTTTATTATTTATATATTTTAAATTTTTTCTGAGAGAATTCACAGGAATTGCCCCTAAATTATCTGCAATTGGAAAAACAAATGTCTTGTATTTGCAAACTGTGTGGTCCCAATTCAACAAAGACGGCTATTTTGCGGAAAAAGAGAAAATTCTGCATTTATCCTGTTTCTCATTTGAAAGCAGGTTGTAGTGATATTTCTTAAAAACCTTAACTAAGAAAAGTTATCGATTGTGAAGAAGCCTGACTTTATAAAGACCTAAGCGTAATAAGTTTATAACCATTGCCAATCTGCGTGTTGTCACGTGCCAATATTAAGTAATTTGCACGGGATGTTCTCGTAAGTGTCTTACATCGGCTGAGAAATGATTACATATAAAAAAAATTCCGTTCCAAAGATGGGTTAGATTTGTGACTTGAAGCGATTATTAAGGTGTGTTATTCGCCCTGAATAATAGAAAATAACAAAGATTTAGATAAAAATATCGCACACTACTAAAGATGAAAGAAACATTCTTAAGTAATATGTATCAGCAAACAAAGACAGGCAACTTCTGGAAAAGAAATTAGCTAGGAATGATATAGGAGTCACAATTCCCCACATAAATGTTGTAGTCCTGAATATTTACTGAAATTACAAGAAAATGTTTCCTTTTTTTTTCATACTGTAACTCGCTCAGTTTGGCTGTCCATTACCTTGAAGGCAGGCAACACGTTCATCACACAAGCTAGTCAGTTTGCCTACCTCCGAAGTGTTAACCAGCCACCCATTACTGTGGGATTGTTTTCTAGCAAACGGAGTGAGTTAAAGGAGACCTTATTTTGTACATTTGGATATGGTGATTTATAATCCGTCGTAATTTTTAGTAAATACCCAGGTTATAACATTTGCTTCGTTGTGAGAGGAGCAACCCCCTATTTAGTGGAGAGGCCTGGGTGGTTCTTAACATCCACGTCTTGAGATCCGACGAGGGTGAAGTGAGGTGAGTATGGAGCAGCGCTGGAATTCGAGGGGGTAGATACCCGAGAAAACCCGTCAACCAGAGGGATCATCCGGCACGATTCCCACATGAGAAAATCCGGGTGACTCAGCCGGGAATCAAACCCGGTTCACCTTGGTGGGAGGCGAACACCACATAGCGGTTGCAACGCCATATTAGTTTCTGAATTTTGCGTTCAATTACCTTTTTTAGAAGTTAGTGATATTAATTTTTTAATACATTGTACGATTTTTTTTCCTTTAATCTCTAATAGTTTCCAATAAAGTTATTTTTTCTACAAGCTGCTCGTAATTTTCCTATTTTCGAATGTGTATAACACCCTTAACAGCTACTTTAGGCCACAAGTCTTACACACTGATTTTTCCTATTGAATCAACTCGCAGCCGTTGTGACACACGATAACACGTTGTTGACGTCGCGTACATAAGGAAGCGTCGAAGATTCGCGTTCGCTACGCGCCTCGCATTTCCCAGGCGATTCACAGCCCTAAGACACGAGGATTTCGCTGTAAGCACAGACACACAAGTAACAACACGAACTGATTATAGTGCTCCGGTGTTGTGGTGTTTTCTACAATCACGCACAACATTGTTAACACACAGCAGACATAGCCTGTTGGCAAACTTTCCAAAGTCACTTTTACAATCATTTATGTTCACGTAAAATCCAATAATGATGGACTTAGGCTTGCCTTACCGTGAGAGACGTCTACACAACAGACGTCTGCATAGAACGTGTACATAACGTGTGGTTCGCAATGAATGCACTCGCCTTACGCCCATTATCACACACGACTACAAATTAACTTGAGTTTGGTGAAGTAGTGATTTATCAAGTAAATAACACAGCTCAGACGTGTTTTTAAACGCATACATGAGAATAAATAAGCAAGCTTTCTTTTGATGGGTTATTTGTGTACAGCCGCTGAGTCACTCCTGTAAGTTCTTATACTTACACTTTATTTATTTATATTTTAAATTCTGAACATTCCGTCAATAGTTTTCTTCATTATTAGGTACTTAAGCCATGTTCCAATTTATAACTTCGTAATTTTGTAATTAGTAATTCAGTATGGTTCAATTGGAGCACTGTCAACAGTCATTTGTTTACTGCAGTGGTGCTTTCTGTTGAGCAAAGTTCTAGACTGTAATTCTGCGTTTTATAAAACGTGGCGTTTTGACGAGACTATTATCATAAATGAATAAATTAATGAAAAAATATTCATAGGAAAAGTCGTTTGTCTACAATTTTTTTTTTGTTATGTTTACATACGAATGTATTGAATTCCACGTTGTGCCATTCATATTAAAATGCAATTATCTACTCACACATACATATATATACAGTTATGCGAATTCATAAAAAAAATATACGCATGTGTATAACATGAAGCTATTTCTGCAGTTTTCTTCGCCGCATAGGTTAAAACAAATATGGCCGCGATTTGGGATTTAGTAAATTATTATTTTGTAAGTTTCGATACATATTAAAAACTAAATAATAAATGACCAAATATGTCATAATTTTAGTAAAATAAATCTGGTCACGTGGTTATTTAGTAAATTAAAAGTGACAATTGGAACACGGCCTTAATGAAGTACTTAAGCTACGATTAAACTATTCTCACAGGAAGTGTGGCAAAACTCCGTAGCGCGTGCGTACGAAGAGTCTATATTTACTTGCAAATTTCAACGCACAAACGAGATAAGTGCATTTGAGACGTTGGCCGACACATCGCATCGCTAAGGGCGCGCGGAATTAATTATTTCCAAACTTGACAAGATAAGTTTACAGGTTTTAGGAAGGCACCATAGGAAAAGTACTAAATGCATATAACAAGCCGATACTCTGCTAATATTTCCTTCAGTCTAATTGTACATCAAATTAAGTGAAGTAGTTTTTCTGCTGCGACGATCGTCGCTGTTCTCACGGTCGTCGCGACGCTTTCACAGGATCGAAGAGAGAATTATGAACGCGGTCCACGGAGCTACCGACTTTCGCAACTTTCCACGCTCATAATGCATCTGTGTTCTTATCACACATTTGTCTTCGCTAATTAAAGCGGTATATCATTTAACAACGTTAGAAGCACTAGTATTTCGCGTTTAGCAATGCTACGTAGATATTGCTCGGGATATCTGGCAGATGAAGCCCTATCTACCACTTGCAGGTCGCAGTTAACTAGCGGAGAACTTTATCCGATGGTTGAAGGATGGCCAGGACTTGTTTTTCCCCAAGAACTGATAGCCCGGTCAGTGGCGTAGCTAGATATTTATTTCGTAATATAAGCGGGGATGTCCTCTTGTACTGAATTACATTTGCGTACAATACTGAGTTAAAGCGCTGTAATTATTAGACGGTGAGAAAAATATACAATTAAATCTCACGACAGTAATTCGCGTATATTATGAAATTAAACACTTAATTGCCACAATATAATAGCTGAACTGCTATAGTCTGTACTAATTACTTTCCTTTGTAATTCTCAACTAATTATTCAATTATCTAATTTATTTTTTTTTCTTTAGAATGCATTTCGTTTAATTTTATTTTTTGTTTTTCAAGTAACCAAAAACATTTCTTACAATTATCCTCCGCTCCTGAATCCGGTGTTTACCAATGCTCTGCTTCGTTGTCTACGACGGCTCCTCAGGACGAAACATAAAACACGGGACTTTCAATTTGTGTGTTGGCGAGATGTTTAAACAAAAATAGCCTTCAGGTGGCTTTATGTCGGCTGCTCACGGTAAACTGCGCATTTTTCAAAGCCGTGCCTAAGATCTACTTGTACGCACGATGTGTTACTAGTTCACCAAATGTGAAATTAACATAGCCATGACCTGGTCACTTCATTCATGCGCCGGTCAAGTGAAACTATGACATTTTTAGAGAAGTAAATAACAGCAAGTAAAATAGATATTTTCGGTGTTCAAAATTGTATACCTAACACTTTTAATTAAACGTCAAGATATGGAACTACTTTCCCTCCGTCGTTGCCAACTTTACTGGGCGCATGTCACTGAGTGCGCCCGGTAAAATACACGCAGTTAGGGGGAGTGACATTTTTCAAATGTTGTTTTAGAAAGTGCTCATTTTACCGTGAAAAGCAATTACATAAAAACATAAATGACTTGTGGCATTCTTGGTAGCACAAACAACTACAGCACATAATCGAAATGTCGACGAGACTAAAGTTTCTCCATAGTAAACGGATTGAACATAATATAACGTGTTAACATAAAATATTTGACTTAAAAATGTAAATTTATAACATTTTTAATAATATTTACTAATTACTGTATAAACCAGTGCCAGTTTAATTTTGTGGTCACGATAAGGATTGTGCTTTTGTAAATATCTGCTGCGAGGTCCTCATTAAAAAAAATCATGTTTTCGAAATATCTTCCCACACGTAACGTTATCCGTAAGACGTGAGTTCTCCAATACGTACAGCTCTCTCAAAGGCCCTGTACAACAAGTGAGACGTATGTTCAGTGTTACTTCCCAGTAAACTCACATAAGAGTAAGGTTCATCTTTCTGGACGAACCTTTACCATAGGTTACAAGCAAGCTATTTACTAACTAGGACAAGTGGTTCAAAATCTCAACTGTAACTAAATGTGCTAGTCGGGCTGTGGATGGTAAAACTGTACTTAATTGATTACAAAATAATTTAATTAGAACTTATGTGCTTTATTCACAGATACCTGTGTAGATTTTGACTTCGCNGTGGATGGTAAAACTGCACTTAATTGATTACAAAATAATTTAATTAGAACTTATGTGCTTTATTCACAGATACCTGTGTAGATTTTGACTTCGCATTTATTAGTTAATGTCATACAGATTATCTGTAAGAAGCTACATGAAGAGTAAAACTTAAATATATTCTAGTTCTGCAACTTTACAACTGTTTCAAAAGACAAACATTCGCCTGGACTGCTAAAGACCAGCTTTAGAGTCTACAGCACAGAGCAAGGAAACAACTCAACAGTACGAGGAACAGGAAGAATATAAATATATAAATGTTCCAAATCCACTTACACACTATACAATATGAAAACGTCTAACTCTATATAGTTACCTTAATCAAATTGTGCTCCCAGAAACATTAATAATACATCATTTCCTCTCAAAATATTTTAGTGAGTAGCAACTCCACGGGACATTTAGAAATATACATCCCCGCTCTTTCCTTACAGCCACAAAAAGAAATTACAACATTAAATGCTAGGTTTTAGGTTATGTGTGATTTATATTACTTCTACAAACACACTGTATGGTCATATGTTCTACATCAGGATACTCTATATACTTAATTTATTGGTACATTTCTTGGCGTAACTTATATGACATGGTTACATACATATAAATTAATTTTGCAACTGTTCTGTTTGCAATCTACATCTAAGTGCAATTGAGAATTTTTCCCATATTAGCTTAGTTTTACTTTGCAGCTGAGACAAAAACTTCCTGATTAAATAAATAACAATTACTTATTAAGAGAAACCTCTGTTAACTTGTACATAGACACGTTTATAATTTATGCCTAGGAAATCAACATAAATATTGCTGAAATTCATAAACACGCGAAAAAATGTTCTAATATAACATTTACTTGCAAATAATGGTCGCACAGAGGCACATTGAAGGCATTTAAGGACACACGTACGTTCATCAAAAAACCATTTCTACTCTAGGCGCGCACACAGTGCTGCGATTAACTTCAGACAACGCCGCATCCCGCGCACTCTACCAACTGCGGCTGAGGCGTTGAGCGGGTATTCCGACATTCATTACCAGTTGCACTGTTTTGAGAGCGCAGGTAGGGATATTGAAATAACATCGATATACAGAAATGTCGATACATCGATATAAATAGTCGATATATTTCAACTATATTTTATATAAATCAATACCAGTAGAAGGAAATAGCCGACTTTGGCACACCGAGTACTGGACCGGAGCCTAAGCCAGCCAACGCCATCTTGGAATTTCCCTTTTCCCTTCAAAATTTTACTTTTTTCCCTCAAGATTTCCCGCCTTCCCCTCAAAAACGCACTGATCCCCCTACCAGCGAAAAGGAGCCACAGAAAGGCAATTTGCAGCCAATTCGGGGGTTTTGAGAGGCTCGCTTCTCGAGGGCAGAGCAGTGGCAGCCATATTGGTTTTATAGGCATAGGATATGCCAAATCTATACACGGGATCCAGGATCGGAGTCAGACCTAACCATCAGCCATCTTCGTTCTATCAGCAATTTTAACAGCCATGCTGTATGTCAGTGACCTTGACCTAGACCTTTGACCTTGACCACAGTGACCTTTGACCTTGACCACAGTGACATTTGACCTTACACCCATAAATTATTTAAAAATCCCAAAAAAATTCCGGCAATCCCAAAAAATTCCAAACAATCACCAAAAATAAAAATAAATTATTTAAAAAATATGTAAATATAATGTTAAATGTTTGCGCTTGGAGGGCACAAGGGACTAGAATCGACCAGCCACCAACTTATGCTATCACCCAACCACCATGTTGGGCCCAAATAACCTTGACCTCGACTCTATAATCATGACCTTGGATGACCTTGAAAGTAAAAAATCGGCAAAATGCAATGTATATAAAATATTAAATAAAAACATTTTCAAACAATTACAAAAAAAAAAACGTACATTTGTGGAAGATCCGTCAGCACCATGTACAGCAGACAACTGAGCCTCGCCAACCTTTGCTGCTGGGAGGATCGGTGCTCTTGTGAGGGAAAAACAGGATTTTTGAGGCGGTAAAGGACAATTTTGAGGGGAAAAAAAGAATTTTTGAAGGAAAAAGGAAAATTCCAAAATGGCGGCGGCCGGGTCCGGCTTCAATCCCAGGTTTCGATGTGCAAAAGTCGGTTATTTCCTTCTACTAATATCTTCTTCCATGTACCAGGAAAAAAATACTTTTAAATGCTCTTATTAACTTTGGCAACATGCACCAAAAACAGGCGCTACATAATTCAATAATGCCTCGTGTTCTTAATATGTAATATTCCCAGCAATTTTAAATTTGTCAAGTCCTTTAAGACATAAAATATCGTAATCCGATGTACCGAAACTCTGTATTTACTATAGATATATAGTTTTGTGAAACGATACTTTTATAAGTGAACAATATAAATAATATCGCTAATTTCTTNTATTTACTATAGATATATAGTTTTGTGAAACGATACTTTTATAAGTGAACAATATAAATAATATCGCTAATTTCTTTCCGATATCATCGTCCCTAAGCGCAGGTACCTGACGATTGGTGCGTTTCGTCGACGAAAATGAACAAGCGAGAGAGCGAAGTGGAGTGGGACAGTTGCTTGGAGAAAGCACCGACTGTCTGCTCTACTCAGTGTGAATCAGGGAGGAAGTGTGACGGCAAGGAGTGTAGCACAGAGTAGTAAAGAATGCAGAGGTGAAGCAGTGGCTCATTCCGCGGACTACAGCCGCACGCGCCAGTAAAATGGCGTCAGTGGCCGGCAACGTGTTGGAACCATAGACAAGGTAGACCGATTATCGTCTTCTGCGCATGTGCGCTACATCGACCAACTCCAAAACAACACACCTGTCAAAGATACGTGGTCAAAGCAGATGAATGTGTTTGTCTGTATCTTAATTTTCAAAAGACAATAACTTTCATATGAATAAAATACGTTTACCGATTTGAATTTCATCTTTTTGCAATCAAAGTTGACTACAGAAAGTATACAAACATCTCAAAGCACTTGTTTACAAAAACAGTTTTCTAACCCTGTTGTTTATGATAGTCGTGTCGGCATAAAAACAGTCCAATGTTGGGACACGAAGTGGCTCACCCTGGCCCATTTTCCCTCTATGGTCGGAACGCCGTTAGCCAATCAGCGTCTGGTAGCATACTTGCCAGCCGGCAGCTCAGCCAATGAGGAAACTTTCGCAGGACACAGCAGCCAATCAGGTAGAAGGTCCGTTCCCAGAGCCTCGCGCCCAATGAACGACCGAGTTGCTACGTCAATGGAACCGCCACTCAGTTTTGCCTCTGTTTGCTTGTCTACTCTGTGACTGCACATCTCGTCTGTCCACTGAGAGCGAGGCACGAGTTCGGCAACCTTCGGCTCNTTTGCTTGTCTACTCTGTGACTGCACATCTCGTCTGTCCACTGAGAGCGAGGCACGAGTTCGGCAACCTTCGGCTCTTTTCGACTTTTCTCGTCGCAGGAGCACGCAGTTGGAATCGTACGACCGTATACACTGCTGTGTGTAGGTTTCGAAGTGTCTCGTAAACTTGAAGACTATCTACGAGTATTTCAATAATTTTGTATGTAAAACATTTCTCGATTTTCCGTTATCCATACAATATTCCTCTGAAGTTTAGTATTTTAAGTAAGAGTGCAAATGAACTATTTATATAGCATGTAGCTTCTACGAATGGAATAGGCAAAAAAAAAAAAACCTACTGAACAAACTGGAATCGATATTCTACGAACTTATTACGTTTGCATTCGAAAACATTGTTGCATATCAAAACAAAATATCTACTTCCTGCACTTCAAGTAAATATACAACATACATGTAGGCTACTTAAGTTTCTCTTTTTAAATTTAATTGTAACACGTATTTCGTTTACATACTTAAATCCTGATTGTGGTAGCACAGCCTTCTTTTCTCTGTTTACATGATAATCTCGTCTGTTGGCGCACCTGTATTTAGATTAATATTCCCTGGAATCTGTTCCGTGGCATGAAACAACATTTAAGTATTTGTGCAAGCAGTATTAGGCCTACTTAAAAAAATGCACGCTAGCCCTATAAAAAAAATTATTTGGTGACGTCGTTCGCATTGTTTGCCAACAAACTAAAAAAAATAAGCTGTTCTTATGTTGGCAGTTCCGTAGAACCTTCTTCGGCATACAAGTACTATTGAGTTGCAACCGTAGTGTGATATGGAGTAGAGCGATCGAGCTTGCTGCGCATAGCCAGTCTCCACTCCATGTCCCATTGTTGAGCTAGTTTTCTGCCAACGCGTCTAGCAAAACTGCGTGGATTGGATTTGAGGTTAGAACACTGTTCATGTATACTATTGCTTTGATATGTGTGTACGCTTGCTCTAACCGATTTGTAATGCAGTTTGGTGAAAATCAAATCGGTAAAAGTATTTTATTCATATAAAAGTGCTTGTCTTTTGAAAATTACAATATAAACAAACATCCATCACTGTTGACGATGTAACTTTGACAGTTGTGTTGTTTGTGGTAGGTTCGACACATTATCAAAAGACGAATAATCGGTCTACCTCTCCTTTAGTCTACGGTTGCAACTCTTTCAATGTCTCATCAGATGAAACGGAACATATATTCACACGAAGTATTTCGGAGTAGTTCAGGTTCGTTCAGGCCGTAATAACACTTATCTACCTACAACCTTAAGTTAGTTAAGTGGTTCTGTTCATTGAAAAATTACCTAGGATAATAAATAGTTGATACATTCCACTCCTCGCCCAATTTTCTCTCCCTTTACTTAAGGCGTATTTTTATTAAACGTGTCATGGCCTTAGAAACAAGACCAAACAGCCAGAAACATAGTTCGTTGGAGAAGTAATATCAATGCGTCAACAATCATTACGTGGAAATTCATTAAATATCGAAAAATCAAGAAACGCGACACAGTAACTCAAAAATATGCACAGGTGGCTACGAAGTGACTCCACAGGCGTGTGCGAATTAATGACACCTACTTTGTTCAACGGACGACGAGCTAATCCGAGCGCATCCGATGGTTGCCGAATTTGCACCAGCCTCAGCGCTAAAGTCCCGCCTAACGAGCCGTCGATAAGGTACGACATACGACGGCGACAGTGAAAACACCACAAAGAGAGAACAGTTGAGCGTCTGTCGCACAGTACAATACACAGTCAGCTACTCAGCAACGGCGCCGATGACAGACTGTGACAGTCCCCTTTGCCGAGGGAAGACAGCAAAACACATCAACAATCAAACGACCAACAATGAAAACACTGAAGCTAACAAAAACAGCTACATCATATAACACACGATTCGATGTTATTTGAAAGACAGCTTGAGCCATACATGTCCGATAAGCAATCCCAGATATAAACGCTACGTTCAGAGGACAGAGAGTTAAGTAACGAACAACTACATGATTTGCACTTGTTTGTGGCGCCATTTTTTGTTCCGGGACGAAATAATCTCTGTAATCTATGTCGGGAATCTGCCCAATGATAACCAGGAAAGTGATAGTAGTTTAAGTGCCAAACGAGTCAAGTCAATAGACGTAAACGTGTATTTTCTCCCTACAAACCCCCCCCC
>NQII01000262.1:147898-186201 GCA_002778355.1 Clitarchus hookeri
GGGGGTGGGTGTTGGGACATACCTCCCACCCCATTGAACAGGAAGGATGTTTATAGCATTTTGTGGTTCCATATCTGTATACTAGCCCATTGATTGTAAATATTTTTTTTAACTAAACATATATTAACTGACATCTTTAATCTTCTCACTTATGAGAAATTGCTATCCCACTCGAACACGAACGAGGTTTATCACATTTTGAAGTTGCGTCTCTGTGTATTAGCCCATTGATTGTAAATAATTATTTGAACTAATAATTTTTAATATTATTATAGCTTTCATTTTTTTTTTTTCAAAAATATCAATTTGAAATATTCACCTCCACCTCCCCCTCCCACTATCAATGAAGTAAATTCCTGGCCACGCCCCTGCTTGTTTTATAAATATCCACATTCTTGTAGTGAGCTGATACACGGTTCTATAGCAATTGAGTAGTTGTCTGGAAGAAAGAATTTAGCAAGCTAAAGCTTTTCTCACAACAAGGGGGCCGCGGTAGTGTAGCGGGTAGAGCGCTTGCTTACACCTAGGTGAACCGGACTCGATTCCCGGTGAATCCACTCCAAGATTAGCGCAAGTGGTGGATCGTTCCGGACGATGCCGCTGGCCAGCGGGTTTTCTCGGGGATCTCCCGTCTTCCCCCGCTCTTGCATCCCGGCGCTGCTCCATACTCACCTCGCTTCATCCTCATCGGTTCTCAATACCTCGATGTTAAGAACCGCTCAAATGTCTTCACTCACTCTTCACTTGAACCCTTTCAGGCCCGCATTATTCCATACCTTCAGATTGTGCAAATGTGACATGTTCTGTTGTATTCTGTATCCAAGCCGACACAGCTGTTGTTTAGTTGCCACAGCCAATGAGCTGTTCGCTTTGTGCGAGGCTGCAGTGATGTGAACAGTGAGGAGGTTTAGTAATCTGTAGAGATACGGACATTTCGTGAATTCTTTTGAGGACAAACTAAATTTCAGCCGCATATACATTCAAGTATCTCGTTAACCAATCAGCGTCTAGCAACTTACTCACCAGCTGGCAGCACAGCCAATAGCGAAGCTTTCGCAGGACACAGTAACCAATTAGGTACAAGACCCATTGCCAATGCCTAGTGAAACCAATCAGAGACTGGGTACGCCCACGTCATTACATCTGTGTGTACTTACTGGCTGTGTGATAGCGTACTACTTGGTGCGAGGTTGAACTGAAGCAACAACTAATGAACGACTAGCAGAGGCTCGAGTACTTGAAAGATGGCGGAGTCAAGTTTGTTGACTAGTAAACACGCGAAACACTCAGGGCTCTAGTTATTACTCAACAGTCTGAGTTGAGATCATGCCGTAGTTACTCCTCAGGTTAACGCAATTCCTGTTTTTAATAAATGCAGCATTTGTGTGGCATTAAAAAGTACAATTATGGCAGGATGAACTGCGGGAGATAAGCTTCTACCCTGTTGGAAAAAATGTCCGTAAAATTACGGAAAATCCCGATTACAAACTATCCAGACATCAACGTTAAATTACGGTCTCTTAGTTTTTTTCAATAACGTTCTCTCCGTAAATCTCACATAAATTTCCGTGAATTCACGGAACGTATCCACAAACTTGCAAGTTTTTTTTAAATCTGCTCTTTATAAAATTGGGTTACAAAAACAATGTTTCAATTTCGTTATGTGGTTGTTTCACTGTGTATAAAAATGATCATAAAAAGTTCAAAAAAAAGTTTGCCTGGTAGCGGGATTTGAACTAGGGAAAAAATTTGGACAGTCCATCACATGATCCACTCACCTACCACGTTTGTACTTGAAGTGGTGTTGTAAATATGAGATTTATGTATAATGATGCATGTACCTCTCAGTTTATAGTCATGTTAGAGTGTGTGCGGTTTTGTTTTATTTCTTTTTTATTTCAGGTTTACAAACAGGAATAAGAAAAAGATTTTAATTTTTATACTGTATTTCACAATGTATAACAAGGAAATTAAAAAAAAAGTTATAATATTTTGTCCTGTAATGGGATTTCAACACGAATCGAAAAATTAACGTTCGATAACTCGAACCACTCACCTAACACACCTTTACATGAAGTTTTCCGTAACTGCGGATTTTACAAGAAAGTGACGAACGCGCCTGTCTTAGTTTCAAATCGTGTTATAGCACTTGCTATATGTGCAGATTATAAAACGAGGTTACAAAAAATGGGTTTATTTTATTTTGTGGGTGTTTAACTGTCATGTAGCGGAATTTTGAACAAGAATCAACAAATTGGCACTCCATGAGTGGTTCGCCACTCACCTACTACTATTTTACACGAAGTGGTATTGTGAAGGTGGGATTTTATACGCTTCGGGTATCATCGACATTGTTCGTGTCTCAAAATCGAAGCCATGAAATACAAAGAACTTCCGTATTTTATATTTACGGAGCTCATTTCTGTTATTCGTCATTACAGAGTGCCTTTCCGTAAATTAACTCTGCGTCTCCGTAAAAGTTTCCGTATATCTACAGAAATTTCTATCAGTGAATGGAACAGAGTTAAGAAAAATGAGATAAAGAAGTTTATTTGTGAAATAGTAAAAAAGATAATTCCTCAACGTAGGCCTTTAATGAGTGCATTGTGACCGTGGGAAGGGGGGGGGGCACACAGCGACAGGCAGAGGTACAGGACACTCACCTTGTCTCCCCGCTCCTTGTCGACGGCCCTGTGCTCCACCACGTCGCACTTGTTGCCTGCCAGGACCTTCACCACGTCCGGAGATGCGTTCTGCAACAAGCGAAACACGCCACTCGCCAGGTCAGTGGGGGAATTACACCTCTCATACATGTTCTGCCCTGGCACATGTGACAAAAGAATATTTCCCAAGCAGGCAAAGTGATTTCCCTCCCTGAGGAGTACCGACACATCATGATTGGAGAGACTAACAGTTGCCGCGTGTAAATAGCAACAACGTAACAGCGAGACTTGACGCCCACTGCAGATGACAGTTACCGGCTGGAATGCACACGAGGACACAGGCGACTACGGTAATACCGGGTTTCCGGTGTAGCTAAAAGTTCCGTGTCACCCTTAGTGTACTTGATTTCCCGTCAGGCGCAAATTGCAGACGTGCAACACTGCAATTTGTGTGTAACGTATAATCAGTACTCAGCCACTTTGCTGAAAAAAACGCGAATCTTCAAAAGTCTTGAGTTCACTTTAAACAGTTCTCCCTTCCCCTCCCCCACCGCTGTAGAAATATCAATTCGCATTGTGACACCAGCCACACTTGTCTGGTGATCAATGCGATCTANAGACCAGAGTCAGTAAGCACATTCAGCAGGAAATTCGCATCTCCCTCAATGGGCAATGCCGCACTTACTCCTCAGAGTATGGCTTTAAAATGCATCATTTGGAGGTTAAGTATTGAACATTTTCCCAACCGAGGACCACAGGACTTTGATACTATTCCTCCACCTCATGAAAACAAGGCTAAATATAATTACACGAAAATTTACAGTGCTCAGTATTAGTGCGTGTTCAGTTAAATAATATTTTACGTGTGAACTATTTCTTACTAGGCATTACCAAAACACTTATTTTCCTTGTTTTTATTGATATTTATAATAGTTGAAATATTGTAATTTATAAATAAAATGTAAGTAAGAGCCCACTTTAATCAAAATAAAATACTTTTACACTAACAGGAATATAAATACTTGTGATGCATGAAATATTTAGTAAACAACCAGACACATCGGTTTTTAAAGGTTTGATTCAAAAATTGTGTAGATACAATGGATGAATGTAAAAAGAGGGCGGAGGTAAGAGCGAATTTGAAAGACCTGCTCAAGGTCTACTTTTATGGACACCGTGTAGTCTTCCGCCATGTGTAAAATTTAACATTGTCATGGGCCTCAGCACTTTATTTATACATCAAAGGAAACTGTAAAATTATTACTAAAGTAAATATATTGCAAATGTTATGATTCATACATTTTATGTGCATTAAATAAACAGAAATCAATATAAATCATTTCTATACTCACAAATGTTTACGCAACACATTTAATTCAACGCTAAGACATGGAACTATTTTCCCTCCGTCTTTAGCATCTTCACTGGGCACTCGACGGTCAGTGTGGCCGTTAAAATATATGCAGGCAGGGTAGTGAGATTTTTCAAATGTTGGTATGAACCGTGCTCAGGTAACTGTGGACAGCCCTTAGTGCGGTGCAGCGGGTAGCAAGAGCAGTCCGGTGCCTCGTGAGAGGACCGCGCCAAGGAGTGGGGATGCCTTCAGGTGACCGCCTGAAAACGTTTTATTAAAAAACCGTCCCACGTGTGTGACTGAGGTCTGCTTACGAATAGCATTTAAGAAACGTTACGCGTCTGTATACGTTTTTAAGTTCCTCCTTTTTTTCTCTAAAGCATGTTTTAGTAATAGCGAAAATAGCTCAAACGAGTATCTTCACGGTAGTTTTTAGGTATGAACATTCCACTACAGAACATTAAAAAAGGAATAGGGACGTGCATCAAAACTTAATTTTTATTATTACGTCAGAAAATGGTAGGACCTTCGCTGAAAGTTTCATAGGGGCGCCTTATCGACGGCAAGACTGCACGTCAGTTCAGTGCTTTGTGCGTAGAGGCGATGAGAGAGTTGATGCGGATGTCTCTGTCGCCCCTAGCGCTCCCTCGCTGTAAGGCTTCAGACGTGCGAAATTCCTTCAACCAGGCGGCCACCTTAACCCTTTCAATACAGGCGGGATACGTATGTCCCAGGAAAAGTTTGTGAATTCCTACTGGGATGGTTTTGATGCACAGTAGAATGTAAATAATGCTTATCCGTAATTCTGGGGTTAGTTAATATTCGTGGTGTGGCAGAACTGGCCAGGACAGGAAGCCATATGGCCGGTGTTATCAAACAGATTGTGAAGGTGTGACGCATCAAGAAAGCAACATCATGGCTTCTGATACATTTGGAAGGTGAGCAAAGCAAAATAATGTTATTTATGTTACGTACTGATATCTAGTATTGTTATATTATAAAATTATGCAACTTTGATGACTTACAGATTATAAATCGTTGTAATGGTTGCATGTGGGACACATTTGTCCCAGTAGGTACTTTTCTTGGGTCGGTATTGTCCCATCAGTCCTATTGGAAGCCTTTTCGTAATTATTTTACACGAGAGTTGGACTCACTCCTGAAGAAATAAACGAGCTACTTATGAAAGGTTCAGATTCAGATGATGACGACATCTCAGCCAGTGAAGAAGATGACCCAGATTACAGGCAGGAAGATTCAGTGGATTCAATTAGTGAAGAAATAGAATCTTCTTCTTCGTCTTCTGATGAAGTATACAATGAACAAGCTTTGAAGAAACGGTCGGCTGGTTCACTAACAGCTAGCAGCCTGCCGGCACCCTAGTTAGTTTGTGTAAGCACATCGGAAATATCAGGTAACAAACAGTGGCACTGTGTCATCAAATAGCAATGATAATGTAATATGGTCTAATGTGAAAGACGTCTTTGAGCCAAGAAAGTCTGTAGGTTTAGCTGAAGGCATGATTGCTTGCGAGAAAGAAAGGGCCCAAACAAGACGTAAAAAACCAGCGGTCGTCCATCGAAAAGATTCAGAAACATGTTGAATGTAGGTGACCACCTTCCAGTTGAAGGGAATACAAGGAGGATATGTCATCATTGTTCAAAGCAGAAGATTGAAATAAGAACAAACACTTTGCCAGATGTGTCAACTGCCTCTCTGTAAAAATTGTTTCACTCCGTATCACACTTATATAACAGTAGCACTGTAATATGTTATTCTCTATGATGTGTGGGCTATTACTATACAGGAATAAATATCGATGGAAATAGGAAACATATGGCAGACATAATTCTCAAAAAATAGTTTGGTTTATTCCATTCAATTGTGGTAACAATACAGTTTCACCCAAATGGCAAAATATTCATATTTGCAAAATACGCAAGTAGTTGTGGTTTTTTATACACAGTCTGTGCTTTTATATTGTTACATTTAGCAAGCTTATCAAGTATCAGTAGTGTTACTAGAGGGAAGAAATGAAAACAAAAGACAATGTTAGGAAGCTACCGAAAAAAGGTTTTGTTTTACTTTTTGTTTACTGAATGTGAACAATGCAAACATAATACGTAAACGATAATACAGTTTGTATTGTGAACATATGTCATGCTCTTATAATGCTTGGTTATATCAAAATAAATATTCATTAGAAAATTGTCAAAATTGTCATATATACTTAGCAACCTAATGGGACATATACGTCCCACCTAAATGCGCTAATGGGGCATACGTGTCCCAGACTTATTTACAAAAAAATGTTTTTCCAAAACATCTCATAAGTTGAATACATTCTTCTTATAGACACCCTAATGTATGCCTGTATTAAATTTGTCTGTAGTATCGAAATATATGAATCAGTATTGAAAGGGTTAAAGGCTATTGCTTGTGTGCCTTCAGTTTCGTGGCTTTCCTTGGACGGTCCCACATCCAAGCACTGACCCCACCCTGCCCTGTTTAACCACGGTGATGGGAAGACCAGCAGATTACCAGAGCGCAATTACCTTCACAACGCTCTGACTTTTCTCCCGATACATGCACCTACACACTACACACAACACAATACAAGTCATAAATATCTGTATGGTAAATGCAATGACAGTTTCGATGATCTAACGCTCTAGTTGCACAAGCACGATCTCTACGCAACCCTAACACATGAACAACTTCATGTTCTTCACAATTGGGGTAGTTTGCATTTTCGTGATAGCAAGGTTCATCACCCACAATTGAATCAAGGTTATTTTATGTACGTCATAGAGAGGTGTAAGGGGCGGGGAGGGGCGGTAACTACCTCCTGTATGTTGCGCAGCCAGTAGGAGAGGTGGTTGAAGGAGTCGAGGCTGGTGACGTCATACATGAGCAGGATCCCCATGGCGCCGCGGTAGTAGGCTGTCGTCAGAGTGCGGAACCTCTCCTGTCCTGCCGTGTCCCTGCAACAACACGCATCGTCTGTTAAGGCGCCTCCCTGGTCAAGCACCTCAAGGTCACACACAGCCGAGAGGAAGCATTGCGACGCCTGTGGTAAACAGCATCGACAAACTTCGTCCCCATTATTCTGTTTCCACTGAATTTTACTTTGCACAGCGACTATTATACAAGAACTTACGCACTGCTTGATTTTACACAGCACAACTTTATTATATTTTATACAAGTACATATTTCCGCCGCTAGATGTCAACCACTTTGCTCGGAAAAGTGATTAGCCCAACTATCATGACTATAGTCCATTAGCGGGTTCTTCACACTTTTTGAATAGAACATTTAAAAAATCGCTACATATATGACATGTTTGGTGGAATCCTAAATATGCAATTTATCACAAGCACTTTATACTTATGTTAACGTAAAAGTACCCGATTGTTTGGTAAAATCGAAGTTTCACATATATTTTGTCTATAAATTATAATATTTAATTCATAATTAATATGAATAAAAGCAGTGAGAAAACTGGTGTGTTGGTAATGCCTAGTAAGAAATAGTTCTTGCGTAGAATATTATTACACTTGGTGCGCACGAATGCGGTGCGTTGTCCCTTCGGAGTAATTTTATAAATCTGGTAAAGCTTTGTTTGCACGAGGCGGAGGAATATCCTGGAAGTAGAACTTTATCGAGGCTTCAGAAAAGTCGGGAGTAACCGCGAATGGACTATACAATTCTTGGTTAATGCCTCGGAATGTCCAGACCTTACATCAGAGTTTCCGGATCGTTAGCTCGCGACAATATACAAGTGTGAGTCTGTTGAAAATTCAAAGTTAGAACAGTCACGTTGGCGGTGTGATCGACAGCTGTATTGACGACGTGCGAGTCCATGTTCTGGGCAAGCGCGCAATTAGCTCCGATCAGCGTCTATATTGAAACAATGTTGTTTGTTGGTTTAAATAAATAAACTAATCACTAACATCGGATTAATTTAAAAGTACCATTGTAGCAACTTATATTCACGAGAGTAACATTAACCTTAAAAATCGAGACAAAACTCATTTCTGTTTACTACGTAGGGAAGTAGTGAAGGGCGTTAGCGGCGTGACCTTCACTCGCGTAGTCCAACACTTGTATTGAGTGTCTGGACGTATAACCAGCTGGCGAGGAAGTTCCCTATAATCACTACAAAAAAACTGATCAATGAAAAATAGCATATTCCCATTTATTTCACAACGATTAACTTTTGACATTGAATTGAAACTCCTGGATACTTAGTTATCACTGTACAAATATAACAATTTATTGATTGGCGGTTTTGCGTTTCTGGGTATAAAATTAAACTAAAAGCACAAACTGAATAAAATTAAAGTTCAAGCGTTTGCAAATCAATGAAATATCTGAAGTTAATTATACTAAACCTCATTNAAATCAATGAAATATCTGAAGTTAATTATACTAAACCTCATTCTGTCGTTGGTTCTTAGCTTTTATACCAACGCATACTAAACAAAAATATACCTTTTCATTGAAGACAGCAGCAGCCGTCAATGAACATCAAAACCAACTAAATAAATCAAATTAATATAAAAATTATTTTCGAAGTAATTGTGTCTATAATTAGCATTGCAAATAGAAACCAACAAGTTTCAATTATATTTTTAATTTTTCATTTACAAAAGTTCAGTAAATCAAATGTATGACTAATAGCTTCACACCCTTTGAAATTTTGAATATTCCTACAGAGCAACCAACTCTAACAAAATTAAACTCTTAAAATTACAAATTCAGTAAAAAAAAAAAAAAAAAAAATTAAAATACAATACGATACGAAAACTTTCCCACTCCTCTAAATCATGTCAGAAAATAAATCTGGAGGTGATAACTGAGTTTACTCCACCGATTAACTAACTTTCTATTTGAAAGGAATTCTGGGAATTTGTGAAATTAATGGAAAATAATTTTAGATACAAACGTCTTTTATAACAATTGAGGTAAAATCTATTTTTGCATGACTGTAAATGCTTTGCGGAGTTAATGTGTACGCAACGCTAGTTCAACAACTTTGCAACTTCTTAAACTCTCGGTTAAAATATTCCTCCAACCGGGAAAACAGTAAAGCCATTTAGGCCATAAAAAGTCAAATATACTAAAATCCACAGCAGCTGGTGAAACACCCAACTTTATAATATTGTAGTTGGCGCCACTGTCTCCACTCCTCTTCTGAACGTTGTAATTACTATGGAAACTATCAGTGGAAGCAGATGCAGCGATTCCCTTGTTTATAAAATAGCAAACGAGCAACAATAGTTTGGTGCTGTGGTTGAGAAACTTCACACTGCGAGCAGAATAAGTGGCTGGAAAAACTAGGTTACATTAAGAAAATCACTAATCACTAATTAATTTTGAGTAAATTCTTTAATATGCATATTTTCCAGTGCTTAAAGTTATGATATACATATATGAAATAAGGAAAGTTGTAGGACTTCGCAACCTATTTTCACAAAACCAAGACTAAAATAAAATTATTGTAAAAATCACGCAGACCGTAATACAAAAAAAAATTGGTAAAGTGAAAGAAATTATATCTCAACTGTTATCAGCATTCTTTTGATCGAATTACTTTCACCGCCATAAAAATTATAGCACCAAGAAGGGGCCGTTGGATTCGAAAGAAATGTTATTATTGTGATTGAACAAAGAAAAATAAGGAGTTAATTGCAATATATTTGAATGAGGACAATATTCCTGTCATCTGTGGCACAGAAGGACGGCGCATTGATAACTTTGTCGGACCATATCATGCCTAGGGCTGTAGGATATTGCAGTATATCGATCACGAAACTATATTTCTGAAATATCGTAACTGCGATACGGTACAAAAGTGTATACCACGAGAACCCTGCGATTATTACGCATTTCCTTATTTCTGTTTATACATATCACTTCAATCACACCATATTTAATGCTGAAGTCGAATTAAGTTTATTTCAGTTATAGGAAGGCGGTACGACTTATGAATACAAGATGTACTTCTAGTTTGTAACAAACAACAAACAATGAGAGTCCTCTTCGCATACTGTGCAGATATAATGGCGACAACGATCTGAAATCAGTACGTTACAATTATATATCATGGTTTTATATTTACTATCTATTAGTTTTGAAATTAAATTTCTTAGTCGATGTCAGAGTTAATAATGTAGTAAATATGATTACTAAATATATTTTATTTATTTCACAGTGTGCAATTGTTTCTCTGTGTTTTTATATGATATTGGTTTGTGATTACCCCAGTAAAACTTGCTGAAAGTTTGTAAGTCTCTCAAAATTTTTTTTATTGCTTAATGTGCTTCAAAACCTCAATTTATACAATTTATCGTTTTCTGTTTAGCAACAAAAACACTAAAACAAAATTACGGCCATCTCAACATAAATTAAAAATGTTTAGCCTTCAATGCATCTAGTAAATATGTATCATGAATTCTGATAAGGTATGTAATTAATAAGGTTTTGGTGACGTATATTTCAACTAATTTGCAATATGTATTTGAGCTATTGATAACTTATAATTGTAGGTAGTCGGAATAAGCCCGCATTGTCCCTGGGCACGTTGAGTGGTACCGCTTAGCGCTGGACGTTTCCTACGTCAATGGTGGCCAAAGTGATTGCCAGAACCCAATGCAATATATGAACAAACATAGGTACTGCTTCAAGCATGCACGAAGTCGGGAATATACGTAAGCAATAGACTGTGGCACGCCTTGCGGACTGGCAACCACCATTACAGTCGAGGATGATTCTCACTTAGAGTTGCCTACTTGCCAGACGCTCCTATATTCCGCCCAATGTTTATTAACTTGTACTGTATATTAACTACTTTACACATGACAAATATTAGGGAATGCCTTCTCTTACACAACCGTTATTCAACAGAAAGTAGTGAAACACTAGTAAAATTATATACATACGTAGATACATAATTAAGTATTGACTAATTACTAACTACCCGAAACTGGCGGCATTCAAAGGCGATACAAAGAGATTTCAAGTTCCAAGTCATGCAGAATAAGGGTTACAACCTCATTTTAGTGAAATAATTTAATGATAGCGTCTCTTTTTCCATTCGTCGCATACATTTTTTAAAATACACAACTGTATAATCTGTACTACTGTATGTCATGAACACTTCCTTTAATAGATGCAATCAGCCAGTGGTTCTAGTTATGTATTTAAATGCAGTAGACATTAGTAATTACGTCAAAATAAAATGGGCATGTGTGATTTAACTGTACCTTTTCATGATATTAACATTGGAATAGCAATTACGTGAGTTGTTAGTATAGCCTGAAATATTGTCAAATGTAGACAGTACTACCAACACAACGGTTTCTTGTGATCGTGTTGGTAATAGATTCTCCAACTACTGTAAATATAGTTCCTAATGCAGATCACTATTACAACTAGAGGGAAGCTAGTCACGTCAACAGAACAATGTTAGCGACATTTGTAATGTTCCTGCAGCAACTTAACTGTAATCAAATGACAGGGCCTAATGTCTCTGCTGGGCGTATCTGCAGTCTGCTGAGTGTATTCAGCTAACAGTCTTTCTAAACTCTACACGGCATAAAACAAAACCACCAAAATCAGAGTGAACATACTCGTAAAACAAAATATTAATCTCTAAAATATAGTAATAAGATTCGAGACTGTGAACTGTGGTGAATGAATTACACAAATGCAGTCAATTAACCCAGATAAAAATTAAAACTTATTTAAGTGGTTTAAGGACAATATTAATTCTAAAATATATTATGACTAAATATGTGCAAAAACTCTTACCAAATTTGAAGTTTGACGGGGATTCCATCCAAATTTATGATTTTCTGTTTGAAGTCAATACCTGCAATAAGATAAAACTATAATAATGCAAAAGAAGTACAGGAGACAAATGTAGGCTTACCTTACTATCCTCTTGAATAAGCAGCCAATCACAAGTCCAGACAACATGAGACAAATCACTCTTTTCAAGGATTGTAGTAAACATAAATATTTCTGAAGGAAAATAATACTACATATGATATTCTTAGCTAAATTATTACTGAAATATTTCATATTTTCTACTGAAAGTTTGTAAAGTTAACTAGGTAATTTAAAACAGGTGTACTGATAAACTCAATTTTAAAAATCTTAAAAATCTTTCAAACCTCTTCCGAAATGGGCACAACATTTCCCCACGAAGCAACTGTAAGCACGTACACACAAAATAAAGTTAGGTTGGTAGAGAGGAGACTCCTGCCTGGTGACATTAAAAAAAAGAGTTATTTTATGGTTAATTTTACATTTTTTAAAACTCCTGGCTCCAAAAGTAATTATTGTACAAACATTTGAAACCACGGGTTGAGAACAACTTGATGTGACTAATATAAATTATTGATTTTAAACTTAACAAATAAAAAACGGTTGCCTCAGTGTAACACCCCCAGGAAAACAGTTGTCGAGGAAAACAACTGCAAAGTTGGTAGTGGTGCGCTTGTCTGCCTGGTAGCTATGCAACCTCACCATCACAGTTTTATTTTCCCATCAAATAGATACAATTGTTAGAATTGAATTCAGGAAATAATTATTCCATCCAGGTCGTCACTTTATAATAAATATTATGGAATGAATTGCTATATAGAAATCTCTGTTTCCATGATGTGTACTTTCCTTTGGTTATTAAAGCAGGGAGAAAAGGACATATTTTGATTTTAAGGAGCAACGAATACCTCTTAAATGATTATATTCCAGTTCCGACAAACAGAGGGGGGAACATAAAGTGAAGACATTTAGGTGCTTATACAAGACAAAGTATGAGATCCTAGTGTGCCTGGACCACGCCCGGATCAGCTTCCACTGTGATGGACCTCCTTTACCAAAAGCACTCAAGAGATATTGAAAACAACGCCAAAGAAAACGCACTACCAAATAATAGATATTTGTTTTCTCCAATGTCATTTTTGCAATTCTGATCGGTTAAGTACTTAAGGTATAACTTGCAGATGTGATTGTTTATTTCAATAACGAATTAGTGTGGTCAGTTGTAATCGTGCAAAAACATTTTCGTATAGTGTGTATAATTTATCTTATTTTTAAACCGAAACACCGGGAGCACTGATTTAACAGTTTGTTGTTTGCAAGTTATAAGACGAGCTACGTTTTATTTCTCATTTTGTATAATTATCTCACGGCAGTTTGACCTAGAGTTCAGAATGATCATGTATAGTTAAATGGGAATCCTGGCTAACTCATCTTGTGTAATATCGGCAGCTAATCATACAATGTAGTGCCTAATGAACTAGCAGGAATTGGATCAGACTTCTTTACGTGGCGTAGAAAGTTGAGTGAGAATCGCTGCAGGTGTATGCTTGTGACAGTGTGCCACAAGACAGAGGCTCGAAAACTAGACTACCCAATAAGCGCAAAGACTACAATTCTACATATGTTATACATCTTTCTTGGCTCTATCGAAATCAATTATGCAGACTATGTGCATACAACATGCACTGATATTATGCTCAAAAGCCCCGGCTCAGTATGTCAATAGTACATATATATAATACAAATATGGTTAACATATACATCCATTTTGTATACTGTATATAAAATACACATACCTCAGTGTAAATACTGTTCGTATGTAGATATTGTGTACGTGTAAATGATATGGCACTCATGGGGGCCTGTCCAGCGTAGTGATGTTATGGCATAGAAGAAATGCTTGCAGAGGTGCAGCAACGCGAGAGCGGGCGCTACCGTGCATGAGAATACAGTCTTCGCCCAGACCAGCTGGCAAAGGTCGTACATGGAGATCACCTGTCGGACCCTGGTGTCCCACCTGCGGATGCTAACCAACTCTGTTCTGGTGTCCAGCATAATTCCTCCCCGCGCCATGACTCATCCCCCATCAAACAGAACCCTTCGTTCAATATCACGCTCCCCTGGTCTTCTCCACGCACCAACAATTCCATCGCTACCAAATAAAGGCACCTTGGTTTGATCACTGAGCATCGCTTTCCGCCAGTGTCGTGATTGCCGATGTCTATGTTGCTCAGCAAAGCGTAGTTGTGCCTGTTTACGACGCCTGGTTACATGAGGCACCTTTATCGGTCATCTGCGTTCTTAACTGACCTTCGTGAAGCCGGTTACGAAATGTTTTGGTCACTTACTCGTCGACCTGTAGCTCGGTGGAGGTCTTGTTGCAGTTCGCACGTTTCTTCAACGACACAACATCGCTACCCTGGACTGGCCCCCCGTGTAGCCAGGATCTGAACCCGTTACAGCACCTATGGGATAGTCTGATAAGGCAAGTCAGAGGACGTGCAGACTCTCTCCAGACTGGAGGAAGGCTAAGAGAGGAGTGGTGACATATTCCACGACAGCTTATCTGAAGACCGGCGAGGAGAATGGCAAGACGTTGAGCTGCAGGCAAGAGGTGGCGACACAGCTTATTGACGGCCCACACGAGTGCACAATTACCGTGTTCTGGTTTCTGTTTGTTCAAGGACCGTTTCTGTTTTACACATAATTACGTTAATTTATCGATGAGAGGCGCGATAAGTGTTCCATATTGTTTCCAGTGGTCGGAAACCTTGAAATTTCTGCAGAGCGGCGCCGAATATAGATGGAATATATCCATGCAAAGGCATGACCATGAGGGCGCATCTGCTAGCAAACATTCAGCAGGAACCGATGTGTATTGGAAATCACATGCATTTGTGACTAATGCTTAATTTAATTGAAAGAGCGTTACTAGAGAGAAATTTGTTTACCCTCTTCATTATTTAGTTACATATTTATTTATACGTTGCGTCTCTAGTTTCAATACCTGGGCGAGAAGCCCCGTGGCACGCAACATGACTACAGTTGAAATCCCATGACGCAGTATAAAATGTAGAGAGAACAAGTGGATTATCACTAAGAAATGCTTTAGAAAAATTAAATTTAGTATACATATATATTTTTTGTAAGCCGAAGACGAATTGGCGTGGTAAATCTATACGTATGCGTTATTTTCATAAACTGCGTTTTTAGATCAGGAACTAAGAAAAAAATCTAGCAGCGTTATCTCCAACTCTATTTCAAAAGTCTGTAAATGTTATATTAAACAGACAACATTTCAGTGTTCTATAAAGCGAATGCTCTGAATATTTAACTTGTATCTTCTATGGGGTATATTCGACTCATTTCCTAGCGCTGAAACCAATCAACTGTACATAATAATAGCTAAGTTCGGAGACAACATTGATTTTGGCATCGCACAAGTCGAGTCACGTAGCTGGTGCAGAAAAAAAAAAACAAATGCACGACATTGCAATGTCATTCCTATTCTGCCACTCGCATGTAAAAAAAAATCATTATTTGTTACGGGAAAGTCGTTGCTTTTTTTGTTGTAGTCAGTAATTAGGATCGGTATTGATGTAAGAGCGACGAGGCCCTTCAAACGACGGGGGTGAAGCGAGCGACCGTACTGCGCAGTTCAATGTCACTGGATGTGTGTCAGCGGACAAACCAGCCTGGGGCATTCCTTATTGACATGTTGCCAACGTCCACGAGTGACGGTGTTATTTATGGTGAACTTTATGGCATTTCCCCTTGAGCAAAAAAAAATAACTTCCACTTATTTTTGTCTTGAGAACACGCAAATAATAACAATTAAAACGTCTACGAGCTTCTCCAAGCCGCGTTTGTGGTCACACAGAAGTTAGTTGTTCCTTTTTAATAAAAACACGCGAAATTTTTCTATTTTTTTTTAAATCTGAGGATGTTTATGTTTTTCTTNAAAAAAAAAAAAAAAAAAAAAATTTCATGAGTTTTCCTTTTATTTACTCACGTATTGTTTGAATTTTATTGTTGATAATCTATTTTTAACATAAAATTTAAGCTCGAAAAAGCAATGATGCTGGAGCCTTATATTTCAGTATGTTGAAACGTGTATATGCTTGGAATATTCACTGGCTGATCTAATAATTTTTTTGGAGGGAGGGGGTGAAGTTAAGACGATGCTTTTCGTGCTCCATTGTTTAATTTTTTTTATGCCTTCCGGAAAGTGCAGGTCGGTTTAGTTGACGTTATGACAACTGGAATACTTTGGAACGTATGTATTTTCCCTTGTCAGAGAGGGATGAGTTGAGGTGTAATGACGACTGTGTAGCGAGGTTATGTATCGGGCGGGGTTGGAAACAGCGGGCGGTGCGCAGAGCGACAGCTACAGGTCGTGCCACCTACCTATGGTAGAGATGTACGTATCGTAGTAGCGCTCGTCGCAGTAGCGATGCACGATGCATGTCTTGCCGACGTTGGAGTCTCCCAGCACCAGCACCTTGTACGTGGCGGCGAAGTCGAGCGCCATGTTGCACACTCACACGCACACCGCCGGCACAATCGATTGTGAGTCGCGGGGCTGCGCGCGCAACTGCCACGGACACCTGTGTGCTCCAGCCCGCTTGCCGCCGAGCACAGAACACGCGCACATACAGAGGCACACCCCTCCCTCCCTCCTCCTCCCTTTGATCCACTTTCTATAGTACATTCACGGGTTCTTCCAACTTTTCTGAAGCCCTGCTAAAGTTCTACTTCCAGGATATTCCTCCGCCTCAAGCAAACAAAGCTCGACTAAGTCTTACAAAAGGGAGAACGCACGGCATTCGTATGCACTCAGTGTAATAATATTTGCCAAGAGAACTATTTCTTACTAGGCATTGCCAATATACTCATTTTCTCTCTGTTTTTATTCATACCATTATCATACTAGTTAAATTTCAATTTAACCAAAAATAAGGTACTTTTATGTTAACATCAGTATAAAACGCTTGTGATTATGACGTATTTAGAAGAATAAAAAAAACCAAACACGTCATAAATGGGGTGATTTTTCAAAAGGTTTAGTGTAAAAAGTGTGAAGAAATCGCGAATAGACCACATAAGGCTTTCAAGAGCGCCCAGTTAGCCTGGCGGGAGGTCCGCCTGCTGACGTGAGTGCAGGCAACACGCACGACGTACTTGCAAGGCGGTACGGCAGTGCTGCTGTCTCCAGGCGCCGTGTCAATGATGCAACAACCTTGCTGATTGCGGTGGCTGTACACAACCTGTGAGTGTGGCTCCGGATAAAGCTGCTTCCTGATCGAGTGAAAGACTTCCCCTGTCTGTTACTCCAGTCTTATGTTAATGAAAACACTACACATTTACTGTTACGTCTTCGGTAAATTATAGAAAAATTGCTGTGTTTTAAATGCTTATTAGCCATCTAACATATTATCCGGAGTAAACCCGTTCACATTAGACACGTTGAAGGATTGGTGGAATCAAGGTTGGTGCTGTGCAAGTCCAGAAGCTAGCACCAAAACAGACAACGTCTTTCCCTGGGCAATGCTATTAGCTTTGCTGACACACCAACTATTTTATACATACACTGGTGGAAAATGAAAAATGAACACCGGACGCAACGATCCCACATGAACGAAGGTTTTATTGAATAATTATGCAGGTTGGGTAACACGAGGCGTGTGTGCAAGGGCATTGTCCTGCTGAAAGAGGACATCTCCTTGGGTGTTCAGTGTTCCCTCGACAAACACCAGAGTGTTATGGTGTGATCAGGCCTTAGCTTAACGACCTGCCTGATCACACCTTCAAACATTAAACCAGGAAACGAGCGTGATTGCAACACCACCCGAACAGAAAGAAGACAGTTGCAGAAATCCCCTCCACTGGCCAGTAAACGGGGCCGCAAAACAACGCGCCCGATATAGGCCGGCGTAACACCCGGAACAGCGTCTTTCGTCGTCGACCCGAGCAGAGAGAAGACCGCGGAAGATGGGTGTGTCCGGCCGTCGTTAACCGTCACGTAGAATCAGCCTCCGGCAACATTAAAAAGGTGACGACTTTCCAGCTAGACAGTAATAATATGGCGTGAGGTATTAAATCATAAGGTATTTAAATAATCATCTTGGTATTCAATTTAAAGCTCCCTCGATCAATAGTAACATAAATAGTAATTGTATAATCCTTATGTTAATAAACCTTATCTTATACTGTTGTGCTCTACGGAATCATGATTCATTATTGAGCTACGTCCTTAGACACTTTCAAGTACGAACGGCTTAAAAGCTAGTTCGTAACAAGAGGCGTACGGTCATTGCAGTCTATTGCTCCACAGACCATGATGCCAGGAGATGGTCCTGTATGTCGCTGCCGTATACACTCTGGTCGACGCCGCACTCACAAGCGACCGTCACTAGTTCCAAGGAAGAGTCTGCTCCCTCCAGTTGTGTTGTTTGCGACACCATCCGAGGCGGGCTGCACGGTGATGAGGTGTGAGAGGAAGCCTGGCGAGCGGCACCCTTGATCGCAACCCAGCGTCCAGCAAACGGTTGGTGATGGTCATAGCAGACACCTTGGGTGCAACAGTGGCCCTAATATCTGCGGCAGTCGCCGTGCGATCAGCAATGGCTGCTCGTCTGATGCGGCGGTCCAGGCGGGAATCCGTATGCAGCTGCCGTCCGGAACCAGGTTGACGAGCATGTGCTCCATCTTTGGACTACCGGCACCACCAATGATGCACAACAGACACTTCACATACTACACGTTGGGCGATTCTTCGGCAGGACCATCCAGCCTCCCTCAGGCCCACAATACGACCTCGTTCAAAGTCCGTTAATTGCACGAAGTGTGGTCGTCTGTGCTTTCGTGGCATGTCTACAATGCGTACTTCACAGAGGCCGATGCTTTAAACAACAGAATACTCTTTCATCGAGTCGACTACAGTTGTAGTGGGCTCAGCGGTGTTATGCCTAGAACGCGGTTCCTACTCTGTCCACAACACAGCACTGTCAATCATTACATGTACTGCGCTCTGTCAGTGCCCCATGCGCATATGGTGTTTCTACGTCGCCGCTATAGTGGTGATCATTTTTCATTTTCCGCCAGTGTCATTGCTCCTTGTAACGTCAATCTGCTGAAAACTTTTCCATAGATTCGAAAGTGTTTAGTTGTTATAATAAATTCGTAACTTCTACTCAATAAATTTATTTTTTGCAACACCTGGAATGAAAAATAGGTGTGTAAGTTAAGGAGTTAAAAAGTTCAATTTCTAAATTTGTCCCGATTAAAATACATTTGTTTTGGTTTAATTGGCACTTAAGTATAGGCTATTCACTGTAAAGTGAGTACTTTTTAAGGCTTAGGAGCACAACTTTCAAAGCATCTGGCACATTGAAAATCTGTGTTACGCTTAAAACAGATAGCAATCACATTTAGACTCCTTCATGAACACATTAACTGGATGCATGTGCATTTTAACTTTCCTTCCTTACAGACTCTCAACCAACATAACTATATGATCTGCGACGAGAACACGGCATGTTAGTTCAGTGCCTTTTGCACAGAACCTTCGTAGCACTTGTGCATGTTAATATGTATAGTCCTTAATAGCTGTGTTCTTTGCTTAGAAGCAATAACTTCAGGAAGACAGGGCCCTTAATGCTACAGTACTGGTGTATATAAATCACACGTGTTTCGACGCCTACTGTACATAGCACGAAGTCACCACTATATCACAGAGTATAGGCTGTTAACTGTAAGGTAAGCACTTTTCAAATAAACTTTTTAAAAATGTCACTGTACCTACCCACATATATTTTAACGGGCGCATTTGTAAAATACTTGCTTTTCTAAAAAATTTTACAGTTGCCACTGACCGACGCATGAATAAAGTAATCAGGCCCACTGTAACGTCAGTTGAACATATGGCGGAAGAATACACAATGCACGTACAAGTAGATACAGAGTGATCTGACAAGTGAAAGGATAGGATTTTACACATTAAATGATTTTCGGAGTGTCTCTGCAAACTTTCACGATATAGTTTTAAAATAAAAAGAACTTCATTCATTTTTGACTAGGCCACATTTTTTACGAAAATGTTTTTTTTTGTAAAATTTTTGATACCCTGAAAATTACAGGCAAGTTAATATTTATTGACTGAAAAACACACAAAAGACAAACTCTTATTAATGTACTCATGCTTGCTCTTTTGTAGCATGGTTCTTCATTTCAAATGGCACACAGTGTTATTTCACTCTGCCGGTCTCGTATCAGACAGCACCGTTAATGATAGAGAACAGAAAAAACCACTTTCGCTGCGAACTCCAGCCTCAAACACCAGCACGATGGCGTCGCTAGTCACAGCAACATGTTGGAATGACATTCTCCAATCAGCGCCTGACTTGCCGGCCAGTAGGAGCTTTCACGCCACGCAACAGTCAATTAGAAACAAGGCTTACTTCCAGAGCCAGTGCAGCCAATGGGTGCGCCTACGTCAAAGAGACATATCAATTACGTATACTTACCCATGATGAGGCCATACACCATACAGGATTATTATGTGATCAACATCACTTCATTTATAGTTTATTCGCGGTTTCTTCATACTTTGAAATAAAACCAGTGAAAAAAAAAAAAATTAGACCATGTGCGGCGTGTTTTGTTGTTTCCATGTGTCACCAGCTATGTATACTTCTGTTAAAGGAGACTGTGGTGGATGAGTGGTTAAACTGCTCACCTCTCACCAAGGCAAACCGGGTTCAATCCCCGGCCGGGCCACTCCCGGATTTTCGCACTTAGTAATCGTGCCGGACAATGTCGCTGGCCAGCGGGTTTTCTCTGGGATCCCAGTTTCCCCCGCCCTTGCATTTCAGCACTGCTCCACACTCACCTCATTTCACCTTTATCGGCTCTCAAGATCTCGATGTTAAGAGCTGCACAAATCTCGTAACTCCACTTCTGTAAAAAAAAAAAAAAACTTATTTTTGGGTAAATTGAACTGTTAACCATGTTTAATTTATAAGTTACAACATTTAATTTGTAATTAATAAGAATTAAAACAGGGAGAGAAAATGTGTGTTGGTAATGTATAATACAAAATATTTCTAATGCTAAATATTATCAAAGCGAGTTCGCATGCGAATGTGCATTTCTCTACAGAATGTTCCGCGGCTCAACCGACATACTTCGGCAGCGTGTTATACAGATCGCTGGCTACAAAAACGTCACATACACAAGTAGGCTACGCAGCCCCATTTCAGAGTTGCAGGGACATAAATGCAATAAAAACACAAATTGGAACTACTAAATATCTTTAGGGCCTAATGCAATAGACTACATTCATGTTGTAAGTCCCACACAAGCTGTTGACATGAGTCCAATCTGACCGTAAGCAGGCTGCTAGCGTGGCCGTGGTGTTGCTGGCAAGACCAGTCTTTGTTGGTGTGTCGATGCAAGTGACTGTGGAACAACGCCAGGATAGTTTACACGTGCAGGGTACGCAGACACGGTGTTTGTTTACGGATACTGTGGCGGAAACGGGCATTGTGCATCGGCTGAGTACCTGCGGCGATTCCCTGCCCGGGTTGCTCCGCACCGTACGACGGGAACAGGTGCCTGCCCGTAAAGAACAACGGAGTGTCCGTATTGGCGTAATGATGTGGCCGTACTCAATGCAATCAAGGATATTCGCACATTCAGGCATGCGTGGAACTGAAAGACACACTGGAGTGGCTCCAATGCAGGTGTGGAGGATTTTGCATGCAGATGGCCTGTATCCCCACTACCTGCAAACAGTGAAGCATCTTCGGTCGCCCCAAGATCACACACCCCGTACGCAATTTTGCGAATTGATGCAGGTACATGTGAACACACTACCAAACATTCTCTTCACCGATGAAGCTACGTTCACATGTCAAGACATTCACTACACGAGCAATTCGGATATGTGGGCACATGAAAATCCACAAGAAGTGACCAAAACTAATTTCCAAGAACTCTTTTTCAGGGAATGTGTGGTGCGGATTACTTGGCAATAAACTAATTGGACCACATTTCTTTGAGGGCACTCTCAATGCTGGTGCCTACAGGGAGTTTCTGGAAAACACCTTACCAGTGTTATTGGACGATATGCCGTACGCAGTACGGTGTGGGATGTAGTTGCAGCAGGAAGGGGCACCACCACACTTCAACAGGGCTCTCACTGCATTCCTGGACGCTGAGTATCCGCGCAGGTGGATTGGAAGAGGCGGGCCAGTCCCAAGGCCATGGCCTGCACGCTCTCCGGACCTCTCCCCATTGTAACAGCAGACGGCGACCACACACACAGTTGCTGCAGGCGATAACGGATGCCGCTAATCAACTCCAAAATGAACTTGCAGGCACGCAGTGTCAACACTCCATGATACAACGAATCGCAGCCTGCTTACGGTCAGATGGTGCACATTTTTGAACAGTTTGTGCGAGATGCTCAACATGAATATAATCAATTGCATAAAAAATATTCAGTAATTTTAATTTGTGTCTTTATTGCATTTGTGTCCCATTAACTCTGAAATGGGGCTGCACGGCCTACTTGTCTTCACGACAATTCTTGTTACTAATATGCCAAAGTATATCGGTTGAGTTGCAGAACATCCTGTATACTTGGCGGAGCAATATTCAGAAGTAGAACTTCAGCAGGGCTTCACAAAAGTTGGAAGAAACTACGAATGGACTATATTATGTATGACGCACTACCCTTGCTGTTAGCTACATTACAGGATACAGCCAGTTCTGCCTTGCGTCTCGCAAGTTCAACAACGGCTCGCAGACCGAGAGAGGAAAAATTACACAGCTCCGAGTACAATACTCACCAAACATTTGATAATTTTGCAACTTGCCCGGCAATTCTGGCGCTCGTAGGTTAATTAAATATAATTTTGCCAAGAAACATAATATGTATATAATGAAGACGGAAACATCACTTACACTTTAATAAGGGATGTTGATTACGTCTTTGTATTGGTCAATAATTTTACAGTTCACGAGTACGGTCAAAACGCGGGGATACATGTGTTTATATTGTGCAGGGGCAGGTAGGCAACTCTGTGTACATAAAGTCTGCGCGCCCGATAGCACTGCTCAATACCGCACTGTCTCAAGTCTCAAGTCTCAAGTCTCAGTTGTGCTACGCATCTCCAGTTTTTGCAGGACTTGGAGGATGTTCATTTAGACACTCAGAGGTGATGTGGTTTCAGCAGGACAGGGTCCCTCCTCATTTCGCCATTCAAGTTCGCCAACACCTTGTTGTGCACTTCCCGAACCAGTGGATAAGTAAGGGAGGCCCCACATCACACCACCCGACTTCTGGCTGTGGGGCCACATCATATCTATGGTTTACGCCACACCACTTGACACGAGGGATGAGCTCATTACGCAGAAGGGGCCACGTGGTGTAGTGGTTAGTCTACTCGCCTACCACCATCGTGAACCGGGCTCGATTCCCAGCAGGGTCGCTCCCAGATCTTCGGAAGTGGGGATTCGCTGGACGGTGTGTTTTCTCGGGATTCCCCATTTCCCTCGCTCTTGTTGCATTCCGGTCACCTCACTTCACCCTTATCGCAGAGCAGTTGACATCATCAATGCCACGTCGGCAACATTTTGCACATGTGCGTTGCAACATGCTTCAGCACTGGACGTGTGGCCAAAAGTGACCGACACTTTGAAGAAACAGTATGAGTCCCAAGCCTTCTGCCTAAATGTGTAAATATATTATCAATTAATTGCACTACCTTTTGCGTAATTATTGTGGTTGCTTACCCGTCCCCTCACATTGCCACTGCCGTTCGCAGGTTAACTACGGATGTTGGACAATTTGTTCCTGGATAAAATGTGCAACATTTGTACTTATCTACCCCACTCCGATGTTAATTTTCATTTAATTGATTACATCCTGTGTACACAGACTACAGTTACACACACTTTCAGAATCTTCCATCAGAAGCTTTATACGAAGATGGGCACTGGGAACTGTGTGTTGCCCGCAGGTTTAGGAAAAGAAAAGTGTGACACCAATCATTGAAAATAACTGTTTTAAGATGCATCTTTATTTCAACAACTGGAATTCCAAACCGCTACATAACACAGATTTGTACAGTTTCCCTCGGAAAGAAGGGAAACATGGAGAAACACAACACACTGCGTGTATTACACATTTCATACAAATTAAATGTATGTAGAGAATGCAGTGCGACATTCAAGGTGGGCACACACAACATTCTGAATGCTAGTCCTTCAATGGTTAAAAACTCCAAATAACACACTTTCTAAAAACTTATTTACATATAAATATCTCTACTGTACAAATTAGGTCTATATATATAATGCCACACTTATTGAAACAAATACCTATTTTCCGTTTGACAGAAGCGACAATAATTACACACTTATCATGTTTAAAAATGGGCGGCTTTTCACGGTGACAAAGTTAAACATTGCAACCAAACCAATGCTGAGATACAAGATGATACTAGTGCTGTAGTACCTCTATACTCTTATAACTACTACAGGATTACAGTTGAAGGTAATATTTACTTTGAAAGTGACATGCACACACACACACACCACCAACTGCTCACCTACATTTACAGCAGTTGGCACAGCAAAGCTTGAATATTGTATTCACAAATCTAAGTCAGACCCTAGAGCCGACAACATAAAAGTTACTAGGACCAACATACCACAACAAAATTATATTTGGTTTGTCTTTTTGAAACTTTTATTTAAGTGAAAATTTTTTTTCTAGAACACTATGAGGGATAAGTAGGTACGGTACACTCCCACATATTTATACTTTGGTAAACAATTCTTTGAATAACTCTTACAATCCTTCATAATGAACACGAGCATATCACGGTGTCCTGCCAATGTGGCAACTAAAGATAATATAACATACAAACTGTAAATCATAGCTTACATCTGGTTTCTTCAAACCAATATATAAGTGTTGCCATCTATATATGTTGCACAAGAAGCTTTGAGAATAATCTACGATCTTGTCTTGTAACTACAGTGGAACCACGTTAAAAACGATAGTCGACAATGGCAAAATAAATTATCGCTATAGCGAGTTATCGTTATAACAAAATTTACTGTGCCCCATAATTTTTTTGTTATTGTATTTTCTCTTGTACATCCTGTGTTTAATGAATGCCGTAAACTACGCGTATGCAGTGACAAGTTAGGTAATACAGACAAATCGAGACGTCCGACAGCGGCATTATGGAACAACTGGCAGGCACGACCTTGCTTCCTCCTCCAAGCTTGTGGTTGAGGCGTGAGGGAGTTAGTTGCCTACTATTCAGCAAGCTAATTCACTCATTGTCCCTCTCTCTGTCTCGCACACACAAAGCCTGGAGATCACTGAACTTCCCTGCCTAATTCCCTCTACCCCCTTCTCTTTCTACTCCGTCTCTTGTCCCTCTGCCCGATTCCCTTTCTCCTCCTGTCTCACGCTCTTCTACCCGCCACCCCTTCTCTCAGTCTCTCGACCCTCTGACCACTTCCTTTCTCCTCCTGTCCCTCGTCACTCCTCTCTCAGCTCGCCACACCACGCTTGTCTCTCTCTCTCTTGCTCACAAAGCAAACAGTAGATCAAGAATACACTCCTCCATCCAGTCCCACGTGTAGATGCGGTTAATTTTCGTTAACAGAAAGGGCTGGCACCATTAACAGGCGTTACTTTCCCGTTCTGTTCCAACCCACGGACAACACAAATATCAGTTCAAATGTAAACAAATGTAACTTTATGGTAAATTACAAAAATACTCGGGCAATCAGGAATAATATTTTGAAGGAAATGAAAAATGTCAACAATGAAAACAGACATTTACAACAAATGAAAAACTTATGTTTTAACTTGTTGGCTATAGAGAAGTGCAAATTACTGGCATATGTTTACGTAATAGGCACAAAATTTACATTAGCTTTATTTTTCCACTACTTTTAGCGTACATAAATCACTGTCTTGTACACTTGTAATAACATCTCATAGATTGTACTTCACAACTGCATACATGCCATATTGATATTTCTGCTCAACTCAGCAGTATGTCACACAACAGTATGTAGGCTACTATAGCTGGTCGCCATTCCAAATTTGTTTTATTTTTTTTATGACCACACAATATACTAGTTATGGTTATGTTTATTTTATTGGTGGTGTGAGGAACTCTAGTTTAACATCTTTTGTGAGACGTGATAGTTTTGCTGTTCTTCTTGCAGTGGAAAATTTTGTTTGTATGGAAATAAAATCGATTTTAATTTCATTGAACGAACCAAATGCGATAAATGTGTCGCTGTTCGTACTGATGCGAAAAATACTCAACACACAAATATTATTACATTTTTTATATAATGAACTACACAAAAAGGGTGTTTATTTAGGCCACGTACATTTGTAAACCTCGCATGTGATTTTGAACTTTGTTGCAATGTCAAGTGTTTTTGTTTTATTAGCACACTCAATTTCTTAAAAATAACTAAGGTTTACAAAAACAGCAACACACAAAGCTACGAACACAATTTAAATCCGTTCAACATAAGATGCAAAGAACGTGCAAACTATCATAAACAATGTAGCATTGTCTAGCAACTGTTAGACGTAACGCTTTTCCCCTAGACCGTCACGACTTAGGTGTCACAAACAGGTAACGAGCACACGCTCACGTAAGCCAGCTACATCTTGAGTAATGTGTTCCAAGAATACCTATTACAATCATCTCACGTAACGTTCTCGTGATGGAAAAGCTTGTCAATGTCTAGCTTTTGCATGTTACGTGATTCGTGACTCTGCACCACGTGATCTCGCTGGCCAGTCACAATTGGGCGTTGTTGTGTTATCTTTGCTTTTCATGGGTTTGTTTTTATCTTCGCTATGTCATCTGCTAACAGTCTTAATTTATACACTGCATATATAATTTTCCCGGGGAATGAGGATGAACGTGTAATAAAAGATAAACTTAAATTATTAATTTTTTAATCCGTAAAAATTTAGGGAGCTTTATATTGCAGCAGTTTATTAATTATGTTTCTCAGAGGTGTAAAATTGGATGTGTGAAATACACAATTTTTACCGTTAGGTTTGAAATGTCTAGTATGCTTATTTCATTAAACAAAATTTTTATTTTCTCTGCAGAAGAAAATTATTACATATGATTTATTCCATAAACACGGAAAATGTGTCTACATCTCCCAGACACATTTCGTCTTCAGATTATGACGATGTGATAGTTGTTTTCAAAGTTTGTATAATAAATCACGAACATATTTTCATAACCTGTCCTTGCCACATCAATATTAAAACACAAATCCGCCTGTATAACAAAAATTTTGAGACCATTAGAAAGTGCTTGAATAAAATACAGAATGTTTACCATTACATTTGAAATTTTTGTAAACCTGTTTCATTAAACTAAATTTTAATTTTCACTGCAAATCAAGTTTATTACCTACAATTTATTCCATATACACAAAAAACGTGGCTACATCTCCTAGAGCCATTTCATTCTTGAGGTTATGACGATCTCCTCTTTTTAAAGTTTGTATAAATTACGAACGTCAGACTTTTGGAACCTGTTTATGCCTCATCAATATTAGAATACAAATACGCCTGTAAATCAAGAATTTTGAGAGTTTTTAATCTGAAAAGCAACCAAACTTATTCCCAACATTTTTATTCACTACACAAAGGTTACATAATTATGTGAAGCATCATAATATAATATACTACCCCATGACACCACGTTTTACGTACACGTGAACAAGCTGCTCATTACGTGTAATGTGAAATGTGAAGTCATCGTAATCCGGCCTTTTACACGCCTGGCACGTGGAGAAGCGGCAAGCGGCAGAGTCTTCCTACCTCCACAACACAGAGGGAGCGGTAGGCGGATAGCATCTCGCCGTCCCTCCTACATTCAATAGTATGTACCATTNCCTTACCACACCCTTTCGTACCCCTCTTCCTTATCCCTCACAACACCATCACCATGCACCTCGTTCCACCATCCCACGCAATTGACGCCACGTGACACAGACTAACAAAGGCTGGCTTTCGAGCGCGGCAGATGGGAGGATGTGACTTGCAATGCGACGTGTTTTAACATTTTAAAAATACGAGTTTACAAATGTTTGTATCGCTGTAGTGAAAGGCGTTATTAACAGACTGCGTTATAAACTAAATTAAGTACCTTTCAAATGATACGGCTAATGACGGTCCATTTAAAAGCTATCGCAATGGCGGACGTGACGCTGTAGGCCATAATCACAATTAACGCGCTTCCACCATAGTTTACTGCATACAATTTCCAGCGGCCCTATGATCACAGTTTAGCGGGAGTTTACCGTATCTACTGTCTGATGGATAGGCCTCAGCCAGCCAAACACAGAATGTTGCTGTTATCAACATGACAGACTACCTGGGGAATGGACTATCTGTTGTTTGTAACTCTACTGCTGCTGCCAAGAGGGGAATGCATGCAGCCTCTACAAATTGTAACAGCAAGGGCAAAGTCAATAATTTTTTATGGTGTTTATTGTACACCAACGAAGCCTAATTCTATCTTTAAAGTACATCGTATATAAAATAGTAAGACAGCAATTGTTTTACCTCTTGTTCTTATCTGTTGTGATCCACCCCTGCGTATACCATATTTCCTACAAGAAGTCACTAAAAATGAATTTTGTGCTCACTAAATGTTACAAGGTCACAAAAGATTTTTGTCCATAAACTTCCAGGGCACAACTTTATTTGGAAGACATCTACCTATTAATATTATTTTAAAAAACAAAATTTTTGCACAAGAGAAAATAGAATTTATGACAATGGAATAAATAACAGTTTAATACAATTTTTGTGTTTTGAGATAAAAACTGGTGTATAACTAAATGGGCAAAATTGATTTTACTAGAGATTACAAGTTCAGTCCCGGAAACACAAGCAGTTGTAAATGAAGGCTCTGCTTGTGCGTATGCGTCTACAAGTAAACACCACTAGCATGTGTGTTGATAGCCACCTGCATGCATAGAGCAGTTACTTTTCTCCTGTCACTAACTGTCGGTAAATCCAATATTCCCCATACACAGTACGCACCATTCACTTCTTACGGTTCTGTAAGTATGTACTCTAGTTCATGTTCACGTTAACAGGCAGAGATCTTTTTCCAAAACTTTAGTTTCAGAAGTACCAACCTTGAAAAAAAAAAGTATATAAATTTTTCTGACCTTGATACTCTAGAAATTTGATTTGTATCTTCCTCTTGCTCTTAAATAAAGCAATCACACTGCAAAAATGAATGTGATGCGATACATTAGGCCTGTTCACAGTTTCCATAAATACACACAACTGTAGAACACGCCACGCAACTACGCTACGTAAAGGCACGGTGGGCAAGACAAGTCGCCAGCAAGAGTTCTCTACGATTGGACAAACATTTCAAGAACTTGTAACAATCACGACTCAAAGAGATTCCATACGTCAAACCCAGTGAGAAAAACATAGCATCAACATTAAAATATTACAGGAAATGTTTCACGTTTTCGTTGCAACGAAAGTATAATACATACAGTAATTTGAATTCTTCAAAAACAATTTACAATGAAAAGCCTTAACTTATTTTAACAAAGAGAGTAAAATATAAATTATATAGTATTAAAACTTTCTAAAATTTTAAATTAAAATATCAAATAAAGTGTCACGGGAACTACTTTGAGATATAAGAAAAAAAATTTCTTTAACAAATAGCAAATTACATAATAACGCTTACAATTTTATATAAAGATGTATGTGTGTGTGTGTGTATATATACACACACACACACACACACACTACATATAACATCTTTAAAACAATTAAGCAAATATTTTCTTTGCAATGTACACTGTACATACTTGCATAACTCGTGCATCCAGCTGCTTTTATTCTCAACTAAACCGTAACTAAATAAAATCCTTACATAAGCTGTGTTCAGAGTTGCACATTTTATTACTGTTCTTATATGTGTCCGGTAGAAACTGTAATTTTTTTCCAGTCTTCACAACTGATACCAATTATATTATTGCTGTCATATACAGTAATATACATCGAAAGCAAATTTATTTTCGTAAAAGTGTTTTTCGTTATATAATTTTAAACAAAATGTTCAAGCAAATGCAGCCTGCATAAAAGACTCAAGTCTATGGAGAGCTGAAAACATAATTTTTCTGAACCGTAGAAATAAATTGATCTGATGTCTGGTGTGTGTGAAGGCGGTTTGAAAAACAAACTACACCCTATAAGCTCGGGCGGAAGCTTGTACGAGACCTGCTACCCGAGCTTGCATGCAAGCAGTTACGGAGGGTTCTTTGGGATAACTTATACAACAACACTTGTTGCCACGCAAGTAAAGACGAGTGCATGTTTCATGATTTTATTTCTGCAACTGTGGTGGTTCAGGAACAATCTCCACCCATGACTTCAGGATTATGTATTATTGCGCAGAACCTAATCGTTTTGTCGTTATAACTGGAACTTTTGTGTTAAATAAACATGAATGTTTACCATAAATTTTCACATAATGCTCTCTTAGAATCCGGAAACATTGTAGTGGTTTTTTATTTTCTATTTTTTTGTGTTTAATAGTTTTATGCTCTTTCTCAAAACAAAATGAAATAAATTACAACTGTCCTCAATATCACCACACTCCACCAGCCTCTTTCTGATCGGCTAAGATTTCAACCTCGGAGGAAATGTCACACGACCAACTTCTGAAACGTCCGCTAGAACAGCCAGCAGTTGGCCACAGCTTTCATAGAACCTTCCATATAAGCGCCTTGCAGGCTTGCACGGGATCATCCAAGGAATCTCCCATCCTGGCATGCAGGCTCAAGAGTGCACACACAAACATGCAAGCATGTAGAACATTGCAATGACATTCAGACACAAACTAAATATTTGTGGGACCACAACTAGATGAACACACCGTGGCCACACAGTACCCGTAAACATAACAAAGTAACTGGAAGATGGAGCGCTAGCGTGGAAAGTTTTTAGTCAGGAATGTAACAACAGTCAATGACTATAAGGAACTAACGGAGACTTGGAAAAATGGAATTCACAAATATTTATTGGAATACTCGAAGATTAAGGTCACACTCATGGTTCAAGTTCCCACAAAACTGAAAACTTCAAAACAATATAAATCCTAACAACAAATGTTAAATACTATGAAAAACAGTATGCAAAGCACAACCTATGAAGATTTGAAAATCACACCTCTTTAAGAGTCTTAAAACTTTACCACAGACATAAGTGCTAACGTTAATGTACTTTTAGTGCTCTTTAAACATCTACGTACAAAATGTTTTACACATAACTCTAAGGTAGCCTCCCCCACTACTCAGCACACACACAAACCCCAAAAACATTCTACAACATTGCCGCCTCCACGTGCTGGCTAAAGGCCCTGCCTATCTGGCGTTTCAAGTCTGATACAAACATTTTTATATATACAAAACTAATAAATATATTCACAATTAACTTGTTTCATTAAAACAAACATCTAGAATAATGACTTAGAAATGGGAAAAAATCAAGATAAGTGCTTTGGTGATCGCCACATCTCATAGCACATTTACAGTTGTGTGAAACTACGGCCCACTGTGGTGTAATAGTCAGACTATTTATCTCGCAGCTCGGTGAACTGGCGTCGATTCCAGGCAGGGTCGCTCCCGGATTTCCGCATGTAGGGATCGTGCCAGACGATGCCATTGGTCGGCGGGTTTTCTCGGGGATCTCCCGTTCCCCCCATCCTTACATTCCAGCAGTGCTCCATACTCACCTCGCTTTGCCCTCATTGACTCTCACGACCTCGTTGTCAACAGCCGTCCAAATCGCTCCTCTCTCTCCACTCCACTCACGTGAAACTAAAAAACATGACAACACTGAGCTTCGTCACAATCTTTCAACAAAACAAACTGAAAGAATCACCACTCAAAGTTCCTTTATCACACACTACACAACTGCATGTCAGTTAGTGCCTTGCGTGTAGTAACTATTCCAGAGGAATATTCAAAAAACGGGCCAGGTCGCACGCAGCCCTTGCCCGGCCTATCACACTGGCCCACAGACTAAATACTTTATCATTCTTGTTTTTTTTTATGTACACCATTCAAAACAATTTCCTAACTTAACGGCAACTGTAACTATGACTAGTGTAAACCTTGTAATAAAGTATTATTATTAAAAAGTATTATTTGAATTATAGCATCTCCACATAAATAAACTAACTACGTATGAGCAATGGATTGCTTTGTAACGAGCAATTGTGGCCCAACAAGCGTTGTAATTATTTGCAAGTGGCCCGATGAGGAAAGTAATTAACAGGCCTGTTATACTGCATTAGATGCACCAGACGTCAGTCTTAGTGTTTCACCAGTCCCATATCTCAGCCGCAAGAACAAGACTCGAGGTCAGCAGGATCCTTCGCCCTTGCATTACAGGACACACACGAGCATGTGCGCTTTACAGTAGCAACCGCCCGTCGTCGAGCGTGCTCGCGAAACAACGGCAACGCGTGCAGAAGAGCCCAGATCTACACTACGACAGCTGCAACAACCGCAGGCAAATGTCGCGACCCCCCCCCTACTGCATTCCTGCGCATGACTACGCTGTCCGTGGGTGCCCAGCACCAAGGAAAGAAATGGCACGATGGAGACGGCAGTCGAGGCTGCATGTACCGACGGCGATCACGCACGCATGTCCACCCCGAGGTATCTCCTGTCAGACCAGGACACTCTCAAGCTGTGTGCCGGCAACTAGCGAGTGTGTATGGAACCAGGGAAGCAGAGTAACATTTGAAAAATATTTCCTCTAAAAAGACAATAATTTAAAGTATATACAGTCCATTTGCAGTTACTCCCAACTTTTCTGAAACCCTGCTAAAGTTCTACTTCCAGGATATTCCTTTGTCTCATGTAAACAAACCTTTAACTAGCTGTCTAGAAAATCACACCACAGGGACAATGCACTGCATTCATGCACTCTCCGTGTCATAATATTTTGCATAAGAACTATTTCTTACCAGGCATTAAAAACACACATATATTTTCCGTTGTTCATATTTTAATTATAAACGAAATATTGTAATTTATAGATAAAATGTAGATAAAAGTACTATTTAACCATAAATAAGGTATTTTTATGTAATGGTGCCATCTACAACATATTTAAGTAATATAATTTTTAAGGAGAATGGAAAAGGACCCAAACTGAAATACATAACTATAAAGTGTCCGAGGCCAATTAAATAAGTTATAAACGCATATGTTATTATAAAACACATATGCCTGTACATGGAAGCAGCAAGTACAAAGTTCTGACTATGAAAAGCTTGTCTGACACGGCTGTGAACCATGTGACTAGTAGAGATAATCACACCATGTCCTACATCATAAAACTCTTGAGCCAAAAATACTGTACTAAGTCTAAATTCTTTGAACAAAAACTATTATATATTCAAAATTAACAATAAAGTAGCCTCACTTATCATGACTTTCCTACAAGCAAAATAACAATAAGCTCTAAATATTTAACAAACAATGACTGAAACTTTTCCTGCATTCTATGTGAAAACTTTAACAAAATGCTTTCTGCAATGACAGGCTAAAAAAATTTCTCATCTATTTCATACGTCTACTGTGATACAAAAATCATATGAACAAGTACGTAACACAGTTTCAAGATCATAACATCTACCACATTGTATTAAAGAAGACAATGTTCATAACATCTGTTACGATTTGCAAACAACACGTCCCCTCGCATATGCAGCACAGTTTAAGCTGGACTCATGCTGTCTTTTATTACAAGAATAAATCACATTTCCAAATAACTGCTGCCATTTCCAGAACAGGACTTATCCGGAGGCTGCGAACAGAGCTTCACGACCAACTTGCAGAGGGCAGAAAAATCTCTTACAAGTTTTACCTGTGATGCAAGTCTGACAGAGAGTGGAGTCCTGTTCCTCCGGGGCAGAACTCACTCGACACTCGTGCTCGACTCCCACTAGCTGACACACACACACACTCGACAGCTGCAAATTCACACGTAGGCGAACACACGTCTTTTGAGTTTCCGATACTATAATTTCTCAACTTACCGAAGAGTCCAGGGCACGTCGAGAGAAGCAAGGAGCCGTGGTAACACTATCAGCAACGTAGTCTTTGAGCTGAATGATACGACAGGTAGAGCAAGTGATTTCCAGATGATGTTTAAAGTATTCTTCACGTTCTGTTATTTTATTCAGTCGGTCGTGACAGATTCTTAAATCACAGCAAAACAACGGGCAAGGAAAAGCAGATGGAAACTATTTTACAATTCCGTACCTACTGAGGCACACTGCAGGCTACAGAATGTAGTCGACTGATTGCAATGGGAACAACAGACACACAAAGAAACGAATGCATCAAACAACCCATACAACAGTGGACGGAATGTACATGTTGAGTTTGGTGATGTTTATACACATCAACATGCGGTGGGACAAGAAGATTGTGGTGCGGCTTGCAAAATATACTTAACTTACTCTGAAACCCACAACACACACATGTTGCTATTTCACACATGAGAAATGTTAGGCTTAGAAAAATCCATGTTTCACACTCAAAGTGCAGAAACAATTATTGTACATATTTCCAAGTGGTATCTAAATAAAACTAAATGTATGCACTCTTCTGTCTTAAACATGAAAATACTTTAGAAGTATTCAAACATACATTTCACTAGTGTAAATGTGAACTGCAACAGACTGGTTCAACTACAATGCCATGCTGGAGGACAACTAGGTGCGCCTACAGCATTCGCATACTCTTACATACACTTTTACAAAAAGCATTTTTAAAGTTACGTACATCTAGCACTAAAATTGACTTTGTTAACAAGCAATTACACTCAATAGCAATTACAAGTGCTAAAATTAACCGTGGTTACAAAAAATTACGTGATGTAAAATATCTGTTCCAGACTTTTCACAATTTAAAAAAATATAGTCTTACTTATTATTAATATGCATATTTACTTTTTTTTCTTTCAAAAATTGAATTATGTACGTTGCATGTTCTGGAAATGAGAGCTTACATTCTCTATCACTTAAATCACCAGTGACAGTAGAAGTCTCGCAGTGTGAGTGCAAAAGCCTGCACTGTAGGTACACAGGAAAACTAAAATACAGCGACACAGACATGCTTGCAGCTATAATCTTCACCCGAGACACATCCTTCGCTCTCATATACATAACAAACCAAACCCAAAGTATATGCACACACAATACTACTGAGTTCTAATTCACATAGGCTGTAATAAAATAATTACATGTAACATTCTGGCTTTGTAAGCGCATAAAATAATCCCAAGCAGTTGCATATTAGAACGAATTTGTGCCATTTTCAAAGCCTTCAATTTAAATAATTTAACAACCAAAAAGTATAACACACAATACTGTGGTATCTAGAGCACAATTCTGGTAACAGCTTTACCAGCTCGGTGAATAAATATGTCGCATCTCACCACACACTGTAAAACGGTATTACCACATAAAAATATTAACGGTGACACCCGTGGCTGGAAAATGCTTGGGCACTGTATTACGTATGTGCACACACAAAATGACAGCGAGCATAATCAGAATGGAAGGAAGTCATTTTTTTAATGTAAAATGCTGTGGAAAGAACTCCATGTGGGCTGCACAATCATTAGATTAGCCACAAACTCCTTACTGACAAATCACAACACTCTCCAGCCAAGAGAACAACGAACCCATAGAGTGCGGTACGCAAGAGAATGTTTAGGCTTGATGAAATATACGAAAATGAGGACCGCACAAACATAGTCCATGCAAAAGGATCACCTCACTGCCTTCTTTAACAAAATTATGGTGGATTCCCACGAGGTCTTCGGTGACGGCATCAACAACGGCAAGTCAAAAGACGGGAACAAGTCACACTAATGCAGTTCCATTCACACTGTTAACAAGCATTGGAAATTAACAACAATTTGCAATTTGGCAGTCAAACACACATTAATTTTATAAAAATAGGTACTTTTTCCATGTCTTATCTAACCTTCTACATACAGTACATATCTATGAAGGTGGAAATATGGATTACTTCGATAGAAATCAAATCATGCAATTTATGCAGCTGTCGCAGGTGGGATAAACCAATGGAATGCATGAATTTATAATAAAAACATCAAGGTTATAATCACATAATCTTTGTGATTAGCAGTTGCATTTATAAATTTATATAAAATAAACAGTGTCAACAAGCAATAAAAAAAAAAACATTACCACGCACTTTCCAGCCACAGTAAATATAAATATTATTTTTTTTTGCAATCAAGTTCAAAACAAAAATTTTAAATATACAAAATAGCAATATGTCTTTCAATTTGTACTACAAACAATTAAAGTTTCAGTAAAAAAAAAAAAAACACTTGATATCACAGCCAAAATTAGCCCTGTCTTTTTATATAACTGAATATACACGTGATGCAAAAATAATCAATACCATAAATAATAATTCAATGCAACACAAGAAACATAAATCACTCATTATGGATGGCATACTTGCAATAATATTATGCTACAGCTTTCCTACACGCAAATATCAAGAAAACTGTATTTATAGTAATGTAAACTTACAATAGAAAAAATAAAACTGTAAAAAAAATTACTAAAAAAACCAAGGCAAAACAAACGAACTTAAAAACTGCATCAGAACAGACTCGGCTTTTTGTGAACCAAGTAAGGATGTGGTTGCTGAAATAGTAACACCTGAGAACATACAAATAATAGTAAAGGGGTAAGATAAAATCGTTATTGGACATCCTTCTCTCACGCTACATCTATATTGCTTTTACATCAAGTGCAACCAAACAATTGATTGGAAACTTCAAGGCACAGTCAAAATGGCTTCCCCTTCATGATTTGTTTGTAAAATATTTCGTATGTAATAAAAATAATTATCTATGAATAATTAACATCGTAAATATGATATTGTGCAGGATATACTATACACACACGTACATATCTGCATATTCTCTGTAAACACAACCTACACGTGAGCAGGCGCACAGTGGGACCGCGACGTCATTCACACCTGGTCTTCACAGTCCATTTGAGAGCAACACAGCGCTAACTACCCTTCATTTCCACATCTTCTTTTATAGTGAAACTGTTTTATTTCCTCAACTCTTTAGTGTTGAGAGTGAAACCGAGGTTGTAATGCAGTTTATATTACGTAACCAGAGCACCTCCGGGGCGGACACAGGAGGAAAGAGGGTTTACGTGGGACGTCGCCTTCTTCCACAACTGACCCACCTCCAAAGAACAATTACAACACACAAAAACTAAGTATACTGGAAGCTTCAAACAATGTTTCAACTGGTACACGCACTTGCGTCGCACGCCGTGTGCAAATCTGCAGTAGCGTAGAGCGTGACTGGCGGCACACTACTGAGAGAGCGTGTGCACGTGCAGCGAAGCACACTTGCATACGAGATGTTCGTGGTTGACCGAGTACTTTTGAAATCAACCTTTGGAAAATGCCACTGCTGCTACCTGCACGTGTTTTAAAGTGCACACAGGGCAAAGTCGGTGACGACCAAGGGAAAGAAGTTCCATGACTTAACGTAGAGGTAAACATTTGTGAATACTTAAGGGGTTTGTTTGACTTCTGGCTTTTTTTCAACACATAAAAAATTTAAGAATTAGCAAGTGTGTAAAATATTTACTTTGGTAATAACTTCAGTTTCCCTTGAATGACACATGAATAAAGTGATCAGACCTAAGGCAATGGTAATTTTACAAATGGAGGAATAATACGCAGTGTGCATGCAAGTGGATCTTGAGAAGGGTTTTCAAAAGTGCTCAGTTTGCTGTGAGCAGCATATAATAAGGTTTTCCTGCATATAACAATTTGTTTTACAGACTCCGAAAAAATTCTGTAACCAAAGTCTACTGTACGTACCATTTTTACCTGAATACAAGACCATTTCGAAATAAAGACAAGCCCAAAATGTTGACTTTGGTCTACAGTAAGAAATTTATTTCTCCAAATATAATTTTTTTCTGCACAATACTTAATCCTGGCACCTGAATAAAAATTGAAATACCCAAATTCTTTGTAGTCAATAATACACAGCTTGCACAACCCCCCAAAATTGCATTAAAATATAATAAAATCACATTTTCACAGTTAATATATATTCTTTTCCTGATTATAAAATCCAGTCTGATAAAGTTTTGAGACTATGTTAATTGCTTTGTAAGGTGATAAAGCATATATCTAATTCAAAAATATTAACCATCAATTGCTACTATGCATAGTCAAAACATTCACCTCAAAATATTCAGTATGTGAAAATAAAATGATGCCC